>CM052437.1:80285558-80358116 GCA_028533085.1 Varecia variegata
TAAGGCATTTTTGTACCCACTGATTTTGAGAGGGTGTAATACTAATTCCCTACCAGGCTGTACGAAATGAGTGGAGGCTTTTTGGTCATCACAATTCCTGGGGTTGCTACTGTTATCTTCACCCCAAAGCCAGAAGTGCTACATGCTTTGCTCTGAACAGGATATTTGGCCCTAAGGGCTACGGTATGTAAGTGAAATCAATGCAGTGAATGACACAGCAGAACCACGAGGCTCACCTGGTGGCGAGATGGAGAAACAAGAACAGAGGGACCCCTAAGCTACAGTTATATACTGTCTGGAAGCATGTTGTGTGGATTTGAAATATAATCTTATAATGTAACATAATAAAAAATATATATTATATGCCTAATTTGAAATTTTGTGATGCCTCCCAAATCTTCAAAATTTGTCAAGAATCACAAAATTTCCAGGCTTACAGTTTAAGTAAATTATATGTTGTACTTTAATGTTAAAAGGATACATTTTATCGGTTTATGTTAAAACACAACTACAGCACTTAGACTATCCTTTGTTCTAAATATGTTATATATGTTAACTTATTTAATCCTCAGACTACTTCCCTGATGTAAATCTTTAATGGCATTACTTGACTCATACAGTTATTTACCTGTACTGGAACTTCTGCAAATGCTTTGGTGACTCAAGTTCTGCACTTACATTATTTACTATTATCATAATAAAAAATCTTCTTAAAATATTCTATAACAGTGCCATGTAAAACCTAGTAATAATGCAATAAAATGCACTAAGAAATCAATAACCTGCAAAGGAAGTTAAATAAGATAAAAATGCCACAAAGAAGACCAATCTCCATAATATGCCATACATTTAATAGTGAGTATTCTGAGAAATATTGGTGATAATTCTGAGGAAACATAAAAGCATTGTTAAAGAAACTACACCTTTAATTTTGCAAAAATAATCATAAAACTGGGCAAGGATAATAAGAAGATGTTGACTGCAAGTTCAATTCTACTAAAATGTGCTTCTAACTCAAGTTACCATCTGTACTAAGGCATAAAGTATCCTTGATGATCTTAAAGGAGATGGTATATTTACATATAAATATTTTTGCCAGTATTCATTGCACTTAGAAAGTATATCCATATGCAAATATATGCTACAATGTTTTTAGATGCATGGAATCTGGGAGACGTCCTCCCTTATTTATGTTTAGTCAATGAGAAAAGTAGCCTTAAATCTTTTCATTCTGCTATTGTATTATGGATTTAGGAGTCAGACAGGCTTCTCCATTCTACTACTGTAAAACTCTCAGCTACAAATCTCTGAGCTTTGTTTTCTCAAATATACAAATCTCCAAAGCTGACTGAAGAATAAATGAGATAATGTGTGCTAAGTACTTAGTACGGCACAGACTCTCAACCTTTGGCACATATCGTCAAAATAATAATAGGCAACACTACTACAGCACTTAGGACAGGCCAGCCTTTGTTCTAAATATCTTATATGTGTTAACTCATTTCATCCACAAAATACTTCTCTGCTGTAAATATTATACCATCAATCCCATTTTATAGATCAGGACATTAAGCAACAAAAATGTTAAGCAGCTTTTGCAAGTTCCCGTAACTAGAAAGTGGCTAAATTGGGATTTAGTTGTCAAAGACTGTGTGCTTCTTCATGCTTGCCATTGACAATCATCAGCTCTTGACTTAATCCCAAGGTACTTGTAAGCAGACTGTTGCTTCAGCCTAAATTTTCACTTATTATGTATTAGTTGTCCATCCAGTATTCAAAATAAGACCAAATTAGATATTCAGTGATGATACTGATGAGTGATTGTTGTCAAATCAGTCACTAGTTTGAGTTTGGGATGATTTCCCATCCAGATGCATGCTCCAAAGATAACTATTGCTTTGATAAATCCTTGTTAATAAAGACTTGAAAGAATCAGAAACATAATGTGATGGAATAAGCTCTAACCAGAGATATTGAAACTGCGAATGATATTCCTCCAATGATGGTCATGGGGGTGGGGTAGGTGGCAGTGCACAGGGGCCAAAATCCATCATGATCCTAAGAAAATGTTAAGATAGCTAGGGAAAGATTAAGGCATAATCAATATCATGCCCCCAAACTGACTGACTGTCATTTTAATGGAGAGTCTTTTTTTCCCTCTAGTTAAAGAATATTAAAATATGTAACAGCTGGTCCAGAGCCAAATGCACTTGAATACCCCATACTGTCAAGAATGTTAGGGTTTTTGTTTCTACCTGGGGTAGAGCTGACTCCCCCCCCCAAAAAATGAAATCTTTTAACCACTTTGCTTTTGAAATAGCTTTTGGGGGTTTAGACTCAGAGTGAACTCACAAAACCACCTGTGTTTTTGTTTTTTGTAAACAGAAATGCTCTCTCCAAACTCTAATTAAAGTTTGTTGTTTACACCAGCTTTTATTGTGGTGGGTACAGCCATGGAGTGCAGGATCCTAATATCTAGGTGAGCCACTACCGTCGTTCAGAGAGAGGAGGGCAATGGAAAGCAAAAGTGTTCATTTGTTTCTGCCTGGTGGTAAATATTTGAAATCATACAATTTACATTCCAGAAAGTCATGAAATATGCAATAAATTTGTATAGGTTTGACCTAGTTCAGACTTGGAGTTGCTGCAAGCATCCTGAATTGTGATGTTATAGAAGGCAAATTCTTATTCTTTTCCAAAACCTACTAGTATCCTTCTGGTATTATACTATAAAAATCCTTGAATTTTTTTATTTCCTAATTTGCTTTTGACCATACAATATGGAAGTAAGGACAACATCACTGAAGATGACCTAGGGATTAATGAGATGGATGGGTGGGAAGCGGGCATAGAGCTCCTGATAGCAGAAGAACCATAATCTTTTCTTAACTCCTGCCCTTCCTAGCCACCAAATTCAGAAGGTTAATAGTGTGATGAATGAGAGGCATCAAATTGAAATTTTGATTTGGCTTCATCTCTTGCTAATTCTAGGACCTTTAGGAACTTTTTTAATGTGCCTTTGGCTATGTTATGACAGAAGTGTTGGAGAATAGAATGATGTACATGTACAAAGCCCTTAGAGAAAAATTAATATGCATCCCTTATGATTTAGCTCAAATCTGCCTCTTCTAGACTCCTGCCACCTGGCCATTGTTCCCTCCATTTCTGCTCCATGAAGTGTTTGTGTTGCATAATTAACAAAAGAGCAAACACTATGGTATGGTCTAAGAGTCTCTTCTACAAAGGCGACAACATCACATGCTTGTTTAACTTTGGTGAAATAAAAAAGAAAATATGCTCCGCACTCTAATAAAAAGACATTATGCTAACAGTTTAGATGAAGGATCAGCCAACTAGAGCTCTAAGGCCAAATCCGGCTACCTGCTTTGGTCAACAAAGTTTCACTGGAAAATAGCAGTGACCATTCATTTCCACATTGTCTCTGGTTGCTTTAGTGCTACAACAGCAGAGTTGAGTAGTTACAACAAAGACCTCATAACCCACAAGCCCTAAAGTATTAGTAGTCATCCTCAGGCCCATTACAGGGAAAATTTGCTGGTTTGATGACTTGACTCTATGAGTGTATGTCCCAGGGTGGGCCTAATAAATTATGTGAATCTGTAGTTCCCTCATTGGTTTCGGTTTCATTCCGTGGCTCTAAGGTGGATGGTAATGTTTGTAGGTCAAGAAAGCAAGGTAGTGGTTGTCGTTGTTTTCTTTATATATCCTGACTCTTAAACACAAATTAGCTCCTTCATCTGATGCAACTAAGGAAATAGCAATCTGTTTTGCAGAATTTTGTTTACGGTTCTGCTCTGTCACCCAATCACAATCCTATATGTGCACTCAATTCAGTTTTCTACAAGCATGCCGGCTCACATAGGTACCTCTAAGCCTTTGTGTCCCTTGTTTCTCTTGTTTGGTATAGCAAATATTGCCAGTTGTCTCTCAATATCCACCCTTCTCTTCTTTCACGAAGATAGCATTTTTCCCAGAGCACATACCTGCCCAGATTTCCTTTTGCCTTGGCATTGTCATGTTATTAGGTTTTGCCTAATGGAATATAAGGGGAAGTGGTATATGCAACTTCTGGGTCATGACCATGTAGGGAGGCATTGTCTTTCTTGCTCCAGTTTATCTTCCCTTATTCTGCCACCTAGGTTATGAATGTAATGATGAAACATCTGGGATGGTGCAGAAATATTCTGGGAATACTGAGGAAATAAAATAGACTCCAGGTTCCTGACATCAGGAAGCTGCCAGACTAGTCATTAACAGTTCTATGCAAGAGACATGTGCTTCTATCTCCTTGACACCATTTGATTTGGGGCCCCTCCTTTATGCAGCAGTACTTATTTGCTGATGGAAACCCAGTCACTAACCACACAGAGTGTATGCTCAAGTAGTTGAGGTAACTGTTTATCAACTTACTATACCAATGAGTGTATAATTTAAATTTCAATATATTCAGAAATCTTTATCCTTTAGAGGAGTATTTATTTTACAGATGAAGCTAAAGAAATCCTCTTCTGAAGTAATGACATGGAAAGTTCTAGAATTTAATATTTATTCCTCTGATACTTTGCATTTGTTGTTTCTTCTACCTGGTAAGCTCTTCTCCTATACATAGCACAAAAAGCTTTAGCATAGGCTTTCTCCCTGACTTCCTTTAGGTCTCTGCACAACTACCACATAACCAGAGAGAACTTCCTGATGCTGCTATGTAAAAGCATCCCCCACAAAATTGTTAACCAGTTGAAACACTCTGTATCTATGTATTTACTTAATGCCTGCACATCCACACTCATATCCTACAAAATATATTCCAGGCAAGTACATACTGCATCTGTTTTATTTTATTAACAACTCTTTTGCTGGAGTGAAGAAAAATACCTGGTAAGAAGTGACCCTTGACAAAGTTTTGCTGAATGATTGAATGAATCAATGAATACCTGTCAAGAAGACCAGAAGCCTGTAGATATTATGGGAATAGTAACTGAGGTGAGCCTTAAAAAGTAGGTCCAGCCAGTCCATGAAGGACTTGTCGGTCACAAGAATAGTTTTGTCATTCTCCCAAGATCAGGGGAAGCATTCAAGGGTTTTCAAGGGACAAGAATGCCCCATGATCAAATAAGGGAATGTGAAGAGATCATTCTCTCTGCCGTATGGAAAGTAGAGAGAAGTCAGAGTTAGTTAAGGGGGAGCTGCGATAGACTATTTTAGTCATTTAGGGGAGAGATTACGGTCAAATGGGATTAAATGGAAGAGCAAGGCTATGCTTTGGAAATAGGGCTGGTCATTTTCCAGGTTGCTCCCACCTTCCCTACACTGCTCTGTCTGGGCTCTGTGTCGCAGTACCTGAGTCAGACCGGGCTGCCATAACATACTACCATAGGCTGCGTCACTTATAAACAACAGAAATTCATTTCTCACAGTTCTGGGTGCTGGAAGTCTGAGATCAGAGTCCTTTTGGTGAGGACTCAATTCAAGGTTGCAGAGTGCTGACTTCTCACTGTATCCTCGCATGAAGAAAGGGTTAGGAAGACCTCTGGGTTCTCTTTTATAAGGGCACTAATGCCATTCATGAGGGCAGGGTTTCAACTCCCAAAGACCTCCAAATACCATCATGTTTGGGATTAGGTTTCAAACAGAAGAATTTTGGGGGAATGTAAGCATTCCCTCTATGGACCCAGGATCCCTTGGTAGCTGGCTTCTGACTGGATGCTCCAATGGAGAGCAGTGGCAGGAGAGTTGAAGAGGAAAGCAAGGGAGAGCCAAGGTATAATCCGAATTCCACCTGCTGACAGTTTCAAATGCAGTGGCTATGTGTCCTCCATGGTTCCAGCTCTCACTTCCATAAGCTCCTCTTCCCACAGCTTCAGCTACCACGGAGGGATGGCCCACCACAGATCGAGCTCCCTACAGGGTAACCTCAATTTCTAGTGGCCCATGCCCTCCAGTCCCTCCCACTGTGAGGCCCAACTGCTTCCTACAACTGGTAATCTCTGGGTTACCTCTTAGTCCCCTGTTTGGTTTCTCAGCATTCCATCATTAGACTAACCAATTACCTCTATTATATTATGTATTTTTGAAAAACTGAGAGGATTTCTGTTTTACTAACTAAACACTGACAGATACAGTTCTATATTCTGCCACATAGATACCTTTGTTTAAAATAAAAAGGCTATTTTTTTTCACATAGCACAATTTCTTTCAGGAAGAAAACCGTAATTTAAAAATGATGACTAGCAAGCAATCTTCCTAGAAACAAAGTTTCCATCGTTTTATCTTCTTTTTTCCAGGTACCAGCTTCACGTTTGCATTGCTTATAGCCCAGAGCAGAGAGGAAATGTTAGCAATACTATGGCATTGTGCATGAGGATGCTTGGAAGTAAAAATTCTAACTGTTGACTTTCTTTTGCTGTCATCTCTCCCAATAAAATGGACAACATGGCCTTTTTATGTTTTTCTATTTTCTGTTAAAAATGATAGATCTTATTACACCATATTTCTGCTGCAAATTAGCTTAATAGCAGTTAGCACAGTATATCACTGGCGTGGCCCAGCTGCTATTGTTTTTATTGCGGTATTCCAGTGCCTCGGGGTAATTACCTTTGAGACCTCAAATGCATTCTCATATGTAAAACCCATTCTTTCATGTTTGGCGTTTTGAAGTATATATCCTCAGCATTTATTTTATTTTCTCATATTTATTCATTCACAATGACCATTTCAAAATCAGCTTTAGATGTTCTCATATAAGCTTCAAGGAGCACATCCAAGGGCACACAAACTGAACTCCTTGTTTTTCAGAGCCCAAGAGGTATTTAACACTTTGGCAGGACTTTGGGGCTGTGTAGGAGCCATGAGTGATGATTCTAGCTCCTGCCTTTGCATGCATTAACTGCTAGTCGCCTCTGAATAATTGGCTAAGAATATTGGTTAACACGTCAAGTGAAAATGTATGTGGCGGTGCCTGTCTTCATTGTCCCAGGAGAACATCTGTCCACTTCCCAAATCCACTAAACAATTTGGCTCTTATCTGCATGACTGGCAGCCTGTCCCAGTGAGGCCCTGTGCCACAAAGCAGGGATGGGGGACATTTGGGTTTGAGTTGTGTTGGCAGGTTTTGTTGAAACACTTGGAGAGTAATTTTACAAAATTTGCCCGCTGGTGATATTAGCCCTTTATTTTTGTGAAAGTCAAGGAGAATAAAAAAAACCACACACAACTTTTTCTGTGCATAGAAATTGCTTTGGAATGTAGCTCTTGGGGTATATTCAGGTTACTCTGTAAATGTGTGTTGAGCTTCTCCAAGCAGAAGCTTGAATCCTACTTCAGAATGATTCTATTTTGAACAGAGACAGAATCAGTTTATGTATATATATGTACATATATATATATATGTAATATCATAGTACAATTGATTAAAAACAAATTGAATCAAGGACAAATTATTTGACCAGATTTGAGACTGCACATCACTGGTGACCTATAGATTTTGCAATCCAAAGAAGCATTTTTTTTGCTGTTGAGTTTTGTATATACCAAGTTATACATGGGCATGCTGTAATAATAATCATGAGGCTATTGCCCCCCCCTTTTAAGATACACATACTGCCAAGAATTGTCTGTATTGCTGGAGTTGACATAAGGACTTCCAAATATTCACCCCTGGGATTATCCACCAGCCTTTTCTACTAACATTGGAGGCTCCTTCTGTAGCACACATTTTCCTACTTACCTCCCTTCGTTAATAGTTTATTCTGAACTTTGAAGTCATTGTGTATTTAGGATCTCTGAAAGGAGCAAGGAAGGTACAGATTACCAAAGAAGCTTTTTCATCATCCTTTGCTGAAATTTAGAGCCTTCAGCCCAAGTTTCTGTGGTTTTCCACAAGACTCTCTGATTCGCAAGACTTCCAAATGTGATTTGGTCTGTTTATCACAGAACTTAATTTTCTGTTGGTGATACAGATTATCTGTTGGAGCTTCCAACTTCTTTAAGGGGTAGGTCCTTTCTCCTCGTGGGGATATACGTCTGGTGTTAGTGTAAATGAGTAGTGCTTCAAAGCACTCCCAAGATTACAGACAAGGAAGTCACATAAAATCATGCAAACTGCTATTCCAATTATATTTAATATCTGAAGAGCTTTTTACAAGGAAAATATTTACACGCATTTCTCCCATTTAAGGAAGTATTTTGACAAGGCTTCTGAATACACTTTAAGGTATGTGAACTTGAATCTGGGTATATTATAAAATGTTATATACACCTAAAATTTGTTTATGTATATGTTAATATATAAATATACAGTATATATTATATACATACAAATAAATACAGTCTCCCAATTTTCATATTTGCATGTTTTCATACAAATGCATTCATTATACAAATTTTCATACAAATGCATTCATTATACAAATTTAGCACAAACACATGACATCCATCACTCCTACCACCTCATCAAGTTCCTGTTCCATACATACCACATATTATAAAACTCGTTGTAAATGCCTTTACAAATTATAAAATTCATGGGAAATGCTTTTTCTACTCTCATTCCCTCTGCTTCCTTATACACACTAGCTCACAAGCCCCTTACACTATGAGTTCCACCCCAGCCACTTCCCCAGAACTGCTGCTTTATTATGATAAAATATGATTGCAACCTTTGACATTCTCACCACTTTGACCTTACTGCAGCATTCATTACTGGAACCGTACCTTTCCTTTATAAACTTGCTCCTCTTCATTTTTGTACCCCCCACTGTAAGTCTTTCCTTAGGTTCTATTTGAGCTCTCTTTTCTTAACTTCCTCTAAATTTTCTCCCTCTGAAATCTCATTCCCCTGTGTTCTTTGACTTCTCCCCCATTGACAGTTCCCCATTAGCTTCTCCACCAATCAGCCATGCCCAATTCCAGCCTGCTGCTGATCCTCCCCTCCTAAAAGTCCTGCTGGCATCCTTAACTCAACATATCTAAAACCAAGCTCATCCTCCTCCTAACACCCAGAATAGCTCCTCTGCCTTTCCTTTATTTCTGTGAATATCATTTCTCTGTCAGAAAAGGTTGCAAACTTGGAGGCATCCATAGTACCTCTTCTTCACTTAGTTCACCCAGGTGACTGCAAGCCAAGCCCTGAGGATGCTGCCCTGTCTTTGGAATGCACACCCTGCCTCCATCCCTGCTGCCTCAATCCAGGTCCAGACACTTATTACCTCTCCTGTGGATTATTCCAGCAGCTTTCAAACAGCTTTCTCTCCTTACCTATAGACCCTTCGTTCTCCCAAAAGTCATACTTAACACTTATAGATTAACTCAGGGAAGCTCAAATAATTAGAATGACTTTCACCAATCTCTAAATTATCTTCTAATCTCTTGCCATAAAGTATTTTCTAGTCAAATCTTAAAGTTTCCTCACACATATGCTCTTTATTTGTGCTAAATTGGACTATTCACTGAACCTCAAAAATACCCTTTGCCTTATTCATGAGGTTTGTTTCACTTAGCAAGCCACATTCCTTATCCTGCCTGTCAAATATCATCCATCATTCAAGGATCAACTCACTTGCCACATCTTTACGAAGCCTTTTAAAAGCCCACAGTCCAGTAGTGACTAGTCATTTCTTGAAATGCCATGAGATTTAATAATTTGTCGTATAAGCCTACCTCATTTTTCAGTTGACTATGTAGTTAACTTATTTACCCAGCTGAATTTGTATTCACCAATTTTGAAACCTCACAGTATTCACTTTTATATGATTAGCAGTGCTGGGCACAAATCTCACTTCTTGAGTCATTAATAAATGAAGGAGAAAAATACCTGATACAAGTTCCCAAATGATTACTGTTTTGATCATTTTCAGTTTTTAATTTTAGTTACACACATAAAACTTTTAGTATTTTAAAAATACATGACTCATTTTTAAACTTAAAAACAGTATGTACTAATGCCATGTCACATGTAACACATGTATTCAATATGAACCACATAATTTGGCCATTTGATTTTTTCTCATTTGTCTGGCTAAGTAAATTGAAAGCTCTCAGCTGTTCATGTAGAAAATATGTAGGAAGACAGAGGTAATAAATACATAGAATAACACTGGTAAATGTTCACGCTCATGTCTCAGAGAACTGATTTAATTAACACTTGGCCCAGATGGCTATGATTGTCATGTCTTGAGAAAAGATAGGGTATTGGATTGAATGAAGTTTTGGGTTTCTTCTAAGCTCTAGAGTTCCATAGAAAAGTAGTAATTGGTGAAAACATACCACAATCTCTTTAAATTGGGTAGATTTCTAACAGTGGGAATTGAAATGCTTATTTAAATATTAAACATACATTTATTATTGAGCACATGAAAAAATAGTAACTGAAGAATATGGTTGTATGGTTAACATGAACCCACAGGTTGCTAAAGTGACTGGCCAAGTTTTTCAGTAAATTAAAAAGTAGGTGACAATAAGTTGCATTCTTTAGAAATGGTGGGGGACTAGATATTGAGTGTTCTTTCCATAAAAGTGATAACTATGTGAGGTGGTAATGCATTTGTTTATTACCTAAATTTAACCATTCCACAATATATACATTGTGTATGTATGTATGTGTATACTTCAAGACATTATGCTGTACGTGATAAATACATAAATTTTTAGATGTCCATTTAAAAAAATAAAAAAAAAAGGAATAAAAGGGATTGGGGATACCAGACAAAACAATAAAGATATGATTGCATTATGATTGCACTTTCAACTTATTACTTTTGTATTATTCAGACATAGTCAAAGGCTGAGATATGTTACCTAATCCTATCAAGAATGTGTTGCATTTCGCTGGGTATTATCAAAGAGAATCAGAGCTGGACACTAGTTAAAGCAATAAATACAAGAATATGCATTCTACTGCTATAGGATGGCGGGTTTTGTGTATGTATTTGGTCTGAGATGTAGTTCAAGTCCAATATTTACTTATTGATTTTCTGTCTAGATGAAAATGGGGGAATTAAAGTTCTGTATTAGTATTGTTTTGCTGTTTATCTCTCCTTTCACATCCTTTAATATTTACTTTTTAGGCCGGGCGTGGTGGCTCACGCCTGTAATCCTAGCACTTGGGAGGCCGAGGCGGGTGGATTGTTTGAGCTCAGGAGTTCGAGACCAGCCTGAGCAAGAGCAAGACCCTGTCTCTACTAAAAATAGAAAGAAATTACCTGGACAACTAAAAATATACATAGAAAAAAAATTAGCCGGGCATGGTGGCGCATGCCTGTAGTCCCAGCTACTCGGGAGGCTGAGGCAGAAGGATCGCTTAAGCCCAGGAGTTTGAGGTTGCTGTGAGCTAGGCTGACGCCACGGCACTCACTCTAGCCTGGGCAACAGAGTGAGACTCTGTCTCAAAAAAATAAAAAAAAAAAAAAAATAAAAAATAAAAAAAATTTACTTTTTATACTTAGGTACTCCAATCTTGGGTGCATATATTAATGTATTTAAAATTGTTATATCTTGACCCCCTTACAATTATATTAATATAATGACTTTCTTTGTCTTTTTCTACAGTTTTTGACTTAAAGTCTATTTTGTCTGATATAAGTGTAGCTACTTTTCTTTTGGTTTTTCATTTGCATGAAATATAATTTTTCATCTCCTCATTTTAAGTGTGTTCTTAAAGCAAAAGTGAGTCTTTTGAAGACAGAATATATTTGGGTCTTATTTTTTTATTTATTCAGCCAGTCTATGTAATTTGATTGAAAAATTTAATCCTTTTACATTTAGCTTTATCATGGTGATCATTTCACAATGTAAACATATATTAAAACATCACATTGTACACTTTGAATATACATATTTTCTGTTTTTCAATTATGCAATAATAAAGCTAAAAATACAGTAAATAAATAAATAAATGAAACATCCAAGGGAGATTTTAAGTAACTCTTGCAAAAAGGAAGAATAGACTCCTGTATAGAATGGCCCTCCATTCTCAATACAATAAGACAAGTGAGGATTTATATAGACAAGGAGTAGGGGTTGGGAAGGAGGGTGAGGTGGTCCGTGAACAAATAATTACTAAGAAAATGTTTAAAGAATAGGATAGCACACCATAACCAAGTGTTATTTATCAAGAGAATGCATGAGTGATTTAACATAGGCAAATTAATAACTGTGACACATCACATTAACAGAATGAAGGGCCAAAAATGATATAATCATCTCAATATATGCAGAAAACCATTTGATAAATTTTAACATGACTTCATAATAAATGCTCTCAAAAAATAGGCACCGAAGGAACATACCTCAGTATAATAAAGGCCATATATGAAAAACCCACATCTAACATCTGATAGCCCTTCCTCTAAGAACTGGACCAAGACAAGGATGTATACTTTCACAACTGTTACTCAACATAGCCCTGGAAATTCTAGGCAGATCAATAAGGCAAAAGAATAAAATAAAAGACATCCAAATTGAAAAAGAGAAAGTTAAATTTTCCTTCTTTGCAGACAATATGATCTTATAGGTAGGAAAACCTAAAGTCTACAACAAAAAACTCTTAGAACTTATAAATGAATTCCAATAATGAACTAGCTGAAAAATACATAAAGTAATTCCACTTACAATAGCTACAAGATATATAAATTATCTAGGAATAAATTTAACCAAGGAAGTGAAAGACCTCTACAAGGAAAACTACAAGCTACTGATGAAAGAAATTGAAGAGGACACAAATGAAAATACATCTCATGCTCATGAATTGAAAAAAATAATATTATTAAAATAATCATACTATTAAAAGCAATCTACAGTTTCAATGCAATCCATATCAAAATACCAATGACATTCCTCAGAGATGTAGAAAAAACAGTCTTAATACTAATATGGAACTGCAAAGGACCCCAAATAGGTGAAGCACTACTAAGTAAAAAGAACAAAGCTGTAGGCATCACACTATCTTACTTCAAAATATACTACAAAGCCATTGTCACCAAAACAATATAGTACTGGTATAAAAACAGACACATAAGCCAAGGGAACAGAATAGAGAGAACCTGGAAATAATTACACATATTTACAGTCAACTGATTTTGACAAAGGCTCCAAGAATATACATTGTGAAAAGAGTACCTCTTCAAAAATAGTACTAAGAAAACTGAATATTCACATTCAGAAGAATGAAACTAGAAATCCCTGTCTCTCATTATATACAAAAACTAGCTCAAAATGGATTAAACATATAAATGTAAAACCCAAAACTATAAAATTACTTGAAGAAACATAAGGGAAATGCTTTAGGATATTATTGGTCTAGGCAAAGAGTTTATGGGTAACACTTCAAAAATGGATAAGATAAACATAAATAGACAAACGAGACTGTAGTAAACCAAAAAGCTTTTGTGTACAAAGCAAAGGAAACAATACACAGAGTGAAGAGACAACCTGCAGAATGGGAGAAAATACTGGCAAACTAGTCATCCAACAAGAGACTAATACCCAGAATATAAAAAGAACTCAGACAACTTACAGAAAAAACAAAAATAATCTAACTAAAAAGCAGGCAAAGGAACTAAATAGACATTTCTCAAAAGAAGACAAATACTCAACAAATCCATTAAAAAATCTCAGCATTTTCATCAGGAAAATGCAAATAAAAACCACAATGAGATATCATTTCACCCCAGTTAGAATGGCTATTATTAAAAAGAAAAAAATAACAAATGTTGGTGAGGATAGGGATAAAGGAAACTCTTATAAGCTCTTGGTGGGATTGAAAACTAGTACAGCCACTATGGAAAACAGTATGGAGGTTTCTCAAGAAAATAAAAATAGAACTACTATATGTTCCAGTGACCCCACTATTGGGTATTTAGCCCAAAGAAAGGGAATCAGCATACCAAAGGGATACTGATACCTGTGTTTATTGCAGCACTATTCATAATAGCTAAGATATGGAATAAACCTAAATGCACATGGGCAGGTGAATGGATAAAGAAAATGTGGTATACATGGATAATAGAATACTATTCAGCCATGAAAAGGAAGGAAATCCTGTCTCTTACAGCAACATAGATGAGCCTGGAGGACATTATGTTAAGTGAAATATGTCAGGTATGGAAGGATAAATGTTGCATGTTCTCGCTCATATGTGGGAACTAAAAAAATGTTGAGGTCATGGAAGTAGAACATAGGATTGTGAATTTTAGAGGTTGGGAAGGGTTGGTGGGAGGGAGGGATGGGATGAGGTTTGTTAAAGGATAGAAAATTACAGCTAGATAGGAGAAATGAGTGCTGGTGTCCTGCAGCTCTGTAGGATGAATTTGTCTAACTACAATTTATTGTATATATTCAAAAAGCTAGAAGAGAGGATTTGGAATGCTCCTAACACAAAGAAATGATAAACATTGGAGGTGATGATTATGCTAAATAACATGATTTAATCATTACACATTGTATACACATATCAAAAAACCTCTCTGTATCCCATAAATATGTGGAATTATTCATCAAATGAAAATGAAATGGGCATGAAACTAAAAGAATTCTAGGAGAAAATGTAGGAAAACCTCTTCTGGATATTGGCCTAGGCAAAGAATTTATGACTAAGATCCCAATGGTAATCATAGCAACAACAAAAATAAATAAATGGAACTTGTTTAAATTAAAAAGCTTCTGCACAGCTAAGGAAATAATCAACAGAGCAAATAGACAACCTATGAAATGGGAGAAAATATTTGCAAGCTATACATCTGATAAAGGGCTGATAACCAGAATCTATGAAGAACTCAAGCAAATCAGCAAGCAAAAGCAAAAACAAAAACACCCTTATTAAAAATCGGGCAAAAAACATGGATAGAAGCTTTTCAAAGGAAGATAGACAAATGGCCAACGAACGTATGAAAAAATGCTCAACATCACTAATCATCAGGGAAATGCAAATTAAAACCACAATGAGATATCTCCTTACCCCAGTTAGAATGGCTATTAGTAAGAAGTCCAAAAACAATAGATGCTGTCATGGATGCAGAGAAGGAATGCTTATAAACTGCTGGTGGGACTGCAAATTAGTACAACCTCTGTGGAAAACAGTATGAAGATTCCTCAAAGAACTAAAAGTTGACCTACTAGTTGATCCATCAATACCACTACTGAGTATTTCCCCAAAGGAAAAGAAATCATTTCATCAGAAAGACACCTGCACTTGAATGTTTATAGCAGCACAATTCACAATTGCAAAGATGTAGAATCAACCCAAGTGCCCAGCAATTCATAAGTGGATTAACAAAACATGGTATATGTATACCATGGAGTACTACTCATCCATGAAGAAGGGTGACTTAATGCCTTTTGCAGCAATTTGTATGGAACTTTAGACCATTGTCCTAAGCGAAGTATCTAAAGAATGGAAAAACAAACACTACGTGTACTCACTTTTAAATTGGAACTAAGGGATGAGCACACATGTACATAGAAGGAAGTGAAACTCAGTGGAAATCAAGCAGGGGGAAGTGGGAGGAGGGGGTGGGTGAAAACCTAACTGATGGGTACAATGAACACTATGTGATGGGCACTCTTGTAGCCCTGACTCAAGCATACAATAGAGATCCATGTAACCAAAAACGTTTGTACTCCCATAATATTTTGAAATATATACAAACAAAAAAGAAATATAATAAAAAGAAAGGGGAAACAAGGGGTACAGCAATGCCATATGACTCTCTTTGTGGTTATTATCTCCAGATATAATCAGAGATGAGAATAATGCTTAAGAGTTTTAAATGCCAGATCATGATATTTTATAAAGTAAAATAAAAGAAGCAATGTCTTTGGAAAGATTCCACCTTGTATTAGTTTTCTATTGTTGCTGTAACAAACTACCACAAACTTAGCAACATAAAATCTTAATGACACAAATTTACTACCTTGTAATTCTGTAGGTCAGAAGTCTGACACAGGTCTCACTGGGCTGAAATCTGGTGTTAGGAGAGCTACATTCCTCTCTGGAGACGCCAGGGGAGAATGTGTTTCTTTTCATTTTCCAACTTTTAGAGGCAGCCTGAGATCCCAGCCCCCTTCCTTTATGTTCAAAGTGGTAGTGAGTGGAGTCTCACATCGCATTACTCTGACCTGTTTGCACCTTCACATCTCTTTCTCTAAATCTTCTCTTCTGACTCTTTCCTCTACTTTTAAGGACCCAGTGGTTATATTGAGCACACCCAGGTAATCCAGGGTAATTTCCCTATTTTATTGTCAGTTGATTAAGAACCTTAATTCTCCATTGCCATATAATGCAGCACATCCTCAGGTTCCAGGAAAAAAGACTTGGATATCTTTAGTGGCCATTATTCCGTGTACTACCCAACAATTGGAGCTGAGTCTACCATATAAACATATGCAAAACACAATACATAAAATTTCAAAAGTATTATTATTTTATGTAAATAAAATAAACAAGATTTACATGTTCTCCCATAGCGAACTACAAATCTCATTTACTATACTCCCTCATACACAGAATGTGAAAATAACTAAAAGATAAGCCATTTCTTAGAGCTGATAATCTCATGTCAAAGGGATTATCCGGAGACAAGTGTATCTATTTCAATAATAAAAAAAAAATAGAAAAGCTATGACCCTGTTTATGAATGCCAAGTATTTTTACATTGGAGGTGATGGTTATGCTAAATAACATGATTTAATCATTACACATTGTATACACATATCAAAAAACTTCTCTGTATCCCATAAATATGTGGAATTAGTTATTCGTCAAATGAAAATGAAATGGGCATGAAACTAAAAGAATTCTCACTTGTACTGAAATGAATTGTTTTAATCGTAACATTTAACTAGCATAATCTTTTTTGTTTTTCTACTTCAACTCTAAAACCAGTTTAAGAGATCCACTACCTGGTACTTTTCATTCTTGCGCAAGGTTGCCCTTGACAATTTCCTTGCACTCATTGTCCATCCTCAGGCTACTCTCAAATCTTCCTATCCCCAGACTCCTAGGTCCCCACTTTGTTTGAAGGGTGGCAGAGTTCTGCGACATGGTTTGAACCTTCCTATAGACACCACTCTGCATTGCCTCCTTAGCAGAGACCCTCAACACTTTATAGTATCCTCTGTTCCATCTTTGTGAGGACGACTATGATTACTGCCACAGGTTAAGTGAAGTAATCCACTAAAAATACTGAGAACAGAACATATCCTACACTAAGCATGTGATATGTGATGCTTGTATTTAATATTCTTTTCTTCCTATGCCTCTTTGAACTCAGGGTATACTTGTTATGTCTGGCATTTGACTCTCAAACTCCCTCTGATCAGCTTTATCTTGGACTGGCTCCTACCGCTTGCAGTTCTGAACTGCCTTGGTAGTTAGGGCCCTTGGGAACCCCAATTTTGGCATCAATTGCTTGCCTCTTATCTGAGCTGGTATTTGTATCCCCCCACCCCTTCTTCACAGGGGATGGGAGGATTCAGAGCTACTTGGAGTTCAGCTGCTTCATAAATCACACAGCATTTCAGCTTATTCAATATTTTTTATGAATAATTGTGGAGACAAGAAAAGAAGGGACATTTGTATTACTTAGGGAGCTTAGGGGTGTCTGTGTTGTTGGCAGTTACATTGCATTCAGGGAGAGTCAGCTCTGCTCTGGTATGTCTGCCAGATCTGGACAAAAGATGTCTGTCATTCCCATCCAGACGGAAGAACATCAATATCAACAATACGTGCAGATTTGGAGTTATCTGAAGCCAGGGCATTCTGCCTTTTCAGCCAAGACTGAAAGAGCAGAGGGTGTCTACTATGCCAAACATGTGGGACACACAAACATTCTCCACAAGTCCCACCTCCAACCTGCTGCAATCTGCCCTCAGCCTGAACTTTAGACCAGAGTTATGCAGAAGTGTTCCCGTGTGAGCTCCTCTTACACTTCCTGGCACCAGCATCCAACCACTGAGCACAGTGCAGTGGGCAGAGTTTAGCTGGGGTCCAAAGCAAGAGGTTGTGGTTAGGAGTATTTGACTCTCTCACATCCTGATCCTGCCACTTAAACAGAGGAGTGACCTCTGGAAAACTTCTCTGTGCCCCAGTTTCCTCATCTGAGAAAACAGAATTTTTAGGATTGTGAGGAGTAAGTCATACAAAATGCCTAGGGCAGCTCTTGGAGCACAGCTTCCTTGTAAATGGGAACTGCCACTCTTTCTGCTTACTCAGCGAAAGACCTGTGTGATGCTACTTAATGCAATCCAGAACTCCCTTTTCCAGAGAAAATGGGTGGGAGTGGGAGAAAAGGGAGTTGGTGAGTTGCTGGGAGTTGCTGGAGACCTCATTCTCTCTATGCTGGTTCCTTTCTCCAAATTACTACTCAGACCTCAGGACTCTCTCTTCACAATGACTCATAGGAAATTATCTGAAATTCATTTGCATGACTGTGAAAAGATTACTAGAATCCTAAATGAGATCTCTATAGACTTGAGTAAAGAAAAAAAAAAAAAAAAGGACTCTAACTAGAATTTCATTCTTTCATTCTTCAAACTTTTCTTAATATTTACCACAGTACCTGTTAGATACTCCCTGATACAGAAATTAAGGCGTGGTCTTTTAAAGCTTGGTGGGGCCTTCATACCTATCAACAGAGAGCTTTGTTATGATGATTGCTACAATGACATGCATAAAAAGCTTCAAGGGCATAAAGAAAGGAGGGGCTCCCCTTATTTTCAGTGAAGTCAAAAAGACTGGCTGGAAGAGAAAAATTTATATATCCTAGGGAATAAGAACATTAAATCACTTGGGCAGTCACTTACTTGCCTACTTGTTGTGCTTACTACTTCTGTTAATGTTAAGACTGTTTTTGGCTGTTTTATAGTCAACAAGAGCACCAATGCACCTTATAGAGTCAAAATGGGGATGATCAATTACAATGTTGGCTGCGGAATTTCTCTACTTTCTTTGTAAAGAAAGTTAAAACCATGCTATGAGGCTGTAAAAGTGGATTGGTGGCTTGTCTTGAAGCTCCATTTGTTTAGAAATCACACATTTTATTTAGACTGTATGTTTATTTGGGGTGAATTTGGGGTGCTGCTGAAGATGCCAAAATTCTATTAGAACTTAACTACGTCTTGACACAAGTCTCTTATTATGGAAATTGAGTATTAGCAAGTAAAAACTAGATATTTCAGCTTCCAGCAGCAAATTAGGGGAAAAGCTGAATAACAGCTCTTGCTTGGCTGAATTTTTGTTTCTTGGTAATTAATAATTATATATGGTTTCATTTAAAACACTGTATTTCACATGCTTTTTCATAAAAACTTAATTATCCTGGTGATTAGTATAGAAAATTTGTTATAAGTTTTTTATGAGTTTGTGACTTAATATTTTTCATATCTGATGTCCTTGCATCTTTCTAACATAATTGCAATGTTGACATTATCACTTCCATTTTGCAGATTGAGAATCTGAGCAGTTAGGTTTTGTATCCAGAGATACATAGCTGAGAAATTCGGAGGTATGTTTTGAAACTAGGTTTCTGAGTCCAAATTTTCTATCCTTTCCCTTAAAACAATTGAATTTTATCAAGAAATAAAAGTACTGAATTCAGGAGTTATTCAATATTATGAATTCTAACATTCTATTTGCACATACAAGGAGAGTTTAATTGACCTATGTCATAAGACTGCTCAATATCAGAGGCAGAAAGAGAACTTCTATCTCCTGCCTTTCTGCAACATGGAATTGCCAAGTTCTTTCTAGGTATGAAGTAGATAAATAGTCAAGACAGATTTCCATAAATTTTATGCCACTTGATTTCTTCTGTATATTACTTAGCAACTGTTTAGGTAACAGGGAATTCTGAAGACAAATCAAATTTGCTATTAATTATTTCTCTGAATTTATAAGAAAATCAAGATTATAGAGTTTAGCTAGGAGATATGAAAAATGTCTTTTCTTGTTGTCTAAATCATAAATATCCTCATTTAATCATCTGCATTTAAAGGACATTTGGACCAGAAACTACAATTGGAAATCTGTGGCCCAGGAGAGGTTAGCCTATTTATTAAAAATATCAGTGTGTATTCAGAGTTACAAAACTCAGTTCTAAGGAGGCCTCGTATTCTGCAGCTGGGAGTGGAAGGGCAAAAGGTGAATTGTATTTTTTAAGCTTGTCACTTTGAAAACTCCCTGCTTCAAAACTCAATACAATTCCAGGATTGTCAACTTCATAGCAGCAGTGAAGCAGGAGAAGCAAAGGCATCTTTGGAAGTAACTACACGTAGCAGTACTTAATCTCTCCCCAGGCTTGTGAGAACTTGTTTATCTGGCAGGCTTTTCCAAGTACTCTCTGCTTTTTGGACAATGGAGTTGGCAATCTGGAGACTGTAGCTTCATAATAGAGAGGCTTTAGGGAGAGAAGCTTCCTTTTAAATAGTTCTAAATGGATAAGTATTAAATGACTTCCCTGCAAAAATGTTCAAATAGTTATTGAATATATTCAGGTTCCATTCTGATCTCATTCTTTGAACACTTCAACCCTTTTTCATTGGGTATTATGCTACAATTTTATGGTAAGTTAAAGGATACCACCATGTGCATTGAAGTTATTCTTAAAATGACTACTATAGCGTTGCTTATATGATACTGAATAGTCGGCTATCAGTGAATGACATCTCTATTTTCCTACCATTTTTGAAATAGCACATGGTACATAATTGGAAAAGCTTGCGTGGCTAACCTGTGTTCTGGGTACAGTTGCATCACAACTGAACTCTGTTGTGATTTTAGTCAAAGCTCTTGACTTTAGAAATACATTATAAAAGCCTATATCAAGGTCATTGCTGTTTGCAAGGAGGAGAAACATGTGAAGAAGAAAATAACAAGGTTTGTTTTGTTAGAATAAAGGAGAAAAATCACATAAAAGTTATGTTAATTTAGCTGGGCTTCATGCAGATTGAACACTTGAGAATTTTAAGATCAGGAAATAAGACAATTGACAGAGTAAGATTCATATGGCTATGAAGATATTGGATGCCCAAGTACGATGGCTAGCATAAAGAAGGGTATCTCTGATTTAACATATCAAGAAATATAAAGATACTTTAATTTTAGATAGGTCAATTCAAAATTTTAAAAATCACCGTAGACCAAGGTTCTTTTCTGCTTCCAATGTACTCTCTGCAGTGTCTAGGCTGTGTTCCTGTGGTTTATCCCCTCATGGTTGCAAGATGGATGCTGCAGCTCCAGACATCATATCCTTACTTAACACCATCCAAGGACAAGAAAATCATTTTGATCAATCTTTTTGAACATATAGAAGCCACTTGTGTTTATTGGCCATTACTGGGCCACATGCCTATTTTCTGGCTACAAGGGAAGCTGAGGAAGTATTTGGCATCGCCAGCACATAGAGTAAGAAGCTGCTGGGCCAGAGTAAGAAAATAGGTGGGAAATAAGTACATGGAAAATCAACAAGCAAAGTCTGCCATTGCTTTTCTTTTTCTCAGAGGCAGCATAGGTATTACCTGTAGTTCTTTATGTTTCCATGAACTTTTGATCAGTTTGATGCATTTGTTAGGAACGTGGCTGTAGAACTTAACATTTGTGTCTTAGAGCTACAATTTCAAATTTCTGTAATTTTTGACAGATCAAACTTAAGGAACCAACTCAATTATTCAAGCTACGTACTCAAGCTTAGTGATAAGTAAATTACTAGGCTAAGTCAAACTGATGGAGGATGGGATAGATAGTAGGGTCACATGATCCAGTTTGAATTTAGCAGGAGTCGTGAATGGGGATGTCCAGTATTCTCTGAATGTAGATTCCCAAGGCACACAGATGAGCTTCCTCTTCTAGTATGCTGGTGATTTCATAGCATGTGATTCTGGTTCTCAACTACTCCATTTGCTTATTTATTAAAATCAGCATCACTCAGTCAAATAACCCTTACTCGACCAATCAAATATTGTTCTTGCTAAGTATGAATACCCTTACAAATACCATTAAATAATGAAAATGAGTATACTTTGAAAATTTTAAAAAGCATCTTGCTACAATTGTAAGTTAATTTAATTGCATAATTAGAAAAACTAATTCAACCATCCTATAAATTTACTATAGTAAAGTTCAAGCATATTTTTAGAATATATGGCATGATTACAGAAAATACACAAGATTTGCTGCTTCTGCATTATTTAGAATATAGATGTTAGTTATTAATGAGCAAGCATAAATGTCTATTATATTTATTTGCATATCTCCAAGAATTCATTCTGGTCTACATTGTTAATATAATATATAATGACCGCATAATGGTTTCATTATATTTTATACTTAAAAGTTAGAGTTTTATTTCAAGATATTAGGAAGAAATGATCTAGAAACTTTGAAATATATTAAGTTCTTCCCTGTTTGAAGTTTTTGAATTCTTTTCTGATTCATTACTAAATTTAAACAGCTTCATTCTGATGTGAATATTGTCAACTAAACCTCACTCTTGAAGAAACCATGACCACCATAAAAAGAATTCTTAGAGAATGTAAAATAATTAGTGGAAATGTCAAAATAAAATTCTGGAATCTATTAAAGTCTATTCTTAGATGAAGTCAGCAAGTACCTCAAGATTTAGAACTGTATGCTAGCCATTTGTATCACCAGACCCTAGCACAATACATTCAGTCCATATTGTTGAAGTGAACTGAAAGTCCATGATTTATACATTAAATTCACTATTTACCACCTCTGCCAAGATCCAGTGCTAGACTATGTTTGGGCTACAAATAGTAACATAATGTTTCTGCTCTCAATGATCTTTCAAGTTGGGTAAAATGATGCATTCTGAAAGAATAAAAATATGACCCCATATCAAGGCTGTCTGTAAGAAGAACCAGATTTGTGATGCATAAAATGAACACTGAGACTTTCAGAGAAATTATATTCTCATTCTCTGAAGGACCCAGAGAGGTGTGAGAATTCAGTTTGTCTATTTTCTGTGCCAAAAAGAAGTTGTAATAGGACATTCTAACCTTATGCAAAGTCACATAAAAAATAAAGAATAGCAGAAGTTGGTACTGTTTTTCTAAACTTTTCTCTCATTCTTCTATCTTCGATCTATCCATCCATCCAGATGGATACATCCACCCAGAAAAATACATTTATTTACATACACAAAACTCACATTGCCGTGGAGTCAATAACAATTCTGAATTCTACTCATGCACCTATGTAAGATTCATTCCCCCAAGTAGAGTAACTTGGGGGAATAGAGTAGCATTTTGATTGGAACCATATTTTTTCCAATAGCTTTGAGTTTTTTCTCATGTATCCTTGAAAGCAGAAGAGAGTAAATATTAATAATAAGGAGAAAACAGGTTGTAACCTAAAGTAACCCACTGAAACCTTGAAATTTCTTTAATTTCTTTTTTTTTATTTTATTTCAGTAATTTCTTTTTTAAAAGAAATCAAAACAAATTTTATAATGTATACCACATATGTCTGTTTGTTGTAATATAACAATCACATTGTGAAAAAAAAAACCTCATGTTTATCTTATGGTTTTACATACCATCTTCCCATTAATGAATATTCTACCCCTACCCACCCATTCTGTGGATGTGGGAATTATGTCAAGAACTATTTGATAAGGGATAATGTTAAAGTTCTCCTCCTTAGCCTGACAGATGGAACCCTGCATAATCTGACCCTTCTCTGGTTATATCTCTTGCCGATTCCTTCCAGCGTTGAAATATCTAGTCCAGCCTCAACTAACCTCCAGAACTCTGTCTGCTCTCTCCATGTGTTTGTTCACACTGCAGTCACTGACCAAATGTCCTCCCTCCCTTCATTGTGCCGTCTCCTATTCATCCATTTATTTTCCTCTTCTGGAAGCCTCCTCGCAACCACGGTGTCTACCCCTGCCGTTATATTTATCCATCACATGTTAATTGTGTCTTTACGAGTCTTTTCTTCCTCTGGCTCCATAATCCATCTGCATATCTCCCATGTGTCCCAGATGAGTGCCTAGAATGTGCCTAGATTCTCAGTAAATATTGGTTGCAGTCAACTTAATTGAGCACAGTACCTGAAACATTCCAAAGACAGTACTGACAAGAGAAAAATAATGCTTTCTTTTTTTTTTTTTTTTTTTAAGCATTCTGAAATTGGGGAAGGGAATATATAAATGTGGGCCGAGGTCTGGCAAACAGATAAGAAGCTGCTGCCTATTGTTCAGGAATGGGTTAATCCAGGCCAGTACTCAGGTGGGAATAGTGAGAGTCAAATAGAAGAAGCAACTTTGGGAGGTAAACCTTGGTAAGAGAGAGACAAAAAGAGGAGTCTAAGATAACCCTGAAGTTTCCAGACAGAAGAATATGAATGAAAGTGAAAGGGTCTTTATTTGTATTAAAAAGACTTATTTGATTTGTCACCTCAGAGGGTGAAGGCAAATATGTAGGCTGCGAGAGAAGCAGTAATGCACAGAAACTGAAAGAAACCAGGTCAACTTCAAAACTGGTGGAAAATATGAAGACTGCCAAAGCTGAGAGCCTCTGCCATCAGGGAGAGCCAACTTGCAGATGCACCATGTAGTGACAGCAGAAGAAAAAGCAAGTGTGGAATCCTGGATCGAGTCCCACTAGACACCATGACACAACCCTTAACAGCCGGTGAAGATGAGTCTAAGACAGCTTGAGGGTGGAACCCACAGCAGTCACTGGTCACACCCACATTCCCTAGCTCCACGAAAAGTGTAATTTCCAAGTATGAAGGTCCTATCATTGCCATTTTTCTTAATGCCTTAACGTCTGTAAAATCCCCATATCACTTTCTCTTTGTTTCAGTGCAAATTTTATTTAGGACCAACTCAGTTGTATACTCATTAATATGGCCTGTGTTCTGTATACATACCATAATTCCAGGACACTCCAGTTAACAAGGAGCTCACCCAACTAGCCTTACAATTTGCATTGAACTGTTTAACCCTGAGAATAATTTCATTGTTGGCCAGTAATTTTCTTAACTGGAAACTAAACTGGCTGAGGCAATAAACTGCTATCTCCCGTGGGCTTCTTCTGAATGGCAACTTTTTCCTATTACACATTAGGACGTCAGTCTCTGCTAACAATCTCCTGTAGGCCCCTCTCTAACCTGCTTTCTGATCATGTCTCCTTCCTTCCTGGACTTATTAACTCAACACTCTCAGCTGGGGTTTTTCTTCAATAAACCTGTGCCAGAGCTGGCCTAGAGCTGAAGCTGGACAGTTCCTAAATATATGGAGTGAGAGAAAAACAGCCTTAAGTATGCCTTGGAAAGACATATACATTCATTCATTCCCTTGTTCATTCATTCATTTGTTCATTCATACATTTACTGATTCTCTAACACATGCATTCTTCTTTCCTGGTTAATATTTCTTGAGTATTATTTAAATCCCAGCCATTGTATTCATAACATTTCCTAGATTTTTTATTTCAAAATATTATGTGGGTACAAATGCTTTTAGTTACATGAATCACTTTTATAATGCTTGAATCAGGGCTATAAGTGTGCCCATCACACAGATAGTGTTCATTGTACCTGTTAGGTGGGTTTTTGCCCATCGTCACCTCCCCCGCTCCCCCTGCTTCGTTTCCACTGAGTTTTACTTCTCTCTGTGCACGTGTGCTCATCAGTTAGTTCCAATTTAATAGTGAGTGTATGTGGTATTTGTTTTTCCATTATTTAGATACTTCACTTAGGATAATGGTCTCTAGTTCCATCCAAATAGTTGTGAAAGGCATTAATTCATCCTTATTTATGGCTGGGTAGTATTCTATGGTATAAATATACCATGTTTTGTTAATCTACCCATGAATTGATGATGGGTACTTGGGTTGATTCCATATCTTTGCCATTGTGATTTGTGCTGTAATAAACATTTCAGTGCAGTTATCTTTTTGATACAATGACTTCTTTTCCTTTGGGAAAATGCCCAGTAGGGAGATGGTTGGATCAAATGATAGGTCTACTTTTATTAGTTTGGTGCAAAAGTAATTGCGGTTTCAGACCATGAATTTTGTAATCATTATAACTAGGCTCAAATGCATATTTATTAATAAAAATAGGAACCATTACAATCAACACATTTTTGCCATGAGAAATAGGTTTGTTTATTCCTGTAGCATAAAAATTCATGCTTCGGAATTCTATGAACTCTTGGAAAGCATTTTCTGCATTCTGCTGGTTGTGGAAGCATTTTCCCTGCAAAAAGTTGTCAAGATGCTTGAAGAAGTGGTCGTTGGTTGATGAGAGGTCAGGTGAATATGGGGGATGAGGCAAAAGTTCACAGTCCAATTCGTCCAAATTTTAAAGGTTGGTTGTGCCACATATGCTCAAGCGTTGTCCTGGAGAAGAACTGGGCCCTTTCTGCTCACTAGTGCCCGCAGCAGGTGTTGCAGTTTTCAGTGCATCTCATCGATTTGCTGAGCATACTTCTCAGATGTAATGGTTTTACTGGGATTCAGAAAGCTGTAGTGGATCAGACCACCCCCAAACAGTGTCCATGACCTTTTTTTTTTGGTGCAAGTTTGGATTTGGGAAATGCTTTGGAGCTGCTTCTCAGTCCAACAACTGAGCTGGCTGTCGCCAGTAGTTGTAGAAAATCCACTCTTTGTGGCATGTCACAATCTGATCGAGAAATGTTTCTCTGTTTTTGTGTACAACAGGAGAAGATGACATTTCAAAATGATGATTTTTTTTTTGACTTTCGATCAGTTCATGAGGGCACCCACTTATCGAGCTTATTCAATTTTCCAATTTGCTTCAAATGCCCAATGACTATAGAATGGTCAACAGTGAGTTCCTCAGCAACTTCTCATGTAGTTGTAAGAGGATCAGCTTCAATGATTGCTCTCAGTTGCTTCTTGTCAACTTCCAATGACTAGCCACTGCACTCCTCATCTTCAAGGCTCTCGTCTCCTTTACAAAGCTTCCTGAACCACCACTGCACTGTAGGTTCTTTAGCAGTTCTAGGGCCAAATACATTGTTGATGTTGCGAGTTGTCTCCACTGTTTTACAACCCATTTTGAACTCAAGAAAATCACTCAAATTTGCTTTTTGTCTAACATCATTTCCATAGTCTAAAATAAATATAAAATAAACAGCAAGTAATAAGTCATTAGCAAAAAAAAAATAAAGTGAGAAATGTATTTTAAAATGATGTATAACATAAACACATTTATTTAAGAATGTATTCCAATATTAAACAGCAAATTTCAACAATGCTAAAACCACAACACTTTTGCACCAACCTGAATAGTTCTTGAAGAATCTCCATAGTGTTTTCCATAGAGATTGTACTAATTTGCAGTCCCACCAACACTGTATAAGTGTTCCTTTCTCTCTGGGTCAACGGCAGCATCTATTGTTTTGGGGCTTTTTAGTAAGAGCCATTCTAACTAGGGTAAGATGATATTTCATTGTGGTTTCAATTTGCATCTCCCTGATGGTTAGTGACATTGAGTATTTTTTCATATGTTTATTGGCCATTTGTCTATCCTGTTTTGCAAAGCTTATGATCATGTCTTTTGCCCACTTTTTAATGGGATTGTTTTTTTCTTGATTTGCTTGAGTCCTTTGTAGATTCTGGTCATTAGCCCTTTGTCAGATGTACAGCTGTGAATATTTTCTCCCATTCTGTACATTGTCTATTTGTGCTGTTATTATTTCCTTGGCTGTGCAGAAGCTTTTTAACTTACTTAATAAAGTCCAATTTACTTATTTTTGTTGTTGCTGTGATTACCATTGAGTTCTTCTTTATAATTTTTTTGCCTAGGCTGATATCTAGAAGAGTTTTTCCAACATTTTCTTTTAGGATTCTTATGTTTTCATGCCTTACATTTAAGTCTTTTATCCATCTTGAATTAATTTTTGTGAGTGGTGAGAGATATGGATCCTGTCTCATTCTTCTGCATGTGGTTATCCAATTTTCCCAGAACCATTTATTGAAGAGGGCTTCTTTCCCTCAGTGTATATTGTTGTCTGCTTTGTCAAAGATCAGTTGGCTGTAGGTGGGGTGGTTTTATATCTTGGTTCTCAGTTCTGTTCCATTGGTTACCTATCTATTTTTGTGCCTGCATGTGTATCATGTGTACACATGTGTATCATGCTGATTTGGTTACTATAAACTTGTAGTATAATTTGAAGTCTGACAATATCATTCCTCCATATTTGTTCTTTTTGCTTAAGGTTGCTTTGGCTATTTAGGCTCTTTTCTAGTTCCAAATGAAGTGTAGAATTATTTTTCCTGATCTGTGAAATATGACATTGTTATTTTGATGGGGATTGCATTGAATCTATAAATTACTTTGGGTAGTATGGACATTTTAATAATGTTGATTCTACTGAACCATGAGCATGATATGTTTTTCCAACTGTGTCATCTGCAATTTCTTTCATCAGTGTTTTTAGTTCTCTTTGTAAAGATCTTTCACCTCCTTAGTTAAGTATATACCTAGGTATTTTCTTTTCTTTGTTGCTATTGTGAACGGTGTTGAGTCTTTGATTTGACTCTCAGCTTGATGGTTGTTGGTGTATAGGAATGCTACTGATTTGTGTACATTCATTTTGTAACCTGAGACCTGATGAATTAATTTATTTATCAATTCCAGGAGTATCTTGGTGGAGTCTTTGGGGTTCTCTAAATATAAGATCATATCATCAGCAAAAAGCTAAAGTTTGACCTCCTCTTTTCCAATTTGGATATCCTTTATTTCTTTCTCTTGCCTGATTGGTCTGGATATGACTTCCAGCACTGTGTTAAATTGAAGTGGTGACAGTGGATAGATTTGAAGGAACTTCACAAATGGAATGAGAGAAATATGTACAAAAGATAGTAATAAAGGAAACAGATAAAATGGTACTCAAGTTATTTTCTGTGGAAGAAAACCTGAATCAATATTTTCCCTGGGATGCTTGTTAAAAATTCAGATGCTTGGGCTCACTCACCCTACATCAGCTGATTCAGAGTCACTAGGATGAAGACCCAGAAATCTTCATTTTTATATCCACAGCCAAATTTTCTTATACATATTAAAATATGTGAACTGCTGCAATAAAGAAAGATTGAGTGTTTATCTTGAATATTCCTTAGGAAGACTCTGATGTGATTAGAGGTTTAGGACAAATTTGGGAATAGAAGATAAGCTCAGCAATAATTTATTATATAATGTTTAATATTTAAAAAAACATATATTTATATTTGTTGAAGTATCTAAGCCTCAGGAGGATTATGAAGATCATTCACTTTTGTAGAAATATAGAACAAGAATTGTTTCTCTTATTTTATATATGATATGAGGTGATTTGATTAATGTCACAGAACTCCAATTTCTCATAATTTTGTTCCCAAATAAGAGTGAGATGGTGCAAGGGAATTTATTATTTTATCATCTTATATAGAGAAAAATTATCAAATTACCATTGACACATCCTTTGCCTTTTAACACTAATTTTATGAGAAAAAATTTTACTCACAAATAATATAAGTGCATACATTGAAAATATTTTAGAATCTATGCCTAAATTATCAAGGATGGAAGTTTCATTTGGCACAGGGAAAAGGATGGAAAACATTGGCATTGTACTCTTTTTCTAGTCATTGCATAAGCAGATCTCATTCTGGCATAACTTGTTACTGTTTGAGGTAAACGCAGCTTAGGTTTTGTTGATTTAATTTAAGAAAAGAAGAAAGGAAAACACTGATTGAGCCGTACTCTCGTTCCTGAGGATAAAATGGTGGTTGAATCATGCTTTCTGCCTTCTAAAGGCAGACAGATGAATAGGCACATAAAATATAATTGGTAAATAATATGATAGGATACCATAGGGACTCTTAGAATGAGATGGAGTTAGCCATGAGAACCTTCTTGGAGAATATGATAGCTAATCTAAGACTTGAGAAACCAGTAGATATTAACCAGCAACACTGTGTATGTGTGTCTGATGTGAAGGAAAGAATCAGTAAGGGGTGTAAAGTAGACTGTTTTCACAATACTCTATCTCTGCTATTTACTTCTCTGTAATGTAGCTCCCTTGACCCTAAATTCATAGACAGGTCCAACTTATAAACTGGGCACCAAAAACCAAAACAGAGACAAAAGCAAAAACAAAAATAACTACAAAACATGTTTGTCTGGTTCCCAAGCACCCTCATTTTGAGAGCTGCCCTATTCATGAAGTCTTCTGTCTTCACTTCTGGTAATCCTTTGAACCTTGCCGAGACTTCCAGTATCTATGTGAGCCACCTGTGTGATTGCTTAGTTTCTGGGTCCTCTCTGGCAACTTGTCTACCTCTGTTGTCTATTTTATTCGTGAATCCTACCTGCAGTCATACATAGTTTTTACCTTCATAATTCTCCTTACCTTGGTGGTTTATGTGTCATCATTCAAAATCTGGCTTTTCCTGAGTTAGCAAGGAAAGTAAAAGATTTATTTTTTTCCTGAGGCATGTTGTTGGATGAGTTCACTCATATTTCTTCTCCTTCAAGCCAGTTTGTGCCAGGCTTCATCTGATTACTTCATTCTGCAAGTGAGCCAAATACATAATAGAGTAGGTGTAACCACTGAGTTGCTAAGACTGCAGGGATTGACATTTCTTTGTTTGGGGAAATGGCAAAAAAAATGCACTATTGAAACATAATGCTCAGAATTAACAACACACACACAATGTTCCTTTAAGTCTGCTTTTTCCTCTCAGAAACAGAATCAAACACATCAAAATGGCTGTCTCAACTTCTTGAATAAGCTTGCATATAAAGAAAGAAAAACGGTAAAGATATGTTAATTATTATTTGAACACACCAATCCACTGAATTATCAGGGAAAGTGTTCCTTTGTGGTCCTTTGCCCTTAATTCAACCACTCAGCTGCTGCCTGAAAGTAAAAATCCTACACTACCAAAATGAATGTCTATTTTAGAGGTTGGGGGCCAATATCCTTCTCTTCTGGTAAGAGCATCCTTTCTACTCCCACCCTCTGACTCTGGGATGTGGATGGACTTACCCTATTCCCATTTTTAGTGGCTGGTTCATGGATCAATGTATGTCCCCATTTTGGCTAGTAAGAGTCATACATAGAACTTTCATTTGAATTTTTAAGAAAAATCCACTTCTTGGTTGTAAATTTGGAGTTGGGGTTGAGAATGTCGTTGGCATCTATTTTACCTGAGAATAAACAGGGCCAACCAAGGAGGAAAGAGAAATGAGGACTGAGAGACAGGGTGTCTTGATAATTTCTTTGAGCCTGTGAATCTAGCCATTCTTTGAAAGCAAAGCTTCCCTAGATTTTTCAAGCATATGAAACATTAATTCTGCTTTAGGTTTCTGTTGTGTTTTTTGAGCCAGTTTGATTTAGCTCTTTTGAAAATGAAACTAAAAGAGTTTTGCTTAATGCACTTGAGAAAACATATTCAGTCCTGTCTTCTCCTAGATCTCTTCTCTTGATCTTAATCCCCAATTCTATTGTCTTATGTGGATGTGTGTGATGATCTGTTAGTTTTATAGGATACTTATATTTGTAGAAGTGTGCCTTCCTTAGTAAATTCTTACAACTTGTAGGGTAAGGACTGTACACATTAATCCATCCTTACACACAGTAACACATATGCATAGCTTGAATAAAATAGATACTCTTCAAGGAGTTTTCAAACTATAATAAATTAATTTATTGGTACTCAAAACTCAAGATTGAATTTCTGCTTCTAACTTGATGAGAATCACTGTGGCTTAATTCTGCATTTCTTGTTAATTTTACTTACAGAAGGTCATGGCTGTGATTTGAGGCTTTCTCTTTATGATGGTGATGAATTTATCAAAGTGGAGCTAGAATGTCATTTTGAGAAACACTAAAACCAAGTCATCAGAATTAGGAAGTACCTGGAGTCAAGATCAATTTTTAAGAACAGGAACATAAAATTGGAACTCAATCTGTGTTAATGCTAAGAGACTTAGGAACTCATTCAGATTGATAACTAATGAATAATATAGCTCTCATTTACGAAGAACTTTCTCTGGGCCAGCCACTTATATATGTTATTTATAATTCACACAGTAATACTGCAAGATAGTTATTATCAATTCTACTTTGCAGTTGAGAAAATTGAAGCTCAGAAATGTGTCATTTAACTTTTGCTGCATAACAAAACACCCAAAACATTAATGGCTTAAAACAGCATGCAGCTGTTATGTCTAAGCTTTTTGAGGATACAGTGAGGAGCTCTTCAAGTCTTGGTTATTTCTTTGCTGCTAGTTACTAGGTGGTCTACAATGGCTTCACTCATATGTGTAGATAATGGTAAGCTTTTGGTCAGGGACCCTCAGATCTCCTCCATGTGACTGCTATGAAAGGCTTGGGTTCAGTACTGTTGTAGACTCAAGTTTTCAAACAAGAACAAAAGAGGGAAAGACCCAATGAGCAAGCATTCTTGATGTCTCTGCTTCCATTAAATTTTCTAATTTAAGATATTTCTCATCTCAAATTTGCAATTGGCCAAAGTAAGTCACATAGTCATGCCCAGATTTGAGAGGTAGAGAAATAGAGATATGTAAAATGGTATTCAGTATTCTACATTCTATGATTCTGGGTCACACACATACACACACACACACACACACACACACACACAAATATACACACACACCATAGCTAAGGGCATTGTACTAAGCTAAGGGCAGATCCACTCCTTCACAGAGAGTGGATTTCTCAATATTTTCTTTTCCCAGCAAGGATCCTTACATCACATCTATTTTTATGTCTCCTCTGATCAAATGAGACCTTTTATGTATGGATCACTTATTGGATACATAGTCTTTGATGAATATGCACGACTCATCTGCGGTGGTGCTCAGTAACAAAAGTCCCACATAAGGAATGTCCAAACTCAAGCTGTAAGGCTGACTGGATATAAGACAACAGGGAGATGTAGAGTCTGTGCCAATGTGAAGAATCTGCCCCATTTAAAAGCATCATTGATTGAAAAAAACCAACACTGTGCTGCCCCAAACAAATCTGTCTTAGTGCCAGAGATGGCCCAGAACTACCTGTTTGTGAGCTCTGCCATATAAATGTCTACACACCTTTACCTGGAATTGGCAACATTCCAACAGAAACAGTTCCCCCCAGAGTCTTGTCTTTCTACAACTAAAATAGGGATGGGTGGGAAAGTTTTCAAAAGGAGGCCCAGTGGGTTCCCCAATGGGCTCTTGGTAATGGTGAGATAGCCAGTGTATCTACTTCTTCACAGGGCCATGGTATTTGGTGCATCAAGCAGAGGGACTGTGTCTGGGAGGCTGAGCAGGTGCTCACACTGCATAAGACATCATTCTCCATCTGCAGGTGAAGGGTTGTGTATCCTGAATGCTGCCAGGTAGAGGAAATGCACACACAAAAAGACCTGGAGGTTCAGTTTGTCAGCAGTCAAAGGGCAATGGAAAGCTGTGTATTTTTTCTCTAAAACTGTGAGAAAACCAGGCATTTAGTACCACCGTTCCAACTTCAAACCAATCAAACATTGGCAGTTTGGGATTGTTTTATTTTGAGGCTTTAGCTTATCTCCATGGGATAAAAGCCTTTCCAAACTGGCTTTAACTAAAAATGTCATCAATCCCAGCTGCTCACTGGTTAGCAGAAAGAGTGGTAACAGAAGGCCCCTTTTGATAGTCCTCTTCCATAATATCATTATCCAAATTTGCATGGCAAAGATGTGGGAGCTATTTATATGTTGATTATTACAGTGCTGCAGTTTATATTTTTCCCAGCACAGTTGAAAATTATATTTAGAAAGGCTGACATCATCTTTAAATATATATTATAGCTCTCATTTGATGGAGATGAGCTGTTGAAATATATGCCACCTACTCAACTTCTCAGAAAAAATGGCATAGATGTTTCACACATGGTTATATATAAACGTGTACATTGGCATGGAACTGAACTGGCAGCTATAAGACTTTGAAGGAGTTTTGTGGGCTCTGGTTTTTGCCTTCTCAGTTTGCTCTTTATTTAAAAAGGAGGACAGGAATGTGATTTAGTTGTAAGAATAGGATTTTGTAGCCAGAAAGTAGGGGTTCTGAATTCTAACTCTGCTACATAGTAGCTATGTGATCTTGAGAAAGATACTCAGCCACTGTAAACATCTATGTTTCTCAACTATGAAATGTTACCATGAATGCTCACTTGAGAGATATTCGAAATAAATTTTGCAAAATAGTTAACGATTAACATTATGAAGCATTCTCCCAACAATAGAATGGGTGTTTTATATAATAACAGATTGTATGCATGTTCCCAACAATAGAATGTGTGTTTTATATAGATTGTATGGTTAGTTTTGTATGTCAGTTTGACTGGGTCACAAGTTGCAAATATCTTGGGTCAGACATTATTCTGGTTGTTTCAGTGAAGGTATATTTGGTTATCACCATTTAAATTGGTAGGCTGAGTAAAGCAGTTTGCCCTTCCTAATGTGGGTGGGCCTCATCCAATTAGCTGAAGGTCTAAATAGAGCAAAATGGCTGACAAATCCCCAGGAAAAAGAGAATACTTTCTACCTGATGGCATTAAATAGTGGAACATCAGCTTTTTGTCCTTGTGTTTGGACTTGAACTGAAACATAAGCTCTTCCTGGGTTTCAAGCCTGCCAGCCTTTGGGTGGGAATTATACCATCAGTTCTCCTGGTCCTCAGGCCTTCAGACTCCAACAAGGACAGAACCATTTGCTCTGCTGGGTCCCCAGCTTGCTATCTCAACCTGCAGATCTTGGGACTTGCCAGCCTTCATAAACACGTGAGCCAATTCCTTATAATAAATCTCTCTCTCTCTACCCCCCATATATATGGAGAGAAATATATCCCATGGTAGAGGCAAGGTTTGAAATCTGGGAATCTGATGTTGTGTTTTACCCACATCGCTAATGCCTTATATTGTCTAGAGGTTACATGTTAGACAAAGGTAGCTGCTGTCTCAGCCCTGAGAAAATTCTGGAAACTGAGCTCACAGTGAAACACAACCGAGGGCACTATAAGATACCAGCCCACTTCAAGGCAATGTGTGAATAGGATCTCATGGCCTTGTGGTGGGGCATAGAGCAAGCCATGAAAACTCTAGGCACCATTCTGTGGAGTGTATTTGAATCTGGGAAAGATTTTGATTTCTCTGCCCCATCAAACTCCTTGTATCTTCTCTCTTGAACCTGGAATCTGACTGATGAATCCAGTTCGATTTATGCTCACAATTCTATGGCACATCTGAGTGACCATGGCCCTAGAGGAATATCCATGATTCAAATGGCATTAAAAATGTGTTCATTCTATAAGAAAGAAATTTTAAAGTAGAATTTTCTATTATTAGCTTTTAAGTGTCAGAATTCACAATTTCACCAATAGGACTTCTTGGTTTAGAGTGATTAAAAATTCACATTTCTTTGAAATAATAGGCCAGGTTTTACTCTTCAGATGAGATGAACCAGAGAGTCAAGATAAATGTACCTTTTCGAAGGATTATGGCACCACCATATTCAATAACTTGAGGCCTCTAAATGACACTTTGATGTTGTATTGTGCCAAACTTGACTATTAAAAGAATTCTTCAAAAATCATTTACCCCACAAATGGAAATAAAAATACAGCTGCAAGTGTTAAGAGGAGTGAGATGTCATTTTATTTTTTATAGGCTAGTTGGCAAAAATTCAACTTTCATAAACACATACGCCTGTCTCAAGCTTTTAAGGAGTCAGTTACCATTCTTTCTTCTTGCTTAGCAAGTCTCGGTTTTAGCCAAGATCAGTTTTTATATGCAGCTCAAAGGTAAACCATTTTATACAATATTTGCATAAGCATAATTGTTTCCACACACTTCGGCCACACTACCCCCAGGGACTGCTTTGCATTGTTAGACTAATAGGTTTGAAATCTCACTCTCAATGTGTCACGCCCTTGTTCAACTAAAAGTTTCCGTTTCATTAAAACAAAATGTTTCATATTGGTATTCATAGTTCTCTATAATCTGACCTCACTTTCCTTCATAGTTATAATGAGAATAATATCTGTTTTTAAAAAAGTTATTTTTCGCTTCCTCTTTCTTTTGACTCTAAGAAAACAATACCTCAAAGAGAGGTTTGAGGGGGTACCATAAATAATAATTCTGTTTTGACATTTCTAGTTCAGAGACAATTGAGAATTAAAATATGAGAACCACAAAAATTCAGATCAAAGTATCAACTTTATTACTAAAAACGTAGATATGGAGAAAAACATGGCTTGTAACTTGCATCTTGGAGGCTCTTCAAAGTTCCTCTCCCTTTTGCTCTGTTTTTGTTTCCTAAAACTGTAGACCCGCCTTTCAGGGGCAGATCTTTCTCCTGGTTAGCTAATCATACCTAGAAAAGCGGACCAGAATTTGCCTTTTTGGCAAGGAGCTGACCGGAAAGAGTGGGCAATGAGCTGAATCAAGTGCACATACTTGCTTCTCTAACCAATGCAAAGAAGCCCAAAAAAAGTAGGCATGGGTAGAAAGAAGATGGGTGTTTTTCTCATTATATCTCTGCATTAGTTTTCCATTGCTACATAAGAAATTACCACAAACTTTGTGATTTAAAGTCACACCTGTTTATTAGCTCAAAATTGTGTAAGGCAGAGGACCACACATAGCATGAGATTTGCTACTTAAGGTGATAGGCTGAAATCAAGTCGTTGTACAAAGTGGGTTTTTATCTGCAGCCTTTGGTGGAAAATTCACTTCCAAATTCATTCTTGCTCTTGGAAGAATTCAGTTCCTTGTGGTTGTAGGACTGAGGTCCCCATTTTCTTTCTCTGGCTGTGAAACAGGAATTTAATCTCACTTACTAGAGGCTACTCTCAATTGTTGCCACATAGCTCTCTTCATTTTCATGACACCTACAATAATAAAATGTAAATGTGTCTGTGCTTCAAATCTCTGACTTACTGTGTCTAACTTCTAGACCCTATTTTCTCTTGGCTTTCACTTAAGAACAATTTCAGATTTATAATATTATTGTGAAGATAGTATGAAGAGTTACCATACACCATATACTCAGTTTCCTCAATTATTGATATCTTTCATTAGTGCGGTATATTTGTCACAACTAATGAACCAGTGTTGATCTATTGTTACTAACTAAACTCCCTATTTAACCAGATTTCTTGTTTTTCTCTGATGTTCTTTTTCTGTCCCAGAATTCTTTCTGTTATGCTATATTGTATTTAGTAATCATGTCCTTTTAGATTTCTCTTGGTTATAACAGTTTCTCAGATTTCCTCATTTTGGTGACCTTGACAATTATGAGGATTACTAATCAGGTATTTTGCAGCATGTCCCTCAGCTGGGCTTTGTCTAATGTTTTTCTCATGATGAGACTGGGGAAATTTTATAGCTGGAAGATCACAGAGGTAAAGTGCCATTCTCATCAAATTATATCAAGGATACATATTATCAATATGACTTATCACTACTGATATTAAACTTGGTCACCTGGCTTGAGGTAGTGACCTCAAGTGTTTATCAGCAGTTACTCTTTACTTCTCCCATTTCCATACTGTACTCATTGGAAGTAAGGCAGAACATAAAGTGCACAAAAAGTTATACTTTACCTTTTTTGTGATAGAATATGGACATAAATTATTTGAAATTCTTATGCACGAGATATTTATCTCTTCTCTTTCATTTATTTATTTTTTTCAGTCATTCATTCATACCTGTATGGATTTATGGATATTTATTTAACATTTTGGGTTATAATACAATATTTATTTATTTATTTTGTAAATCAGATTGTTCCAGCTTTCACCATTGGGAGCTCCTTCAGTTGGCTTCTGTGTCCCACTGATGTACCCGCATCATCCCATCATCTTTTTTTCTTTATTAGCACATCCTTACTTTCTGACACTACAGGATGCTCCAGTCTCATTGTGTAAATTTCCTACCTATTTTCTAGAATTATCCATTTCTCCAAGGATCTCTGACTTCTTTTATTTGAGAATGGTGTTAGAAACCAGTATCTAATATTGGGGCTCTAGGAGTGATCATTGGTTATGTAATGTCAATGCTTCTAGCCCCTCTCAACTGACACAGCAAGGAGAGGTACACGTAGAGCAAGGAGATACACACACACATATACGTACACATATACTGACTGGTTTACAGACACAGATCTGTAAACATTTATACATGTAATGTAAATATCTATATCTACATTAAGCTAAACATGAGTTAATACTGATGTTTCTAACACTAATCATTACCACATGGGTCATTTTGGCCTTTTCTTTTTGCTTATTTGTATATTTGTGCTCTAACAGTGAGAAGCCTGGCTCTCATCATCTCCCATCTATTTACTTAATTTTTCAAGTTCGATATCTATATGTGTATCAGAAAAGTTAACTAGTAGTTCCATGAAAAACAACTTTAACAACTAGAGTAAATGCCATAGCATTTCTTTTGCATTTAGACTTATAGACTCCATTAATTTCCAAAGTTATTTAGATCATTAACTTCTCTCTCTTAACCCTTCAGTGAGATTATTTCATATATATGTAATACAGTCAGATTGTTTTGCCATATTCTGTATTCCATCCTGGCATGCCTGACCTCCTCAATATCTTTTTTTTTCTATTTGTTTCCATGAAGGTTCACTCTTTATACTGTAAATACCTATAGTGTCAAGTACCCACCATTATAGTACCACATCAAATTGTATTTCATATAAACTCTGAAATCAGTTTGTTGATATATACAGAGTAGCTTAGTGGGATTTGGTTGTAGTCGCATTAAATCTATAAAAAGATTTTGGAAGAATGGAAATATCAATAATATTTTCTTTAAACTATAATCATAAAATTCTCTCCATTTATTTAGTTCCTTAAAAATATTAATCACCATTTTGCAGTTTTCTGCTTATTAGTTCTAAACATATTGTATAAGATTTATATATAAATATTTCCTTTTGGGGGCTACAAATACACATTGTATTTTTTTACTTCAAGTTCTAATTGTTTATTGCTGATATATGGGAAAACATCTGACTTTTGTTTATTAACATAATATCCTAAGACCTTGCTATACTTATTATTAATTCCATGAATATTTGATCATTTTTTTGCAATTTTTCTTTACATTTTCAATCATGTCATCTGTGTATAGAGTCGATTTTTTCTTATTTTCTCCATTCAGATAGGAATATATTTTATTTTATTTTATTTATTTTATTTTATTTTATTTTATTTTTTTTATTCTGTAACTGCACTAGTTAGGACTTTCAATATGATGTTGAATAGGAGTGGTAAAAGAGGACATGCTTGCCTCATCCCTGATCTTAGCAGGAGAAAAGCTAGTTCAACACCATTAAATATGATGTTAGCTGTAGGTATTTTGTAGATAGTCTTTATCAAGTTGAGAATGTTCCCCTCTGTTATAGTCTAAAGTGTTTCCCTAACAAAAAATTATATGTTGAAGTCCTAACTCACAGTACCTAAGAATGTGACTGTATTTGGAAATTGAGCCTTTTAAAGAGGTAATTAAGTTAAAATGAGTCCATTAAGGTAAGTCCTAAGCCAATCTCATCGGTATATTTGTAAAAAAAGAAAATTTGGACACACAGAAAGACACAAGGGGTAAAAGTGCACAGAAGAAAGACCATGTGAGGATAATGTGAATAATTAGCCATCTACAAGCCAAGGAGAGAGGCCTGAGGAGGAATCAAATCTTTTGACACCTTGATTTTGCACTTCCTACCTCAGGCGAAAATGAGGAACATATTTTTGGATACCAGAGAAAAGGTGATATTTATTATAAAGTGTCAGAGAACTTGGCTGAATTGTGTTCTAGTATTTTTCTGGAAAATAGAACTTGTGAATGATGTCCCTGGATATTTAGTGGAGGATATTTCCAAGCAAAGCGTTCGAGGTGCAGCCTGGCTTCTCCTTACTGCTTATCACAAAGTGCAAGAGGAGAGAGAAATTAAGGCATTGTTACGCGAAAAGGCATCACAACTTAAAAATTTGGAAAATATTCAGCTTATCCATATTTCAAAAGATGAGAAAGTACGTTCTGGAGAGCACACCGTGGGTGTGGTTGGAAAATCTTTTGGTACATATATTATGGGTGTGACTTATGTATCTAATCAGCCATCTCAGCAGAAGCCAAGAATCGTGTTGGGGTTTTATTAGCAGAAACACTTCCAGCTTGGACTAACAAGGACAGGGATAGGAAAAATGAAGGAAGGCTGTTGGACTCTAGAATTCTATATGATTAAAAAATAGAGCTATTTGGCTGTGAAATTCTATTATTCTTCAAGAAAATTGAAGAATAACCATGAAGGCAATTCTGAGATTGATAGGGCTGCCACTCTCACCATAGGTTGGGTGGGTGAGGCTGTCTCCTCCTCAGTTTCAGAGGGTGGGGCTACCTCTTGGATGACAGTGGGCCAAGCTGCTGCTGTTCAGCTTCTCAGTGACAGTGGTGCCACCCAGTAATTTGGGGGTGAGCCTCTTGTCTTGGGAGTAAGAGGTAGCACTGCCACCTCAGTGGACCTGGAAGGAGAGGCTACCACTCTCATGAACACAGAGGACAAAACATCAAGCCAAAGTACTATTTTAGAGGCCTAAAATCTAATGAAATTTCTACTGCTAGGTTTTGGAATTGCTTGGAACCCATTTTGCTTCCTTCTTTCTAATTTCTCCCTTTTGGTAATAGGAATGTCTACCCTATGGCTGTCCCACCGTTGCATTTTGGAAGCACATAATTTGTCTCATTCCACAGCTAGAGAGGAATTTTGCCTCAGAATAAATTATATCTCAATCTTACCTGCAAATCTCTGTCATTTAATTCATTCAGTCTATGGGATGTGGTTATAATAACCATTGATTTAGATGATATTTAGATGTGATTTGGAATTTAGAGCTGGTGTTGAAATGGATTAATATTTTTGGACTGTCAGAATGGAATGTATGCATTCTTCGTGTGAGAAGGACATAAATTTTGAGGGTAGGGGGGTGGAATGCTATGGACTAAATTGTGCTCCCTAAAATTAATATTTTGATATACCAAACCCCAATATCTCAGAATGTGACCACCTTTGGAGATAAATTACTTCAAGAGATAGTTAAGTTAAAATGAGTCTGTTAGCGTGGAGGCTTAATCCAATATGAATGGTGTCCTTTTAAGAAAAGAAAGAGATACCAATGCTGCACATGCGAGGAAAAAAGGCCATGTCAGAACACAGCACAAGAAGGTCACCATCTGCAAGCCAAGAAGAGAGGCCTCAAGAGAAAGAAAAACTGCTGACATCTTAATCTGGGATGTCAAACCTCCAGAACTGTGAAAAAACAAATTTCTGTTGTTTAAGTCATTCACTCTGTGACATTTGGTTATGATAGCCACAGCAAATTAATACATCAGCTTCCAAGGCTGGGCCGCCTTCTCGTTTTCAGCAGAACAGACTGCTACTGAAGGCCTCAGTGGTTGGGCTGCCACCTAGGGCCTCAGGGTATAACTGATATAATTTCTTTCTTCCTTAAATGTATGGGAGAATTCACCCGTGAACCTATCTGAGCCTGGTGCTTTCTGTTTTGGAATGTTGTTAATTATTGATTAAATTTCTTTAAGAGATATAGGCCAATGTGGATTATTTATTTCTCTTTGAGTGAGTTTTGGCTCACTGTGTTTTTCAAGGAATTCATCCATTTTATCTATTTTATCAAATTTATAAGCATAGATTTATTTATTATATTTCTTTATTATGGCTTTGATATACTTGATATCAGGAAAGATGACCTCTCTTTTATTTCTGATATTAACAATTTGTGCCTGCTATCTTTTTTCTTGGTTAGCTTGGCTAATACTTTATCAATTTTATTGATAATATCAAATAATCAACTTTTAGGATTTAAAAAAAAATTTTCTCTATTATTTTCCTGTTTTCAGTTTCAGGGATTTCTTCTTTAAGTTTTATTATTTTTTTTTTCTGCTTGTTTTTGCCTTAACTGTTTTTCTTTATCTAGTTTCCTAAGATGTAAACTTAGCTTATTTATTTTAGATATTTATTGTTTTATAACATATGCATTTAATTCTATACATTTCCATCTAACCACTGTTCTTACTGGATGCCATAAATTTTGATAAATTGTTTTGAAATTTTCATTTAGTTAAAAATGCATTTTTATTTCACTTGGGATTTCTTCTTTGACTCATGCTATTGGGAGTCTTTTTTAATTTAATTTTCAAATATTTGGGTATGAGTATGTTTCAGGTATCTCTGGTACTGATTTCTAGTATAATCACTTGAGGCCTGAGAACATACTTTACGTTATTTATGTTCCTTTCAATATATTTTGATTTTTTTTTGGTGGGGCCCAGAATGTAGTTTAACTTGGTGAATGTTCCATTTGAATTTAAGAAGAATGTATATTCTGTTATTGTTGATGGAGTATTCTATTAATGTCAATTAAATCAAGTAGATAGATAGTACTAGTGATGTCGAAAGTATTGTTGATTTTATGGCAGCTTGACCTACAAATTTTTGATAGGGGAATGTTGAAGTCACCAACCATGCTAGTAGATTTATCTATTTCTACTTTTGGTTTTATACATTTTTGCTTCAGATATTTCAATATTTGTTTTTAATTTCATATATGGTCAATTTTTTTATTTCTTGCTGGATAATTTACCCCTTTGTCATTAGTGTGCCCTTTTTTATTCCTTGATCTACTTTGTCTGAGATTAATATATTTACTCCAACTTACTTTCACCATAACATGCTAAATTTTTATATATTTTTCCCCTTCCATTTACTTTTGAACTATCAGTTGGTTTTATATAGACAACATATAATTAGTTGTTTGTTTGCTTTTATTCATTTTGAAAATATCTGTTCTTTAATTGACATATTAGACCATTCATATTTAAAGTGTGATTGATATATTAGGATTAATATCAACCATGTTTGCAAATGTTTTGCATTCATTGCTAATTATTTCTCTTTCTGCCTCTCCTGTTTTTAGTTCAACATTTTACATGATTCCATTCTCTTAGCATATCAGTTATACTACTTTAAAACAATCTTTTGTTGCTGCTCTAGGGTATACAATATATATTTTTTAATAATATAAGTCTATGTTCAAATAACACTATTCTGCCTCATGTGGAATGCAGGCACCACTTAACAGAGAATTCCAAATTACTCTTTATTCTTGTGGTATTGCTGTCATTTATTTGATTTATTCATATTCTATGATCAGCTAATACATTGAAAGTATCATTACCTTAAATAAAAAATTTTCTTTAATAAAGAATGAGGAAGATAAAATTTTTATTTAACCTTCATTTATTCTTTTTGTAATGCTCTCCCTTTCTCTATGCATATTCAAATTTCTCTTTTTTGTTTCAAGGTATTAGGGGGATACAAAAGTTTTTGTTTAAATGGATTGATTTTGAAATGCTTGAGTCAGGGCTATAAGTATGCCCATCACCCAGGTAGTTCATTGTACCTGTTAGGTAGTTTTTCTGCTCACTCCCTTCTTCCACCTCACCTCTGCTTGATTTCCATTGAGTTTTACTTCCCTCTATGCACAGTGTGCTCATCAGTTAGTTACAATTTAATAGTGAGCACGTGTGGTAATTATTTTTCCATTTTTTAGATACTTCATTTAGTATAATGGTCTCCAGTTCCACCCAAATTGTTGCAAAAGGTGTTAAGTCATCCTTCTTCATGGCTGAGTAGTATTCCATGGTATATGTATACCATATTTTGTTAACACACCCATAGTTTGATGGGTTTTGGGTTGAATCCACATCTTTATAAGTGTGAATTGTGCTACAATAAACATTCAAGTGCAGATGTCTTTTTGATAAAATGACTTGTTTTCTTTTGAGTACGTACCTAGTAGTGAGATTGATGAATCAAATAGTAGGTCAACTTTTAGTTCTTTGAGGAATCTCTATACTGTTTTCCAGAGAGGTTGTACTAATTTAGAGTCCCACAAACAGTGTATAAGCATTCCTTTCTTTCTGCATCCATGCCAGCGTCTATTGTTTTTGGACTTTTTATTACAATAAAGCCATTGTGACTGGGGTAAGATGATATCTCATTGTGGTTTTAATTTGCATTTCCCTGATGATTAGTGACGTTGAGCATATTTACATATGTTTATTACTCATTTGTCTATCTTCTTTTGAGAAGCTTCTGTTCATGCCTATTGCCCACTTTTAATGGGGTTGTTTGTTGCTGATTTGCTTGAGTTCTTCGTAGATTCTGATTACTAGTCCTTTATTAGTTGTATAGCTTGTTTATATTTTCTCCCATTCTGTAGGTAGTCCATTCACTCTGTTGATTATTTCCTTGGCTATGCAGAATCTTATTAATTTAATCAAGTCTCTTTTTTTTTTATTTTTGTTGTTGTGATTGCCATTGTGTCTTCATAAATTCTTTGCGTAGGCCAGTATCTAAAAGAATTTTTCCAACATTTTCTTCCAGATCCATGCCTTACATTTAAGTCCTTTATTCATCCTGAATTAATGTTTGTGAGTGGTGAGAGTTATGGATCCTGTCTTGATCTTCTGCATGTGGCTATCCAATTTTCCCAGCACCATTTAGTGAATAGGGATTCTTTTCCCCAGAGTATATCATTGTCTGTTTTGTCAAAGATCAGTTGGCTGTATGAGAATGGTTTTATATCTGTGTTTTCTGCTCTGTTCCACTGGTCAATGTCTCTATTTTTGTGTCAATATCATGCTGTATTGGTTAATATAGCCTTGTAATATAGTTGGAAGTCAGGTAATGTGATGCCTCCTGATTTTTTCCTTTTGCTTAAGATTGCTTTGGTTATTCAGGCTCTTTTCTGGTGATCTAGCACCTCTTGTATTATCCTGGATGGAGCTGGAGCCCATTCTACTAAGTGAAGTATCACAAGAATGGAAAAAAAGCACTACATGTACTCACCATCAAATTGGTACTAATTGATCAACACTGATGTGCACATATGGTGGTAACATTCGTCAGGTGTCAGGCAGGTGGAAGAGGGGAGTAGGGGATGGATTTATTCACACTTAACTTGTGCTGTGTGCACTATCTGTGGGGTGGACAAGCTTATAGCTCTTACTCGGGCTGGGCAAAGGCAATATATGTAACCTAAACCTTTGTACCCCTGTAACATTCTGAAATAAAAAAAATTTTTTTCTTTAGTTGTGAAGAGTAAATTTGCTTAATATAGAATTGTAAGCTGTAGTTCTAATTTTTTCTTTCAATTCCTTAAATATTTCACTCCTTTTTTTTTTGCTTGTGTGGCTTCTGATGAAAAATCTCTTGTAATTCTTATCCTTGTTTGTCTATAGTTAAGGTTCCATCCCTTCCTCTGGAATCTTTTAAAATTTTTTCTTTGTCTTTTTCTTTCTCCAGTTTGAATATGATACACTTAGATATAGTTATTGTTGTTATTGTTCATGTCCATCCTGATTAATGTTCTTGAGATTCCTGGATTGCGGTTTGGTGTCTGCCATTAATTTTGGAAAGGTCTTAGCTTTGTTATTTCAAATAATTCTTCTGTTCCATTTTCTCTTTTCCCCTTTTAATATTCCAATTTTACATGTACTACATCTTTTGAAACCCTATCACAGTTTCTGCTTGTTCTGTTTTTGTTTGTTTTGTTTTTTCTTTCTGTATTTTAGATTGAGAAATTTCTGTTGACCTATTTACAAGCTTATTAAGTCTCACAAGACTGTAATCAAAGTTCTCACCTGCAATTTGAGGTCTTCTTTCAATTTCGTTGTGGTTCTTGGCCAAATTCAGCTTTCTGACCTTGCAGTTCTGAGATCCTTAGCTCTTAGTGAACACCCACAGTTCTCTACTATATGTCCCTTTCAATTGGCAGTGACAACATAACTTGTTTCCCTACAGCCAGCCAGTGGGAGTCTCTTGCTCCACTATATATATATATATATATATATATATATATATGTATATATATATATATAATGTATATATATATGTATAATATGCCATACACACAGGAGTGACATTCTATCATCTTTGTTGTATAATGTGTAACGTAATTTAAGGAAGTGACATCCCATTACCTTTGCCATGTTCATATGCCCTTGGTCATATTGAGTCTATTGTTAAGCCCATCAAAGGAATTCTGAATTTATTTATAGTACTTTTGTTTTCTAACATTTTCTTCTGATTTTTTTCTTAGAATTTTCGTCTCTCTGCTTATATTACCCATCTGTTATTAATGCTGTCTACTTTTACCATTGAAGCCTTTAATATATGAATCAAAGTTATTTTAAATTCCCTGTGTGAAAATTTTGCATCATAGCTGAGTATAGTTATAATGCTTGGTTTGTTTCTTACAGCTGTATTTTATTGCCTTTTGTCATGTGTTGCCTTTTTGTTGTTGTTGTTGTTGAAAGCTGGACATATCGTGTTGAAAGCACCTGAAAATAATAGAGCTAAAGTATAAAAATTTATGTTAATCTGGTTAGTGGTTGTGGTTAATTTAATGATTGTTGCACAATAGTTAATTGTGCTCCAATCCAATTGAGGCTCCAATCCTTTAGTTTGCTTTTATCTCCTTTCTTGACTTTAGGCTTCAGTAAGTACACCTTTTCAGAGAGAGTTTATTTTTTTGCAATTCTTTAAGTTGTAATCCTCTTGCTTTTTGTAGATGTAGAGGACTGGTAGCTCAGAGATGGAAGTGGTCAGTGGCTTATACTTTGAATAGCATTTATCTATAACCTTATCTCAGGCCATCTTCTCCCCACCTGCTCTCCTCATTGCTGCCTTTTTTCCAGAAAAAAATCACATTCTTACTCTTGCATTACACTTGCTTTTTTTATTGCTATGTAACAAACTACCATTAATTTAATTGTTTAAAACCACACAAATTTATTATTTCACAATTTCTGTGGGTGAGGAATCCAGGCATAGCTTATCTTAGGGTCTCACAAGACTATAATCAAAGTTCTGGTCTGCAGTTTGAGGTCTTCTTTTAAACTCATTGTGGTTGTTGGCCAAATGCAGCTCTATGAAATTGTGGTACTGAGACTCTTAGCCCCTAGTGGACACCCACTTTTCTCTACTATGTGTCCCTTTCCGTTGGCAATGACAATATTACTTGCTTCTCCACAGCCAGCAAGTGGGAGTCTCTTGCTCCACTCAGCTAAGGTGGAGTCTTATATAATGTGCCACACACACAGGAGTGACATTCTATCATCTTTGCCGTATAATGTTGTGTAACATAATATAAGGAAGTGACATCCCATTGCCTTTGCCATGTTCATTAGTTAGAAGTCAGTCACTACACTAAACAGGAAGAGATAACCCAAATTCATGGACACTTAGAGGTGGGAAATCGTTATTGGTGATCTTAGAATCTGAATGAAACACACTGGGTTTGCCTCAGATTGTTTGTATTGGCTTTTTTCCTCCCTAAAGACTCGCCTCATTTCATTCAAGTCTCTGTTCAGATATCACATTCTCAAAAAGTCCTTCCCAAACCCTGCTTCTTAAAGCAGCCACCCCCATTAGAGCCATTAGCATTCTGTTAATCTAATTTACTTTTTCTTCAGAGCACTGGTAATTCTCTGATATTATGTGATTTGTTCAAAATCTGTTTTCCTTTTTAGAATGTAAGGTGATTTCCAATATGTAAGAAATGGAACCACCATACAATATATATTCAAAAATATGTTTTGAATGATTCAGAAAAAATAAATTAACAGGAATTATCACCAAAGTCTGTCTAATTTGATCCATGCATTTTATCACTAGATTATAAACACTGCAAGTTGCTTGTGATGTTTAATCTTGTCTCTGTTGTAAAGTTGCAAGTAGAAACAGTGTGATAGAGTAGAAATAGCACAGAATTTAGAACAGTACAGATGGAAATCAAACTCAGACTGTTACTCACTACCTCTGTGACCTAAGATGTTAATTTCTCTGATTTCCAATTAAAATATCAGAGAAAATAATGCATAACTTCTCCCAGGTATGCTTGAGTTTGAATCATAGATCCACTATTTACTAGTGTAACTTTAGACTAGTTCTTCAGGATTTTAGAGGCTCAGTAACTTCATCTGTAAAATGGGGATTATAATAATTTCTGCCACATATGGTGACTGTGAGGTTAAATGAATGAATGCATAAGAAGTACCTATGTATTATTTCCACTCAGTAGAAATTATCTTTTATTAATGTGAATACTTTTATATATGTTTAATATAAATTATTATATTATCAATATCAGCATAGGGTCTATGGTATACATGTTAAATATGTTAAATAATATTCACTATCTTCTTATCTTTCATGCTAGATATAAGAATATTAGTAGCAATAACTACTATGTTTAGGAGAATTTTATTACAGGTCTAAACAATTATATGAATAATAGTGGCATTTTACATGTAGCCAACTAGTGTGGGAAACTTTGAAAAAATTACATCGGTTACCATCTATGAGTTTTAAACCATAGAGAGTTGCTGTTCAATAAGATTTCAGTAGCACTTATAGTTAACAATAATGTGTAGTACACTTGAAAAAATCAGAAGGCAGACTTCATGTTATGTACTTTTTACCACAATAAAAATGTGTATGCAACTAATGTTTTAATATTTTCCAAAAATCTGCTCACAAAAGCTGAGTTAAACAACAAATCAAAATAGATGTTTTTACTATCAAGCCATATAAAGAACTCCTAGAATTACCATTACAGATAAGTATTTTCTTTTTACTGAATATCTAATTATATAGAGTCTGTGAAATTGTCTATACCTTAAAACAATAATTAATTAAAAATGTAATATAGTGACAAAGATGGAATGATAAATGATAAAAACAAAACAAAACAAAACAAAAACAGGAAAAAAAACAGTTAATAAATGGAGAAAGTTAAATAGAATTCAAAAATAACCATTTGCACCCTCAAAGTAATTAATTTAGTCAATCCTCATCAATTATGAAACTCTTAGATGAGAATCGATAGTGATCTTTACAATGCAATCATTAGGCAGTCAGAACCTGAGCCTGCTGATAACCTTACACAACACCCAAAGTGGTATAAATAGGTGTGTGTGTATATTGGTGTAATCTATCACTTATGAACTATTATTTTTAAAAAAACAAAACAATATATGAAGTCAATCAAGCTTCTAGAAATAACTTTCATTCTAAGAGACAACTGACAAGTGTCTTCCATAAATCAATGACACACACACACACAAAAGTCTTAGGAGATGAACCCAACACTCTTAATGGTAAACTTTGTTCAAATCCTGATATGAACGAACCAACTGTACAAGTACATTTTGATGTACTTTAGGAAATGTGAAAATGATGAAGATGGGTGGAGTATTATATAGATATGAAAAGCATTGCTAATTTTACTAGTTATGATGTGATTTGTAAGACAATGCTCATTTTAAAAATATTCTTAGTGAATTACATAGTTTTAAAACGACAAAATGTCTACAATTGGCTTTAAAATATTTAAGCACAAAGGATAAAAGAAAGGAATAAATGAAACAAATATGACAAAATCTTAATAGTTATGGAGTCTGGTTAGATATGGAAATACTTTGTATTAGTTTATTCTCAGATATGTTCAAACATTTTCACTCAAAATAAAAATAAAAAACAAAAATAAAACCTCCTATATCTTTGGAATATGGACTTTTTACTAATGTTTTCTCTTCCTAGGGCCTGTTTATCTGAAACTAGAAGATCCAGATGCTTTTCTAGCTCTGAGTCAAGACTAGGTACACCATCCTCCTCATAGGTTCATTATTTTTCTGGCTTTTTGTTTCATTTCAGAAATTATACAATGGACATTATCCAGCTCTTCCTTCATCCTAATCTTAGTTTATGACTATTGTGAGTTGTAATGACAGCATCACAGTGTATAAACCTAAAGTCCTGAGTTCTGGTCTTGGTACCCCTTCAAGTGCTCAATCATGGATTGTGATAATCAAGAACAAATTTATTGAAGATCAAGAAGGGGAGAACAATGATTATTTTTAAAGAGTTAGACTTTGTTCTTCCAGATAAAAGATCAACAACAGCAAAATAGCCCAAAGACCTTTGTGCACTCGATATACCCTAGGGATAACCAAGAGACTAACCTGCTTATTCATTCTAATAATTAAATTATATTAACTAACTATGTTAGTTAATATAATGTAACTAATATTTTTTAGTTCAGTTTATACTAGGCACTGGTATGAGGCCCTTGCATTCATTATGTCATTTATTTATTATGATAACCCCACAAGATGGTCTTTAATAATGTTCATATTTCACAATGCTTAATTAACTCGTACAAGTAAAATAACTACCAAGTGAAGGAGTCAGGATTTGATCCCAGTCTGACTCCACAGCTTGCAATCTGCTAAAAAAAAATAGAGAAAATAAAATTTTCAGGGCCTCTATTAAGTCTAGAAACATTTTTTTAAAGAAGAAGGACCTTTTTATTTGTTTATTTAATCATTGTTCATTCATTATCTGTTTGTTATATGTCAGACCCTATGCCATGATTAGGAGTATAGTGATAAATACAGCCTGGTATCAGCTTTTGGGGAGCTCAAAATCTAGTTGGTGAGACACATAATTTCATAATCGAAATCAAAATTGAGGTGTATAAAGCAGTTGTTTTGTATCTTTCAAAGTTTGCCTGCAAGTCAGACTTCAGAATAAGGGTGAAAATGGAGGTTCAGGAAAGGTGTAACTAACGGAAAAATTAAACAGGGGTGCCTGAAATGGAGTTGGGGGAGACAGTTTAGAGGAGAGAAACTGAGTGAGAAAAATTAGTAGAACTTCAGCAGGTCAGATAGTGGCAGAAATAAATGAAATTCTCTCAGAGGTGAAGCTCCACAGGGCCAGGAGGTCAGGTGTGGCTCTGAAGATGGCTGAAGGTTTAATATGGTTGGTTTCCCCCAGGGCCTCCACTCACTTTTCTAAAGAAGAGAAAGTAGTCAAGAAGACAGACATGTTAGAAAAGGTGGTGAGTGTGCACAAAATTTTGCTAGAATCTTTTTGATCAGTGCCCAATCTTGAGTATGAATTTTGTGGTAAACTGCTAAAGACAACATTTTTTCAAGACAAGTCTAACTTTTTCTTTTCCAATTGGGTGTTAAATATCTATATACTTGGACTCTATTTTTTGTCTTTGAATTTGAAAGGAAGTAAAAGCGATCGCATGGCTTTATAAGTGAGTAGTCCCTTCAGAATGCCACCTGAGCCCTTGGCAAGCACGGTGGCTGTCTGTGGTGCCAGCCTTGGCTGTGGCAGAAGGAGGAACTAATAGTAATTGCTGTTTCCAACCCTTTTGGAAGTTTCCAAGCTGTCTTTGGCATCTGTTCCATGCATGCTCCACTGGCAGCTAGGGAGTGTGGGATTTTGAAGACACTATTAACATTTTTTGCCAATTAGGAAATGTGTGATCAAATAATTGCCCTAAACTATTCAAGATGGCCCACCTCAGAGAGCTGGAATGAAGCAATGGAAGGCTGCCTATACTTCACCTTAGGAGTATAGTCTGTATGGTGTGGTGTTAAATGAAAAATGCAAATTATGAAAGATTCTTAGGTGTTTGTCCACATTACTTGGAAAAAAAAATCTACTTACTTTATCATCCTTTATTCAACTCAGGCAGCTGGCAAAATAATCTATTTTCTCCATATATACCCTGGAATGCCCTCTTCAGGGCCCATAATGAATGATTCCCTTTCCGCCATAGGAGAAGCCTGTTCCTTTCATCTTAACCTTTTAACATGTTATTTGTTTCATATACACCAGGATTAATTTCTGATTTTATCATTTTACAGTTGAGTGACCTTGTGCAAGCCTATTAACCTTTTTATGCCCCAGCTCCCTCGTCTGTAAAATGGAGATAACTATACCTAACACTTATAATCAGTATAAGCATTAAAGGGAATAATGTCCATGAAGCACTTAGCCCATAACAAGTGCTTAGCAATTGTCACCTATCATTTTAATATATAAATTATCATTGTATTAATAGCCCACTCTAATGCCATCATTCTCATAGAGTAATTTCTGATTCTCTGTTCAGAAGTTGTCTTCCGCTTACTCTGCATTCCCATTGCAATGTACCTGCACCCTGCTTGTGGAGTACGGCACTTCTTACCTTAGGTTTCAGTGAATGTACACAAGGTCTGCCAACCTGTAACTTCGAGACATCAGTATCCATATCTGATTCACCTGTATGTCCACAATTCCTAGAATGGTGATATGTATAGAGGAACTCCTTAAAAATATCTGTTCTATGGATATTTGATCTCCTTTACATTTTGGAAGTGACAAGCAAATAAAATGTCCATGTAAGCTAGAATATCTCCTCAGGACCACCAGCTACTCGCACTTGGATGGCCCTCAAGACCTCCTGGCCTCCTTAACTCCAGCCCTGGCCCCTCCATCCACGCTGTCTACTCCCAGTGACTTTCCTGCAGTTACTCACTTGCTTTAGAGCCTTCAGTGGAATTCCATGGTTAGTCTAATGGTTCCTTTAGCAATGCCATAGAAAAAACTTCACGACCCTCTTGTTTCCATTTCCTCCTTTCTAGCTTCATCCCACCACTCTCTTCACCTCAAGCAATATGTTGTACTTACACTGGGCTATTTTAAATATAAAAATTTCCAAACTCTTTCTCACCCCTGCTCTGTGCACTTTTTCTCTTTGTCTGGAATACATTTCTTACCAATGTCCACTCACCTGGTTTACTGTGACTCATATTTTAGGATTCAGTTTAAAGGCAACCTGTGTCACCTCGCCCAGAAAGCTTTCCAGTCTCACTCCATTTTGGTTATTTCCCTGCCCTCTGTGCTGCCTTTGTGCCCTGTGTGTATCTCTATGCGAGCAAGAACTTAGTGCACAGTATTATATGTATTATCTCACATACTGGTCTCACCTCTCAGGTGTGAAATCCCTGAGCACAGAGGTTCATGAACATTGTATTCATTTCAGTCTATTTCCTCCAGAAAGGCCCAAGACCACCAGAGATCTAGAACCTGCCTCACTACCTCCCACCCTCACCCCCACCCATTCCCTGCCTCACATTCAGTTAATACCAAACTATGAGGTTTCCTTCAGATACCAACTTTTCCATGTTTTCAGGCATTTGCTCAATCTTCCTATGTGGCCCTTTCTGACCTTATTTCTCTGATCACTATTTCACTTGTTACTGAGATTTATCTCAGAGGGTATTTCTTCTAGAAAGCTTTTATGAACACTAAATTTGGATTAGATACCCTTCTAGATTCTCTGACACACTTAACATATGTGAATTCTCCTGCCCCATGAGTAGATTCACTTTTTCTCAACAAATATCTGGCACTAATGATATTTTAGACCAGATAATTGTCTGCTGTGGGGGTCTGTTCTGGGTATTATAGTATGTTTAGTAAGATCCCTAACCTCTATGCACTAGATGCCAAGAGCACGTGCCCTTGCCCCTGTTTTGATGAGAAAAAGTGTCTCCAGATATTGCTGAATATCACATACAAGGAAAAATTTTCCTTAGCTGAGAACTACTACTCTATACCTTAAAATTAGAACTTACTGATTATCTACCTGCTTTCAGCAATGGGTAGTTATTTGACCTGATTCAACAAAGACTACTTTTTTGTGGTGTTATTACTGATAAAAGGTACAGGATTAGAACATAAGAAATGAATTCTATTTACCATTGGCGTCATATTCTCTTATTACAAAGGGGGTTTTTCAGATCATAAACAATACAAAACAATACCAAAATATATTATGTTTGCTGATAAATACATGAGGCAATAACCAAAACTTATTATAACATTGTTATCGCAAGTATTATAGAGTAAAAACTGAAGATTGGTAGTATAATATCAACCTAAAAAAGTTGCCAAAGAGTTGAGGAAGGGCACAAGTTACTACTCATTTAATGCTTTTAGGATTTCAGTCTCAATCATATCAATATTTTTTATTCTTTTAATCCTAAATCACACTATGAATTACACCTCTTTCCTTCATGATCTGGCTATAGGAATAACCCTCTTTCAATTTAACTAAGAACAACTGAGGTTTATGCAATTCAACAGACTTTATAAACCTCTCTGTACTTAACTCTTACAGAAAGTTTTAGGGCTTTGTACCTACATTCAAGGTACTTTCTTCTGGTGGTTTTCTGAGTTCTAAAGAAAGACTACAGTTAGAGAAACTCAATCTTACTGGTTGTGGAGGTTTGTCAAGGTATAGAATGGGTTTGAAGAATGAGTAGGAATCTCTCAGGTCTAGAAGTGATGGGATTCAGGAGATGGTACCACAAAGTGTAGCACCTTGGCATTTGAGAAAACAGTAGAAGCAGTAAGGTAGGTCACTCTCACCTTCCCTTCACCTTTCTCCCCTAAAGTGGTCCATAAAAGAATTCTCTAATGTTCTTCTAAAGCAGGCAATATGACTCTCATTCCAAAGGTGTCCTCCTTATACCTAGAGGACAGGAATGTCACACACAGATGCCAGGGGAAATCTGAACAAATAAGCCTTGCTAAGTTCCCTTCAAGTCATGACCATTAGATCATACCTTCTTGTCTTCCAATCATACTTCCACACAATTATCTATACAAATACATAGTTTTCTCTGTTTCTTTATGTCTTCATTTCTGAAAGCTCCTATGTGACATAAAACCTATATTAAATATTTTTTTCTTGTTAATTTGCCTTTTGTTATAGGATTCTCAGCCATGAACTCAGGAATGCATGAGAAAAAAGATATTACTTCTTCCCTAGACAAGGCAATGAGAAGGTACCATAGGATGGCACCAGAATGCAAATCAATTCTTGCTTCAAGGAACACAGCAACATAGAAAATTTAAATTCTGTCTCAAGGATCTTATTGCTTTGAGGACTGGTAATGAATTCACATTTGGTAGACCAGGACAGGTTCACTGATTGTGTTTTGAATAATTGTTGTAGGCAGAGAGAGCAGTATTTATGGATGTGAGTTACAAAATAATTTTAGTATGCTTATTCTATCTGAATTTTTTGAGAGTTTAACTGTCACATGACATTGAATATGATAAAGAAGGTATAAAATGAATTAGGAAAAAAAACTTTCCTTTCTACAATAAATTGGGTCTGTGCCTTGGTATTTTCTTTTAAGTCAATATTTGGGTGAGGGGTATTTGAGAACTCTCCATACTATATCCTCCAAACTTTTTTGTAAAGCTAAAACCATTCAATAATAAAATGCTTATTTAAAAAAAAAATAAAAAGACTTCATGAGCAGAAAGAGTAGCCTAAACAAAAGAAGAACAGCAGAGGAGGAATGTTAGGCTAAGCAAAGCAATGGACAATTAGAAGGGGATTGAGTTCCCTGTGTTTTTGCAATTATAGATCTCTATCCTTAGCCCCTCCGTGATCCTGTTCTAACCATGTGTGCCCTTGCTCTCACTTCCTCCTAAACTAATTAGGCTTTTTTATGTGAATTTCAGCATGCAATATTTTATATTTAATAACCTTGCATCTGAAGAAATGGGAAGTCAAAAAAGCTGGAATTTATTGCCAGGTGTTCTGGAAAGCATCGGGGACATTTATAGTGAACCCACAAAATTCCTCAATACCCTGAGGAATCCACAAGCCACACTTTCAGGAATCCAATAAGTTTCAGCTAAGAATACTATAAATGCCACAGAACAAAGGCCATGCCCGGATCAGGCTCTTTCACTGGACAGTCAGGAGACAGGAAGTTGACTTTCAGGGGTAGCCATAATTGGCCTTCTCATTTAGCACCTTGTTAACATAAATTGAGGAAGTTCACACCTCTAATCTCTTGTTACTAATGTCAGCCTGCTAGAATCTGAACTCAGTGAGATGAGGTTGGCCTGCTGGCAAAGCTTATTTTCTTCTAAACAGGAGGAAGGGAATTTAAATGTTTCCATTGAGAGACATGAAATCTGACATGGGAGGTGTCTTAAACCTGTGGGACAGCTTCCAAATCTGGAGGTTAAAGTCATAAGATCACTCAAGTCATCACTCAGAGTTCATGATTTCAGACTCATCTTCTTTTTAAGTGCCATTTATCATTCCCTCTTGTCTTACACCTTATCCTGGAGTCAAGCTATTAAGGTGATGAACCCAAGTAGAGCTCACGCTTCCCCACCTCTCTCCTTTGCACACAATGTGCCCATGTCCTTGAGTATCATTTCCTATCATCAAAAGCCCACTTCCCACCACTCCTTTAAAATCCTGTCCAAATTCATCCTATTTCGAAAACATCCAAAAGATTTAAATTCAAATGTCTCCTTGAAGTCTTCTTTATTTCTTCAGATATCACTGTTTATTCCCATCTGTGATTGGTCTCTTTATTATAACAAAATTTGACACCTTACTATTTAATATATGTGATCTTGTTTCCAAAGGTTTATTATTTAATTTTCCTTAGTCAGCAAAAGAACATGCTTCTTGCAGACAGCTATTTCAAACTTTTAATTCTAACAGTGCCTAAGTTAGTGCCAATGTCCGTGATGAAAAAAATCAAAAAGAAAGTCACCTTTTGTAAAGATTCCTGTTGGGAGATTGCTTACCTTGACTGATAGACATTAAGATAGTGATAGTTCTCCTGGAGAGAGTTGGAACCCATTCTATTAAGTGAAGTATTCCAAGAATGGAAAAATAAGCACCACATGTACTCACCAGCAAATTGGTTTCCCTGATCATCACCTAAGTGCACATTTGGGAATGACACCAATTGGGTATCGGACAGAAGTGGGGGGTGGGGGGAGGGGATGGGTATATACCTACCTGATGAGTGCGATGTGCACTGTCTGGGGAATGGACACGCTTGAAGCTCAGACTTGGGGGGATGGGGGCATGGGAAATATATCTAACCAGAACTTTTGTACCCCCATAATAAGCTGAAATAAAAAAAAAAAAGATAGTGATTATAAGTAACTATTGTTTAAGCCAGAAATAGGACTGTCTTTAAAAAAGCCAGAGTTGGGACTTTGGAAGATGGTAGAAGGGTTATCTGAAAAAAGAAGACTAAGGACTTCAGGATTAGGCCAGCAAAATAAAGCTGATAAATGGAATTTTTCTTCCGTAGCTTAGAATCTAATAAAAAATATATATTCATATATATATTCATATATACATATGAAAGGTAGGTAGAAAATATTGCCATCAACAACCAAATATAGAAAATAGAACCATCTAATGATTTAGAGTTTAGAAGTTATAAAATGAAATAGGTATCTATGTATTAATAATAATTTAAAGTGTATGTACATCTTGGCATAGCTGTTACCCTTAGAAGGCTTACTAATAAGCTGACAGGTCCTGAGACTTTTCACTGTCGCCTCAACATTTTGAAAGAAGCAAACTGAATGAATATCCTTAAATTCCTTTCATTCTTACCTGTAAGGAGAGGATACAGCTACTGAAAATCCTGGTAAAAGAAGGCAACACAAGGCTCCAGAGGTACTGTGAAATGGGAGAATAATCCAAAACCCGTTGATAAGTATGACACGAGCATGGATTATAATTCACTACTAGGAGAATTGAAACTTGATAAAGGACACTAGAACAAACATAAAAATTAGAGTAGGTAGTAAAAAAACTTTGTACATCTACCATTCTGGAGTTCCCCATGTCTCTCAGCAACAGAGGAATGGGCAGAACAGCAAATACCTAACCTTACTTTTTAGTAAGGAAAGTAAACTAGTCCTGGATAAGCAGGGAAGTGATTCAATATCCAAGTCACTTTCAGTATAGCAAAGACAATTAAAGATCTAGACAGAGCTGCCCAGGAGTGAGCAAAATTGTAAAAGCAAATGGTATAGCAACTATGCAAATATAGCTAAGAAAAAAGTGGGAGGAATAGCAAAAACATAACATTTCAAGCAGAAATCTAATATTAAAGGAAAAATAAAGAGACATAAAAAAATTCTTCATAAATGTTACATTGTATGACAAATATTATTACTATAGGAATTTGGTAAAGTAAAATCTCAAAGCCATGAAAATAAACTAACAACAAAAGATGTAAAGATAACCTGATGAAGAAAACATCATTACCAAATTAACTAATAAATTGGAATCAGCAAGGAATCAAACATAGCCAACTTAAAAATCAAATTACAACAGAAAAGAAGTTTGAGACAATCAAATATAATAAAAGTGAGGAAAACAAAAAACATTAAACCAATGATATAGATGATAAGAAAAATTGATATACTTGAAATAGAGAAAAACACAGAAAGCAACTAAAGAACATTTTCTTAAAATGAATACAGACCTAAATTGGTAGATATTAAGAATAGACAATATTTCAGTATAATGTGTTATAGAACAATCAGCACCAATGTGTATCATGTTTAGATTATTGAACTTCAAGTACAAAGAAAATTTTCTTTTAGCTTTTGAGCAGAAAAAAACAAGTTATCCATATTACCGATAGGTAGATATAACCACATATAAACATAGATAGATATAACCACACTGGCTGCAGACTTAATCTTGATAGAAGCCACCAGTGCTGAAAGAAAATTGGTCTTTGTCTACAAAGATCTGAGGGAAAGAAATTGTATAGTAATATGTATTTCAAAACATCATGTTGTACACCACAAATATATACAATTTTTGTTTATCAATTAAAGAATGAGTAACAATTATATAGCAAGAATATTATATATATTTTAGTCCATCAAATCAATGGAAAACATGTAAATGCTTTATTTATAATTTAGATTATTAACAATTGTAAGATATAAGCTTGAGCGATTATAGGAGATGGCCTAACACTTTACCTATGCAAATATTTATAGACATTTTGAAAGAAACTGTGAGGTGTTAGTAATTGTCTATTATCAGGTAACTTTTAGTCAGACGAGGGGAATAAATATTAAAGTAAAATGTACTCCTAAAAACATGGTGATTTAAGAAAGGTAAAAGTTGTTACATTTGGGTGGTTTGACAGTTATTTAACTCGGTGCCACAGTGATGGCTTTTAAGTGTGGTGATGAAGGATGAGGGAAACATGTACGTGTAGCGATGGAGATATACAGTTCAAGCAGGAGGAACATAAGAAAAGACATGAAGATGGAAGCTGGTGCATTCTGGATTGCACGAGTCATAGGGTGGTACAGGTGGCTAGGACAGGAGAAGGTAATGATAGAAGAGTGGGTTGACACACAGTTGTGAAAAGCCTTGTGCATCTCCTATATTTTATCCACTAAGCAGCATGAAGCCACAGAAACTATAAGAAATGGAAGTGAACTTTAGAGTGTCTAGTTTATAACTCACTACCTAGAAGGACTAATATAGCAATAGCTTCTGTACTATCTTAAATGCTTTGAATTTAGATTCTGCTATTGCCCTAGTTGTTTTTCTTCTTTTAAGAGAAAAGAAATGCATGACTTTCAAAGGATATTCTGAAATAATTTATATATATGTGTATAAATATATAATATAAGTAAATGTACCAAGTGTGAGATCACAGTCTTGGAGTAGGATCAGTGAATAAATACCCAACGTCACTTCTGTATTTACAGTACCATATTATAATCATTAATGTTTAGCAGGACAAATTGAAGTTTCGTAAATAAAAATACTACCAAGATTAGTAAGATAATGAAATCAATGCATTGATCTAGACATATTGTCAAAATGGTTAGAAACTATAAGGTTAAGCTCCCAGAAATAAAAAAAATTCAATTATGCTAAACATCATATTCTGTAAGTATTGTGGTTTTCTGAATTCTGCTCTAGTGAATAAAGCATTGTGAAAGATTGACTGCTTTTTGTTTCGTTTTGTTTTGTCATGGCTGAGAATATCAACTAAATTAATCATTTTCAAATTCTGTAAAAATGGACACTTTTTTTTTCTCAATTTCATAGCTAGCATAGTGTGTTGAAAAGAACATTGATAAAATCTCAGAACATAATTATTAGCTGTGTAATCTTGGCTATGAGAGTTAAACTCTGGGACTGTGAGTTTTCTTATCCGTGAAAAGGAAGACTACTAAATAGTACCCATGATTATGGTAAACATTAAGTGAGTTAATGTATAGAAAGGGTCACAAAGTCATATTATATGTACAGAATAAATATTAATCAGTCACATTTCTCCTTTCTTTGTCATTGAATCAAGAAACCTGATTTATTTTTATGATTTAAGTTCAAAGTATTATCTTCTACAGGCATGTAAGCAATTAGGGCCCTTATCTGTAATACATCTCATGTTTTTTCCAGCACTAAAACCTGTGAGGTAAATATTATGTAAAGTTTTTGTCAAGAGCATCATAGGGTACAGTGATGTGAAATCACCCAACACTTCCACCCAAATGGTTATAAAATCTGGTCTGCAGGATGCCTGAGAATAAACATATCATTTCCTGGAGTTGTACTCAGGCAAACTTTACTTTCATTTTGTCCATTGTACTGTGGACAGTGTTCTTCACTTGCCACTGAATATGCCACTGAATATGCCAGTGTTCTTCACTTGCCACTGAATATGGCAAATTCACACACTCAAATGGAACTCTTATGTGACCCACAGGCACAGACTTAATCAGGTCAACTTGATCTCTGGCTGAAGCTTGTGCATCCCAAATGCTGCAATTTAGTTTCTTTGGGAGAGAGTTATTTTGGAAAAAGTCTCATCCAGAAGCTAATTAAGAAATGGCAGGACTTCCATTTTTCATTTATATTTCTTTCCCCTTGCTTCCTTTAAAAAGTCTGCAAAGTGATAAGCCAAACATGAAATGCCAAGTAGTAGGAAGTGAGTTTGATTGTTACTCTTAATTTTCTCAAATCCTCTCTATCACTTAGAGTAACTGATAATAATTAAAAATTTGGAGTAGGAGTAGAAGAGCATTATTCTTTGTTGAAATATTACTGATTTATCAAATGGAAAATTAAAAGAACTCATTACAAATAGGTTAAACAAATTATCGCCTTGTAATCTACATGTGAGAATGTTGATTTTAAATTTCAGCCAGGCCATATTTTGCAGGCCAGTTACGAAACAATCATATTCGAAGAATAATGAATAGTGTAGAAGACTAATTTGTATATTTTTTAATTAACTAGGTTTTCTGGCATTCCTGCTAAATATGGTCATCATTAAAGATCATTTATTTCTTCACTAGGTGGTATTGGAATCCATTTAAGCAACTGTGATATGGATTTAGATTCCACTGAACTGTCACACTAATTCAAATGTCTTGGTCTTATTTGGAGCCTGCTCAAAACGAAGACTGACCAGCTACATGCTGTATTGCATGACTGTCAAGATTTTAGGATTATACTAATGTTGACAAGTGATGCATTAAAAGAAAGTTTCAGAGAAATTTAGAATATGTGATTACCCTTTGAGAATGTAAAACAAAAACTAAAAGGAACTAATTAGGGAATCAAGTTGTAAAATTGTTTATTAATTTTGTTGAATTTTTTTGCCTGAAATAAGCCCCTCTTGAATTCCCTTTTCCTTGTCATTAAGATGCTTGGCAAAAACAGACTCAATAAACATCTTCTGGTTTGTTATATACAAAAACTATAAACTAGTTTTTGAAGAAAGATGGCAATTTAAAAGTCAGCATAAAAAAATAAATCTTAAAGGTATCTCCATTCAAAAAAAAAAAGATATTCTAAATGGAAAACCACTATATTGGAAGTATTATGAATTTTCTTGTTACATTTTCTCTAAAATTAACCCTTGGCTCAAGGGTTACAGGGGAACAGTATCACTTCAAGTTTATTGAGATCTATGGATTCAATAGGGTGATATAGCAACTTATTTCAAAAGTAAAAATATCATCTGCAAAGATCAACCCTATTCCCTTGCCAAACAAAATTCCATTAACTAACTTAAATTGGACTTAATAACAATCACATAAACTAATTAGTTTCAATTTATAACTCCATTAGGAGTATTATTCATCACGGCATTTCCAGATAGGGGTGTGCTTCTTCAGACTTTCAACAGATTAAACAAATATAACCTGGGGTGCTAATTATACGACGATGATGCAGATACTGCAAGATTACTTCCTTTAATATGGATAGAATTTTTATAAAATAGAATTTTTTTTCAGAAAATGTCCTTGTTCCAAACTGTGTATATTTTATATTTTAAATGAGTATGTGTTTCTAATATATGATTGGATCTACAGTATTCTGTGGGCTTTGTTGCTAATCATTCATTTCCATGGACATCCAGACAATCTTTGTGTTTGTATGCTCTGCAAAGTACATGGCTTTCCAAATGCTCTATTCTTGTGTAGTTTTATAATTTATTGTGATTCATAGAGGGAAATTAGGTGACCCCGTAGCTCATGCCCTAATCCTGGAATTCCACCAGTATTAATGTCCAAGAACTTGGTTCTGGGCCCTTATTTTTTTTTTTTCTTTTAAAAATTTCTACAGGATTTCCCTGCATGATCTCATACTCATAGTACAGTCTATGTGTTTATGTCTCCCAAATCCGTAACTACAGCCTGTACCTCTTCCAGAAACTCCTGATTGATACAGTTAAAATGAAACTCTCAATTCTACTCATCCAGGGAACCAACAGTGAAGCCAGATGACCTGAGTTAGTATCCCAAATCAGAAAAACATCTGGCACTTAATAAACTCTCCATACATGCAAATCATTTGGTATCATTATTGAGGAGCTGTGACATCTAATGCAAACTTCCAGGTTCTCTTCACTAAGAACCTGGTGAAAAAACTACAGACAGTTGCAATGATGTCAAATTTCTACAAAGGTTTCTAAATGTGTAGTCTCAATTTCTGTATTCACCTCATGGTGGAACAGTATCACCTAAGTGCACATTTGGGAATAACACCAATTGTGTATTGGACAGAGGTGGGGGGTGGGGGGAGGGGATGGGTGTATACCTACATGATGAGTGCGATGTGCACTGTCTGGGGAATGGACACACTTGAAGCTCAGACTCGAGGGAATGGGAGGGGCATGGGCAATATATCTAACCAGAAATTTTGTACCCCCATAATAAGCTGAAATAAAAACAAAAAAAACAAAAAAAATCCAGTAAATGGATGAGCACCAGTTGGTGAGCCACAGTAGCACAGCACTGCAGTTTCTATATTAGATATGAAAGTCATTGAAAAGAGAAGAGGGGGAAGGATTGTTCCTAAATTTAAGGATTATCTGGATTCCTAGAGTGAACTGAGGAATGAATAAATTCCTCCCTCCTCCTTATAGAAAATCCTTAGAACCCTAAATCTACAGTGCATAGAGTGTAGGTTTAAGGACTAAGGGCCATGTCTCTTCAGCAATGCTTTTAAAAACATATCTGCTGACTATACATTTATTTATTCATCTTTGAATTTAACAAATAGTTATTAAATAGATAAGATGTTCAGAAACTGCTCTAGCTACTTAGCACTTTGAACAAGACAAAAATCCCTGTTCTCATATAGTATATATCATAGTAAGGGAAAATGGAAAATAAATATACAATCAAGAAAAAAATGATAATGGTGATTTATGTTATGCAGTGAATTAAAATAATGTGATTTGATAGATTGTGACAGAGCTTTTATTTGGGTACCCAAGGTGGCTGAATTGTTACAGGTAACAAGGAGAGTGGTAAAAAGTAAAATCATAGAGGTAATCTGGAAATGGATAATATGGAATTCTACATGCCAGTAAAAGAAAATTGGATTTTACAAAATATTCGATGAAGACATTTTGTGAAATTTGAACAATCTGACATGTTTTAAAAATATCAACCTAATATCTCTGTGGAGAGGAGTTAGCTAGTTGACCCAAGTGAAAGCAACACATACTAGAGAAGCCTAGGACTTCAGTGGTGATATTGATAATGGAAAAATACACATATATATGTAGATATTTTGGATGTGGTTTAGGGGTAGATCTACTTATTGAGCATGTGAGAAAGAAGGAGGGATGAGAGTTTTTTAATTTTATTTATTTCTACAAATTTGTGGGGTACCTGTGAAATTTTATTGGATGTATATAATGCATAGTGATCAAGTGCCAGTACTTAAGAGTGTCCATCCCCTGCATACAATGCATATTTAACTATAGTCACTATACTTACTTTTCTATCATGTGTCAAATTTATTCCTCTAATTAACTGTATATTTGTACCCTTTAACCCACTTATCCTTGTCCTTCCCTCCCGCCCCATGCCACTCACCCTTCCCAGTTTTCATTCTCTTTCTACTCTCTACTTCCATGTGATCAGATTTTTTTTAGCTCTCACGTATAAGGGAGAAGATTCCATATTTCCTTTTTGTGCCTGGCTCATTTCACTAAATATAATGGCCTCCAGGTCCATCCATGAAGCTGCAAATGCCACAATCCCATCGGTTTTTTTATGTCCAAATATCATTCCATTGTGAATATATGCCACATTTTCTTCCATTGATGGACATTTAGGTTGAATCCACATCTTTGCTATTGTGACTACTGCTACAATAAGCATGCAAATGCAGGTATTTCTTTAATATATTGATTTATTTTCCTTTGGGTAAATATGCAGTAGTGGGATTGCTGGATTGAATGGTGATTCTGTTTTTAGTTTTTTAAGAAATCTCCATACTGTTTTCTGTAGTGGCTATGCTAGTTTACATTACAACCAACAATGTATAAGAGTTCCCTTTTCTCTACAATCTTGCCAACATCGTTATTTTTGATATTTTAATTAATAGCCATTCTGATTGGGGTGATGTCTCATTATGGGTTTGATTTGCATTTCTCTGATGATTAGTGATGTTGAGCATTTTTTCGTATACATATGTCTTCTTGTGAGAAGTGTCTTTTCATGTTTATTGCCCACTTTTTTTTTTTTTTTTTCGTGTTTCCCAAATTTAGGTCTTCTTGAATTTCTTTCAGCAATGTTTTGTCATTTTTCAGTGTAAAGTCTTTCACCTCCTTGGTTATATTTTTTTTTTGTTTATTTATTATAGCTTATTATGGGGGTACAACAGTTCTGGTTAAGTATATTGCCCATGCCCCTCCCAACCCCCCGAGTCTGAGCCTCAAGGGTGTCCATTCCCCTGACAGTGCACATCGCACTCATCATGTAGGATTATATGATTGATTTTCCTGTTGAGTTGTTTGAGTTCCATGTATATTTTGGATATTAGGCACCTGTCAGATGAATAATTTGCAAATATTTTTCCTCATTCAATAGGTTACATCTTCAATCTGTTGATTGTTTATTTTGCTGTGCTGAAGCTTTTCAATTTCATTAAATTCCATTTGTTTATTATTTTTGTTTTTACTACCTATGCTTTTGAGGACTTAGTCATAAATTTTTTGCCTCAATGAATGTGCTAAAGTGTTTTCCTGATGTTTTCTTCTAGTAGTTTCATAGTTTGGGATCTTCTGTTTAAGTCTTTAATCCACTTTTAGTTGATTTTTGTATATGGTGAGATATTTTTGTATATGGAGAGAGAGAAGCATTCTTCTGCATGTGTCTAGCCAATTTTCCCTGAACCATTTATTGAAGAGAGTGTCCTTTCCTCAATGTAAGTTGTTTTTGGCTTTATCAAAAATCAGTTGACTGTAAATACGTTGTTTCATTGTTGGGTCTTCTGTTCCATTGTTCTATGTGCATATTCTGATACCAATACCATGTTGTTTTGGTTACTATAACCTTGTAATATATTTTGAAGTCAATTAATGTGATGCTTCCAGCTTTGTCCTTTTTGCTGGGGATTTCTTTTGTTATCTACCCCTTCTTTGGTTCTATATGAATTTCAGGATTTTTTTTTCTAAATCTATGAGAGATGACCTTGATATTTTTATAGGGATTGCATTAACTGTAGATTGTGGCTGTACAGCCATTTCAACAATATTGATACTTCTGATTGATCCATGAACAAGGGATGTTTCCATTTATTTGTATCCTATTCAATTTCCTTCATCAGTGTTATGTAGTTTTCCTTGTAGAGATCTTTTACCTTCTTGGTTAAATTAATTTCTATTTTTTTTTTTTTTTAGCTATTGTAAATGGGATTGCCTTCTTGACTTTTTTTCTCAGCTAGATGATTATTGGTGTATAGAAATGCTACTGATTTTTGCACATTGATTTTGTAACCTGCAACTGCTGAATTTATTTATCAAATCTAAGAGGATTTTGGTGGAGTCTTTAGGTGATTGTAGATATTAAGTCATATCATTAGCAAAGAGCAACAATTTGAATTCCCTATTTCCAGTTTAGATGCCTTTTATTTCTTTCTCTTGCCCTATTTCTCTGGTTAGGATTGCCAATACTATAATACATTGAATAGGGGTGGTGAAAGTGGTCATGTTTGTCTTGTTGAAATTGTTAAAGACTCTCAACTTTTCCCCAGTCAGTATGATGTTAAATGTCAGTCTGTCATACAGGGACTTTATTATTTTGAGGTATGTGATGTATCATATTTATCAATGTGCATATATTGAACCATCCTTATATCCCTGGTATAAATCTCACTTGATCATGATATATTATCTTTTTGATATGCTGTTGAATTTAGTTTGAAAGTATTTTGTTGAGGATTTTTGAATATATGTTCATCAAGGATACTGGCCTGAAGTTTGCTATTTTTTGTGTGTCCTTGTTTGGTTTTGATATCAGAGTGAGGCAAATATAGAATGAATTAGGGAGAACTCTCTCCTCTTCAATTGTTTTGGGAATAGTTTCATGAGATTTTGTATCAGTTCTTCTTTGCATGTTTCATAGAATTTAGCTGTGAATCTATCCAGTCTTGGGCTTTTCTTTGTTGAGAGACTTTTTTTATTACTGATTCTACCTTGTTAGTCATTGCTGGTCTATTTAGGTTTTCTTTCTTCCTGATAAAGTAATAGTAACTTGTATGTTGCAGGAATTTATCCATTTTTCTAGGTTTTCCTGTTTGTCAGTGTGTGGCTGTTCATAATAGTCACTGATAATCTTTTGTATTTATGTGGTATCAATTGTAATGTTTCCATTTTCATTTCTGATTTTATTTATCTGGATTTTCTCTCTTCCTTTCTTGCTTAGCCTAGCTAGAATAAACAACTTTTCATTTTTTTGATCCTTTCTATTTTTTTAGTAGTATCCATTTCATTTAGTTGTGTTATGATCTTTTTTATTTATGCTAAATTTTGGTTTTGTTTTCACTTTTCTAGCTCCTTACGGTGTACTATTAGATTGTTAATTTGTAATCTTTCTATTTTTTGATGTAGATAATTACTGCTACAAGTTTCTCTGTTAGCACTATGTGCTAAATCTCACAGGTTTTGGTATGTTGTGTTTCCATTTTCATTTGTTTCAATAAATTTTATGATTTCCCTAATTTCATCATTCTCCCAATGATCATTCAGGAGCCTGTTGTTTGATTTCCATGTATCTGTGTAGTTTCCAGAGTTCTGGGTATTGAGTTCCAGTTTAATTCCATTGAGGCCTGAGAAGATAATTGGTATGCTTTTTTAAAAAAATTTTTTGAGAGTTGTTTTGTGGCCTAACATATAGTCTATCCTGGAGAATGTTCCAAGTACTGTTGAACAGAATGTGTATTCTGAAGTTGTTGGATAGAACATTCTGTTAAATGTCTGTTAGGCCCAGTTAAATTCAATGTTTCTTTGTTGATATGTTTTTCAGTCTAGATGAGCTGTCTAATGCTGAGAGTGGGGTGTTGAAGTTCCCCACTATTATTATATTGGGCTATAACTCTATCTTTAGATCTATTAATATTTACTTTATGTATCTGGATGTTCCAGTGTTGGGGATATATGTATTAATATTGTTATATCCTCTTTCTGGATTGATTCCTTTATCATTAAATAATGGCCTTCTTTGCCTTTTTTTATTTTTGACTTGAAGTTTGTTTTATCTGATGTACGTATGCTATTGCTGTTTGATTTTGGTCTTCATTTATGAGAAATGTTTTTTTCCATCTCTTTATTTTCAGTCTTTATGTTTCTCTACTGGTATGATGAGTTTCTAGTAAGCAATACAGTTAGATCATTTCTAAAAATTCATTCAGCTATTCTATATCTTTTAAGTGTACAATTTAATCTGTGTTTAAGATTATTTTTGATATGTGAGGCTTTGTTCTTTTTATATTATCAACTGTTTTGTTATTGTTTTATATATTCTTTATTTCTTTCTTTTTCTCGTTTGTCATTATGGTTTGGTGGATTTCTATAATGGTAACATTTGAGTTCTTTGCTTTCTTTCTTTGTGTAATTGTGTTACCAATAGTTTCATACTTTCATGTGTTTTTATGATGTTGAATGGTCTTTCATTTCTAGGTTTAGGACTCCCTTGAGCATTTCTTATAAGGCTCATCTAGTGGTAAATAATCCGTCAGTATATTCTTATCTGGAAAAGACAAGCATTCATTTACGAAGTTTAATTAACCTGTATAGAGTAGTTTTGGTTAACAGTTCTTTTCTTTCAGCATTTTGAATATATCATTCCATTCTCTTCTGATCTCTAAGGTTTCTGCTGAGATATCTGATGTTAGTCTGGTAGAGTTGAACAGGGACTTATTTTTACTGTTCTTAGGATTTGCTCTTTGTCTTTGACTTTAGACAGTCTGATTATAATGTGCCATGGAGATGACCATTTTCCATCATATCTGGCTAGGGTTCATTGAGCCTCCTATATCTGAATATCTGTTCTCTTGCTAGACTTGGGAAGTATCCATCTATTATTTCACTAAATAGATTTTCTAATCCTTTCACTTCTTCTTTGACCACTGAGATTTGTATATTTTGCCAATTTATGTTATTCCAAATATCATGATGTCTTTGCTCATTTTTTAAGTTATTTATCCTTTAGTTTTGTCAGACTGGATTATTTCAAAAACTTATGTTAATGTTCTGAGTTCTTTTTCCTTCTGCTTGATATAGTCTATTGTTGAAGCTTTCAAGTGTATTATGTATTTCCTTCAATCAGTTCTTCAGTTCTTGAATTTCTTTTTTGTTTGTTTGTTTGTTCTTACAAATATCTATCTCTTTGGTAAATTTTTTATTCATAGTCAGAATTTTTTTATTTCTGTGTATTATTTTTCAAAATTTTCTTGTATGTTGCTATGCTTATATAAAATAAGAATTTTCAATTTTTGATCCAAGATTTTATTAATTTCTTTTTTATTGTTATCTATTGCTAGAGAATTATAATCTTTGATTGTGTTATATTTCCTTGCTTTTTTATATTTCTTATATTTTTATGTTGACATATGTTGTAATAGTTGCTTCTTCCAATTTTTTGAAAATGCTTTCATAGGGGAGAATTTTTCCCTGAAGTTGTACATATGTTGTTGGTTGAATATTGCACTTTGGCTTTGATATGAGGTGCCTGCTATAGTGTGTTTTCCATATGATTTCTTTAGCAGTACACAGCATCAGTGGTATCTGTGATTGATTTCCTTTGTGGTTTAGGGTACAGTTATTAGTGGAGGCTATGGTGAAGTTTTGCTGGGGCCTAGGATGCCAGGGGGGCCAGAGTTCAGACCACTGTGGTGGCAGTCGTGGTCTGAGTGTGCCTGTTCTTGGGCCTCAGAGCAGCTTTCACTGGTACTGGTGTTAATGGGTCCTGGAAGGCTGATTCTTGGGCCTCCAGGTGGCTTGCTTGGATGATGGTAGTAGCAGCCTAGGGCTAGGTGTGTGGGCTGTTTCTCACATCTCTGGGCAGCTAGTGTGATGTGGGTGAAGAAAGTAGTGGTGGTAGAGTAACTCATTAGAACCTAAGGGGTTGTGCTGGTGTTGGTGGCAGCTGACACAGGTTGGGCAAGCCAGTCTCCTGGCTCACTAGTAGTATGGGCAGGTATGTGTCAGCTGTGGTGGTATCAGTAGGCTGGGTTGATCCAACCTCAGACCACAGCAGGAATGATCACATGCCAAAGGTGGTGCACTTGGCTGGATAATTTCCAGGCCCCTGGTTGGCATGCTCCAGCAGTAAGTGGACGGAACAAGGCCAGCAGACTTGTCCTCAGTCCTTCTGGTAGTTGCTCAGGTGTGAACTATGGTGGCTGTGCTATATGCCTGCCACTGGGGAGGGTGAGGTCTCTTTCAGCTGGAGCAGCATGGGCAAGTAGCTGTGGGTAGTGCGATCTGCAACTGTCTTAGTCTCATAGCAGTCTGTATCAGTGGCCTTGGGATTTGTCCTAGTGATGTGTAGAAGTGTCTGGTCTCTCCTCATCATCTTTGGCCTAGCAGTGGCTTTGGCAGTGTCAGTCCAGCCCCTCCTGAGAGTAGGATGAAGACCTAGGTGGCTAAACTCTCAGAATCAATACTAGTTTAGTAGAATAGTTCTACTGCTCTGCTTCAAGAAAAATCAAAACATTAACATGTCCAAATAGAAATGAGTTGGTAAATAGGTAGGATAGTTCTTTTTTAATGCACGCTACTCACAAATGGGTCACTGAAACAATTAAATTCTCAATACGTATGTGAAGTAGCAACTCACTAATACTTCCACTCTATAAAGATTAAAATATTGCCACAACAGAGGCAGATTATACCAGTTAAAAATGATGGACTCAATGTAATACGCTGTCCAAAGGTATTTTTCCTGAGCACTTTGATATTTGTTATTTATCTCAATTCTTCTAATTTTTAATTTCTTAATTGTGTCCTTATGACAGGACTCTTAAAAACCGAGTCGTGTGCTTTCATTTCACCACTATAATAATAACTTAATTGACAACTGTAGCTTATATTTACTGAAAACTGCAGCAGATACCTCTGGCACCCATACGAAATCCTGGTGCCTGCCTCCAAATATAGCTGCAGCAGGAACAAACCATTGTCTGCTGGGAGCTCTGACTCATAGGGCCCTGACAGCATTTACCTGAAGCATATAATCTACATCTTTTTGCTTTCTGCCTTGGAGGTTCTACTTAAAGATGCCCATTTTGCCTGCTCAGTTCACTTAAACCACATGCTAAAGTATAGCTGGAATTGTGAGGGGTAAGTCCCAAACCTTAACCAATGGAGAATGGAAATTTGTGGGTGAATGATCCAGCCTTCTGCACATTAGGTCTCCCCTTCTGGGGGCCATTCTGTAGTTTCCTTAGGCATTCCCATCCAGAGGATCAGCCAACTCAAGTCCCTGTTGCCACAGTGACCAATTTTATAGTGCAGCCTTGCCTTAGATTTTCTTCCTTCTCCCTTATCATTTCATTCTCCCTGGTTCCTACATTTTTCCTTATGGATCCACCTTCCATATGAGCTACATGACTATTAGTCATTGCTTGAGAACAATGCAAAATAAGACAATTAACTATACATGACAAATAACTTGTAAAATATTTTACCTTTATTTTCTCTGATTCTCACTACCATCTAAAAGTTATGCCTTGCTTTCCCTGTTATACATTAAGGACATCAGGATTCAGAGAAATTAAGCAACTTCTTTGATAGCTAGTAGGCATGGATGTCAGTATTTCAAATCCATGTGTATTACTGCAATCGAGTATAGTTTTTGCTCTACACTCTTGCCTTGCTAAAACATATATTTAATTCACTTTTTGACTGGGCATTTCAGCCAAAGTTTTCCTACTCTGGCCTGGCTCTGCACTTTATCTCTGGTGTTCACTCTTGATTTATTCTTTTCCGAGATGTCCATAACCCCTGACCAGGATGGTTTATACTCTTAGAGAAGCCTCCACCACTCCTACATGACATGGTTTAGATCCTGGGGCAACAACTACTCAAGGATTAAAACAAAGCTTGCCTTTGCAGGTGATGATGCCTGGTTTGCATTTTTGGGTCTGGCGAGCATAAGATTGATTCCTATAAAGATTATAAGCAAATGTTTTTATGTATCAATTTAGATTTGTTTTTAAAATTTAATTTAAGATATGAGTTATGTTAGTTTACTATACTGATTTAACAATATCAATATATAATATTTAGAAACCCTAATGAGTGATACATTATTAATATATATGCATAGTTCCTTTCCCCCTGAAAATAATTAAAAAATAGGCACTGTGAAATTTACATTTTTTAAGTATTTCCTGATGGTTAACTGAAACATGCACAGTTTTCTATGTATTTAAGGATAATAAAATAATGTATTTTCCATAAACCAAATAAGTTTCTCACCACAAATTAGTAGCTAGGAGAAGCTACAATATATTGAGTCTTTACTATGAATTAAGTGCTTTTCATGAATGTGGCAGGAATTGTGGATTGGTTAAACCAACACCCAACACTTACTCCTAAACTCATTTTCCTTTCTCCACTGTAGAAGCTAGAAATGTAAACATATTCACACTTTCCATTGTAGAATGACCATGTGACAGAACATAATTCTGTCCAATGATACCTAAATGGACATCTATTAGCGGGGAGCTTCCAGAAAGGTTTTTTCTATTCCTGATGAAAGGCATAGATGAGGCTGCCATGACCCACCATCCCCCTTTTTTCTTGTTTTGAATGTGGATTTGATGCCTGGAACTGTAGCAACCATATTGTGGTCATGAGGAAATGACCAAGGGGGTCTCATTTGTTTTCATCAGTATACCTATATGATGAGTGCAATGTGCACTGTCTGGGG
>CM052437.1:80365064-80390152 GCA_028533085.1 Varecia variegata
TGGAGTATACTCAGTCACAAAAAACAATGGTGACCTAGCACCTCTTATGTTATCCTGGATGGAGCTGGAGCCCATTCTACTATATGAAGTATCACAAGAATGGAAAAACAAGCACCAGATGTACTCACCATCAAATTGGTATTAACTGATCAGCATTTATGTGCACATATAGTATTAACATCCATCCGGTGGTGGGCAGGTGGGAGGGGGGAAGAGTGGATGGGTATATTCACACACACACGGTGCGGTGTGCACCGTCTGGGAGATGGACACGCTTGAAGCTCTGACTTGGGTGGGGCAAAGGCAATATATGTAACCTAAACATTGGTATCCCTATAATATGCTGAAATAAAAAATAAATAAATAATAAATAATTAAAAGTAATAAAAAAGAAGCATTTTCTGTGATTAGACCACACTTTAGTCATTACTTAAACTTTTAAGAAAATAAAAGTTCTTTCTGACATTTCAATAATGTAATGCTTTTAGAAAATATAGGATACAAAATGCAAAATCTCTTTAATTTTTTTGAAAAATAACTAAAATTAAATATGATTGCCTTCCTCTAATTGCTTTCATTTTTTCAAGATTATCAGTTTTTGACAGAGCAAACCCAACATTTTTTATCAACATTACTTCTTAGCTGCTCACCAACTGTGTTGGGTATAGTTGCCCTTCTCTCTAAGAGTGAACTTGAGACCAAGAATTGTTCTCACAAACAGCCAGAAGCAGCCTCAGTTTGGAGGGCTGTAATCATAGTGTAGATTACATCATCTGTTCATCTTGGCTTGCCTTCACAGTGTCTAGGTGTTTTTGAGGTGTCTCTTTGGCTAGAGTTTCTTGTTTTACCTATTAAGATACCTTCTTACCTGTGAGTCTGCCACTGTCTTTCTGGGCTCCACCCAGGGAATTTGTATCCAAAGCCTTCTTGGCTGGTAAACAAGAAACATGGGAGAGAATTGTTTCTGGCAAGAATCTACCAGCCTGGACAAAGGGAGTTGCCTAACTGGATTAAGAACTTCTGCTTCTATAAGTATTTCAACAAAAGCACATTATACAACTAATTATTTCAAAAGTACATCAGTTTCTCTATTTTATATCATTACAAATAGCAAAGTATATGTCAAGAAAGTATCAAGATATTTAGTCTAGTATTGGATTATATGAGCACGTCTGGACATAACATCTGAATTCAAATTTTGGCTCCATCATTAGTTGTGAGAATGTGGGCAAGTAACGTGACATATCTGTTTTACTTTGTCTGTAAAATGGGTCAATAAGAAGCCTCAAAACAGACTTGTAACACAGATACAAGGAATTGATGCCTTTCTACTATCTAAATAGGTGCTCAATAAATGTTAGCTCTTATTTCAATAAATATTCATCTTGAAGGAAAGCTTAAAGAGGCAGAATTTATATTTATTGGCTCCAGAACAGATAGAGTTATACTTTTCAGCAATGATTAACTACACTTTTTCAAAATGCTTCACTCTAACATGAGTTCAGCCAGAGCTCATAGATGGAGCACCATGGACTGTATTGTTCCCCCCCCCGCCCCCCCCCCCCACATTTACACGTTGAAGCCTTAATCCCCAATGTGACTATATTGGGGATAGAGACTTTGAAGAAGTAATAAGGTTAAGTGAGGTAGTAGAGTGGAGCCCTAATCCAGTATGACTGGTGTCCTTAGAAGAAGAGGAAGAGAAACCACAGATACCTGTGCACAGAGAAAAGGCCATTGAAGACACAGCAAGAAGTCAGTTATCTGCAACTAAGGAGAGAGGATTCAGAAGGAACTAAACTTGCCACTACCTAGATCTTGGACTTCCATCCTCCAAAATTGTGAGAACACAAATTTGTTGTTTAAGCCACACAGTCCATGGGATTTTGTTATGGCAGCCCTAGCAGACTAATAGACGCAGTCTCTGAGAAGTTGGATAAATAGCACATCTTTTTCTCATCAAGGTTTGGAACCAATCTTAATGTAATACAAAGAAGTTATCCTCTTCATTAAAACAAAGGTGGTACAGTCTAAGCTCCCTGTATCCTAAACGTCACCTTGGAATGACACTCCCAAAGAAAGATTGAGTTTGCAGAGCAGACCCAAATGCCAGGTTGACGTCTCCTGGGCGGGAATAAGCAAGGGACCAAAGCCACTACCCATACCCACAGAACACTCAGAGACCTCGATAGATTTGTTTACCACACATGAGAAACATGCACCAATGGCTGACACTCACCAACCAGACCACTCTTAGCACCTCAGTAAAGGCCTGGGGTGTTCAGTGAAGCTCCCGCACTAATGAGTAGCAGGCTTTGGAAAAGAGCTTCCTGATTCACACTGGGGTGGTTATTCAGGGGCATCCAATGTGATTTTCTAATGGTATTTTCACAAAATTGCTTCTCTTTTGCAGAAGGCCGGGAGATTTTTGTAACTCAAAATTTATTAAAACAAGTATTTTATCTAATTAGTGGGCTAAAAGACATTTGAAATACAATGGTAGATCATGAGCTTCTAGATGTAAGCCTTTATCCCTGACCGAAAGAAGGGCTTTAGAATCAGACATCTGGGATTCAAAATCTGGCTTTGCCCATCATTGGTTGAGTCACCTCCAACAAGTTATTTAACTTCTCCCAACGTGAGTTTTCTCATATATAAAACAGTGAAAATAGCAGCCACCTTAAAGGATGATGTAAGGTTTAAGTGAGTAAATAAATACATTATTTAGAAGAATGACTAGCATACAGTAAGCACTCAATATTTATTAATAATATTGTTCTTAAAACTTCTCTTTTTCCTTTGTAATCTCTACAGTGACTTGAATATAGCGGATGTTGAAAAAAATTTGATGGAGATATTATATAAACCAAAATACTTTATCAAATACTTCAGTATTATATTTCAAGGGGTTACTATGATATAATAGAAGAAATCTACAACTGGACAAACCTCCATAAATGTAGGCAATCTGCAATTCAAATTTCCTTTAGACAGAAAGGAAATTACTAAATAAAAATGAAAATAAAATCCTGCAACAAGCCATTTAGAACTGATTTATCAAAAACATATTGAAGGCATTTATTAGAGCTTATGGTCAATGTACCTAAATGGTTGTAGTCCATAGTCAACCCAGTCTCAAAAAGAGTCATCCGTTTATGGATGCATGAACTTCCTTTGGAGAAACAATTCCAATGAAATCACGATTTTTAAACTGTGAAAGAGATTTACAAATGTAAGAAGGAAGGAAGAAATTAACATGGACTGCATGCCAACATTGTGCTGGGAACTGCATTAAGTACTTTAGATACTCAATCTTATTTAATCCTTACCTCCACCCTGTGAGGCAGGTATAATTATCCTTTTTCTTTTCTTTCCTTTTTAACTGATGAGGATATTGATACGCAAATAATTATGTGAACTTTCAAGATCAAATAACTAATAAGGGAATGAGCTGGAATTGGCAATTGACACATTTATTTAACTACAAATATCTTGCTGTTAGCAATATTGAAAAGAAGATATAAAAAGAAAAATTTTACTGGAACTTAAAATGAATTTTCTGCTTCAGTAAAACTGTACCTAAACATGTAATGATACTTTACTAAACTTGGAAATGCCATAGTTAGGAGAATAAAGAATCATAAATAAGAATTCATGTGCATTTTCATGTATTATTTTATGATTTTTAATATTACTCCATAAGAAATTTCATCAGCTGGAATTTAAAATATGCTGGAAGTTGAGTAGTCGCATAAAGATTAAGACATACTAATTTGAATTCCCCTCAATGATCTATCCTCCCTTGAACCTGTTCTGCTATAATTTAAAGTGAATTCTGCATCTAAACTGCTACCTGGCAAGCAACTGTGCTGGTGTGCTTTGGAGCTTGAAACGCAGGTAGCTCGAGTTGCCAAAAATGCTTTTAAAAGAAAGAGTAAAAATAAAATGTGGTTGAATAGATTATGTCCAATATATAATTTCTAGATGCAGTTATGCAAGTTATATAAATATTTTAATAGTGTGTCCACCTCCTGTAAGGAGTATGGAGAGAAAGTAGCTAATTTCCACAGAGCAAACTTAACCTCAAAGACAACCTTCTTATGTTAACTGTGTATTAGATTTTCATGACTAGTTTTTAAAACTTCTTTCTTTTATTTTTAATATGTCCTTTTCTGATAAACACTATGCTGTTATTAAACATTTTCCTTGTAGAAAACTTGCTAGAAAAATTGTATGTTGGGAAGACCTGAGGCGGACCCCGTGATTTCCACCTTCTGGTAGTCCTAACCCTGCACTCAGAGTCCCCATCGCTTGAGTGTGTGCATGGCCTGTGACTTGCTTCTAATCCACAGAATATGGCAAAGGTGGGGAGATGTATGTGAGTCTATGCACGTGATTAGAACATATGAGTTATAATGCAGGTATTTCAAAGACTCCTTGACCTACCAGCTTTGAGAAAATGATGGGCTATTTTGAGAAGGCTCATAAGGCAAGAAATTGATGGAGGCTTCTGGCCAGCAGACAGCAAGAAACGAAGGCCTCTGTCCACCAACTTGCTAGGAACTGTATTATGCCAATAGTGACATGATCTTGCAAAAGCAGATCATCTTCCAGTCAAGCTCAGATGAAACTATAGCCCTTGCTATCATATTGACTGCACTTTCTGAGAAGCTGAAGTAGAGTCCTGCTAAGGAAAACCAATATTTCAAATTTATAGAAACTGTGAAATAATAAATGTGTATAGTTTTAAGTCACAAAGGTTGTGATGATATGATGCAGCAATAGATAACTAACATATATCACACATGTATATGCTCCTGATTTCAGTTTTTTCATCATCAGTTATTTATTAAATACCTACCATATGCCAAGATTGATTCTAGAATAAACATGATTGCTGGCCTCAAGGATGTTTATTCTTTTGGGAAAAAACAGATGTGTATAACTCAGAGAGCAAAGCACAATATCTCACAAGATTATTGTAACGAACAAATGGGATAATGTGCATAAAAATATTTAGTGGTATGCCTGACACACAGTAGTTGTTAATGTAATTAAAGAAAATGATTTTCTTTAAAATTAAATGTTGTGATACTTGTTCTTTAGTCAAAGGGTTAAGAGAGGGGAGCTTGCTGATAGCTGTGGAAATATAAAAGTTCTCATAGAAGGAGTGAGGCTTGAATGGACTTTGCCTGGTAAAAATGGTGTTGTAATAGTAGATAAACTTTTAAATCCTGGAGTCATAGAAAACCTGTGGTTTAGTAGTAGAAGGAGGAGGAAGAGTAACAATTGCAGTAAAAATACTAGTTTTTATATGGTGAAGCAGAAAGAATAATTAATTGATTTTTAATTGGCTGAAGGACTTGATCCTAAGCCAGAAGTAATCCTACTAATTAAAAAAAGAACTTCTTTTTTTAATTTTATTTTGATAGATTTAAGATTTGATAAATCCCACCCTTCCCCTTCTGAGTCTTCAGTGTCCATTAAGCTGCTTTGTGTGATCATGCATACCTACTGCTTAGCTTCCACTTATAAGTGAAAACATGCATTATTTGTTTTCCTTTCCTGGGTTACTTCATCTAGGATAATGGACACCAGTTGCATACAAGTTGCCGCAAAAAAACATTATTTCATTCTTTTTTATGGCTGAGTAGTAATATATATATATATATATATATATATATACACACACACACACACACTGCAGTTTCTTTACCCACTCATTGGTTGATGGGCACTTAGGTTGGTTCCATATCTTTGCAATTTTGAGTTGTGCTATGATAAACATACAAGTTCAGGTGTCTTTTTTATCAAATGACTTCTTTTCCTTTGGGTAAATCCCCAGTAGTAAGACTGCAGGATCAAATGATAGATCTATTTTTAGTTCTTTGAGAACTCTCCATACCATTTTCCATATAAGTTGTGCTAATTTACATTACCACCAACAGTGTATAAGCATTCACTTTTCACTGCCTCCATTGTTTTTTTTTAAGTTTTAATATTGAGCATTCTGAGAGAGTAAGGTGATATCTTGTTGTGATTTTATGTTTCCCTGATGATTTGTGATATTATTTTTCATGTTTGTTGGCCATTTGTTTCTTCTCTTTTGAAAAATATCTATTCATGTCTTTTGCCTACTTTTTAATGGGGTTGTTTTTTTCTTCCTTATTTTTTTGAGTTCCTTGTAGATTCTGGATATTAGTCCTTTGTCAGATATATAGCTTATGAATACTTTCTCCCATTCTATAGGTTGTCTATTTACTCTGTTAATTATTCCTTTTGCTGTGAGAGCTTTTTAGTTAATTAAGTCCCATTTATTTAATTTTGTTTTTATAGTATTTGCTTTTGGGGGTCTTAATCATAAATTCTTTGCATAGACCAATGTGGATGATAGTTTTTCCTAGATTTTCTTCTAATATGTGTAATGGCTTCAGTACTTACATTTAAGCCTTTAATCCATCTTGAGTTTTGTATGTAGTAACAGTTAGAGATCCAATTTCATTCTTCTGTGTGAGGCTATCCAATTTTCCCAGCATCATTTATCAAAGGGGATGTCCTTTCCCAGTGTATGTTTTTGTTTGCTTTGGAAAAGTTCAGTTGGTTGTACATATGTGGCTTTATTTTCTGTGTTCTCTATTCTGTTACATGTGTCCAATTTATATCAGCATCATGATGTTTTGGGTATTAGCATTTTGTAGTACAATTTGAAGTCAGGTAATATGATGCCTCCAGACTTCTTTTTGGTTAGGATTGGTTTGAATTTTTGTGCTTTTTTTTTTTTCTGGTTCCATATGAATTTTAAGATTATTTTTTCTAATTCCATGAAAAATGATATTGGTATTTTGATAGGAAATGCATTGAAACTGTTGGTTTCTTTGGGCAATATGGATATTTTAATAATATTAATTCTTTCAATTCATGAGCATGGGATTTTTTTTCATTTGTTTGTGTCATCTACAATTTTTTTCATCAGTGTTTTGTAGTTATTCTAGAGGTCTTTTACCTCCTTTGTTATGTATAGTCCTAGGTTTGTTTGTTTTTTGCAGCTATTGTAAATGAGATAGAGTTCTTTGATTCTCAGCTTGGTTGTTATTATTGTGTAGAAATAATATGGATTTGGTATGTTGATTTGGTAACCTGAGACCTTACTGAATTCATTTATCAATTCTAGGAATCTTTTGGAGGAGTCTTTAGGGTTTTCTAGATATAAGATCATATCATTAGCAAACAGAGATAGTTTGACTTCCTCTTTTCCAATTTGGATGTTCTTTATTTCTTTCTCTTGCCTGACTGCTCTGGCTAGGAATTCCAGTAATATGTTGAATAGAAGTGGTTACAGTGGGCATCCTTGTCTTTTTCTGGGTGTTAAAGGGAATGCTTTCAACTTTTCCCAATTCAGTATATGTTGGCTGTGGGTTTATTATATATGGCTTTTGTTATTTTGAGATATGCTGTTCTATGTCTACTTAGTTGAAGGTTTTTGTCATGAAAGAATGTTGGCTTTTATTGAATGTTTTTCTGCATCTATTGAGCTAAAAATATGTTTTTTTTCTTTTAAATTATGTTTATGTTGTGAATCACATTTATTGATTTGTGAATGTTTATCCATCCTTGTATTCCTTGAATGAAACCCACTTGATCATGGTGAATTATCTTTTTGATGTGCTTTTGGATTCGGTTTTGCTAGTATTTTGTTGAGGATTTTTGCACCTGTATTCATCAAGGATATTGGTCTTGATAATTTTCTTTTTTTGTTGTGTCCTTTCCTGGCTTAGGTATCAGGGTGACACTGGCTTCATCAAATGAGTAGGGAGAATTCTCTTCTTGATCTCTTGATCTTTTAGAACAATTTCAGTAGGATTGGTATCAGTTCTCCTTTGTAGGTCTGGTAGAATTCAGCTGTGAATTCATCGGTCCTGGGCTTTTATTAGTTGGGAGATTTTTTTTATTACTGATTCAGTCTCACTACTCATTATTAGTATATTTAGGATTCTATTTCTTCCTGACTTAAGCATGGAAGGTTGTATGTTTCCAGGAATTTATCCATTCCTCTAGATTTTCTAGTTTATATGCACAAAGGTGTTCATAGTAGTTTCTGATGATCTTTTGTATTACTGTGGTATCAGTTGTAATTTCTCCTTTTTCATCTCTGATTGAGCTTATTTAAATCCTCTCTTTTCTTTTCTTGGTTAATATAGCTAGTGGTCTACCAATTTTGTTTATCTTCTCAAAGAACCAACTCTTCATTTTGTTAATACTTATTTTTTATTCATTTTTTTCAACTTCATTTAGTTCTGCTCTGATATTTGATATTTCTTGTGGCCTACTGGTTAAAAAAACAGCTTCTTAAGAAGTGTAACATTCCTAACACAAAGATGAGGTAAAAGATTTAGGTAAGGGCTATCCCAGTTACCCTAATTTGATCATTACACATCAGACTTATGTATCAAAATATCACATGCTTCCCTAAAACATGTACAATTACAACATATCAATAAAAAACCTTCTTTAATGATTACAACTTGACGAGAATTGGTTATCTTTTAAAGTTTTCCAAAAAGCATTTAAACAAACTAGATAATATTCAGTTTTAAGTTATGTTCATCTGACCTAAAACATTGTAGTTATGATTTCATGTAGTTATGAAATTTCAGCAGTGCAGTGCTATAGCTATTACCAGACACATTTGAACTTAGGAAGTCTATTGCCATTTCATTGGTTATTCTGATTTATGTTTGAAATTTCAACAATGGTATTCAGCTGTAACTGCTACCTGATACAATTATGCTTGAGAAATCTATTGCCAAGTAAATCTGAATGTACTGCTTAGTGGTATATTCTGATGAATATAACTTTGTTTTTTAACCAGAACAGTTAATATTGCCTGTTAATGAATGTTTAAAAATAGCACAATGTTTTATTTTTAAAAAGGGCTGTATTATAACCAGAGGTTTGTTATTTAAAATAGTAATTGAAATTATCATAGGCCCATAAGTTTCAATAAAATTTGAGCTATTCAAGAGAAATTGGGAAAGATTCAAACATGCTATAGTTCAAACAAAAAACAAAAAAAATCTTATTACTAGAGTAATTATTACTGTAATTTATCATCCAAATTGGGACACTTGTGAGTTTCATGTTGTTTTATGAGGCAATATTCATGTGAAATCCTGACTGTACTTATAAAATTCATGGCTATCACAAGCATAATGGGATGGATATATGATCAACTTCATACTGTTCAGTGTTAATGTTAATGATTATCAAATTAGCCTTATTGTGGGCCATTAGTGGTTTATCTATCTTGATAGTCAATTGCTTTAAAGGCATATCAGTAGTAATTCTGAAGTGAAATAATGGAAATGTGAGGATTAGAGATTTTCTAGTTTATTGGTGTCAATAATAACACTTTATGTCTATTTAGTGCTTTGTAGGTAATAGTTTTAAAGAAAAATCTCCATGAGCTCACTACATATGACAATAGTTCTATGATTTATTCAATAAATACTCACTGAGTACCTTCTATGTGCCTGGCACTGTTGCAGTTACTGGGCACACATTGAACACAAGACAAATGAGGTCCCTCCTCTCTGAAGTTTATATTCCAATGGAAAATTAGAAAATGATTTCACCAGAACAAAGCTAACCAACTAACACCAATATTAAAACAAGTATCCAAGACTTACTGATGCCCTATGCTAATCAACTGAGTAATAACCAACTGAGTTACTACTGTTACTTAAGAGACTAATCCTCAAATGACCAAGCAGAGCTGTGACTTAAATCTGTAACATAATAGATAAAGCAGCATGTCACAAATGGGTACCAAGTTGAATACTGGAATTTAACGTGTCTTAGATATTATGGAAGAGACTGACAGCTGATCCCCAATGTCTACATTTTCATTTCCTTCCTAAGGACATAGAAAAATGATGAGTCCAGACTTCCTTTCAGTTAGATTTGGTTATGTGAAATGAAACCCAGATGATAAAAATTGAGTAGAAGTGGTGAATGTCATTTTCAGACCAGGCTCATTAAAACTTCCCATGTGGTGACACCCAACAACTCTTCTCCATACAGATAGAATTGAAATAATGTCCACCAGGCAAATCCCTGGATGACTGCTTGGGAAGGGCCATCCCACCATCCACTTGACTTGCCCCATAATCTCATGAGACTGAGAAACAAATGTCTATTGTATTTGAGCCAGTGTACATTTTGGAGTCTATTGTTCACAACAGTTCACCTTTCCTGAGTAAAACATAAATCTTCTGCAAATGCCCTGCAATTATACAACCACTCCTCTCTATTGTGACTCACTACTAATCATGCCACTTTTTTTTTCTCTAAGTCTAGATACAGTTCAAGATCCTTGAAAATCCAGTACTCCAGAGAGCCAATGGTAATTTGAATAGAATAATAATACAAAGTGAAACCCAGTTGCCACTTTATTAACACTCTCTAATTTATACATAATGAAATAGAGGCATGGAATTATAGAATTTGACGTAAAATCACCTGGGACATGTAGCTAGCTACAGATATCAGGGTTGTATCTGTCAACAGCAGACTGGAAGGGGTAAATGAAAATTTTTGTTTAAAATATTGGATGAGGTTTTAGTTTAAAATATGTTGGGATATTTTCTAATCTGTCCTCTGAACTCATTAAAGGCAAATTTTTATTTTTTATTTTTATTTTTTGTCAAAGATACGAAGTCAGTCATATTTAACTAAAATTAAGGTCCGCTTTCAGCAGGACCTAAGTGTAACAAACATAGCTTGAAATAATGGAGAGGTGGCAAGATCTAAGGTAAGTTTTGCTACCTGAAGTTTCATTCAAAATTACTTGTAGTGGTGGAGCTTGATTTTGGTTACATTACTGAAAGCTAGATATAAGCTTAACAATAAATTGGCACATAATAAATATTCTATACATAATAACTTCTATATTTGGCATTATTATTGTGCTATTTTTTTCAAGAAAATATAAAGTAGTGGTTAAGAGAATGGACTGTGCTATTATACTACTTGGGTTCAAATCTTTATTCTACCATTAACTCTATAATATTGACCAAGCTATGAACCCTTTGTGGTGTAGTTTCCTCTACTGAAACAATAGAAAATAAAAAAAAATCACATCAAGGTATTAAGAGAATTAAATAGAAGCTATATGTGACTTCATTCTAACAATGTTTGGCATACAGAAACAATTCAATGAATGTTAGCTTTTGTCAACACAGGGGACACCAAAAGGATTTCTTTTTTAAAAGTTTTCTGGAATAATGGAAAATTATAATTTGTCACATACCTTTCAGCTTACAAAAACAACCAATGAAGCAAATTTATTAAAATTAAATAAATTATTACAATGCTTTGTGATTAATACTTCATAATTAATGATAATAAATGCTTTTGTTTTTAACATGGGAAACCCAGAATTCAAGACTTATGTTCTATTTAAAAGCTTCTTACCAAAAAGAGAAGAGGGTATTGAATGTCTGAAGAAGATCTGAGTTTGGTAGTGTTATAAAGCCCTTATTTAAAAATTACTCTTCTCATTCCTCACCAAAATTTTGAAGACAGAGGTGATTTCTACTTACTTTGTCATAGTACCTCAAGTGATTGACATATGCCTGTCTTGCATTAGTAGCATATAAATATGCATTGACTTAATAAATGGATTCATGGTTATGAACAGGTCATTAAATCTATCCAAGCTTTTATTTTCTTATCTGTAAAATGAGAATATGAGCACCCAACCTGTCAACGTATTATGTGGAATGATCTGGATAAGTTATACAGACACTTGGCTCTAGTAGCCAATTGAAAAATGCATGACTGTTAAGACTCTACACTAGACATTGGACTGTGTGATACTTTATAATTTTTAATTTAAATCTCACAGGTACTTCATGAGGTTGATATTTTTCCCAATTAAAACTATTTTGTTTGCTGGGAAACAAAATTAATTTGTGATAACCTAGGCATAAAGGGAGAATTTATTATATGAACACAGACCTGCACTGTGGCAACATATGTCAAGGGCAGACACACACAGAAAAAGATTGGAACTAGGGCACAGGAAGTCATCCAGAACTCAAGCAATCCAGCCATTCTGGTCTCTCTGAATATTTCGCAACCACTTCTCACGGTATCTATTTGATTCATTTCTCTTTGTAGATGGCTTTCTCTGTTTTCCTGTACACATGACAAAAGATGGCTGCCTTATACCCACCCTTCAAGCCAGCCCACCAGTCAAGCCAAAGTAAGTTTAGTGTCTTAGATGGAATTCCATCCTTTCAGGAGTGAATGGATTGGCCTAGCTTGGAACAGGAGAGCTATTCTATGTTCCCTGAGAAGGAAAGGGCAGCATGTACCAACACAGGTACCAAGTTCCAAACATAATGTTTGGTGTGGTAATACGGATAGTTCTAGGAGAAATTAGATCATTGTGGGCTGGAGGTTATTGTCCCATAAGTATTTATTACCACATTATACAAATATTATAATATTTCTTTAAAAAATAAGACCAATGAGGTTAGGGTGTCTAAGTAACTTGCTCAATGTCACAAAATAAGTGAAAACTGGAATCCAAATTTAGTCTTTGTGACTCTGACATGTACTTTTTTTCCAGACGTTGCTTCCCATTAAATAATGCTGGGACCTCTGATCTCAACTTTTCTGTATTAATCTCTAAGGTACCTTTAAACTCTCTGGCTTACTCTGGCCAATGCCCAGTTCTTGTGTCTATTATGCTGTAAACATTCTGAAGTCTACAGTTTTATTTTATTTTTCTTTTTTTCAAATATTTTCTTCTTCCTCTTGCACCCACACTTACTTTATAGAATGTAGGCCTCAAGATGAAAACAGTTTTAAGAGGAAAACTCTTGAAAATTTTTGAAGTACATTTTGAACACAGCTGTCTCTGAAACTGAATGTGGAGTGTTTGGGCATTTTCTCCTCATTCCTAAAGACATTAGAATAAATTTTTAAAAAATGGTATTGATCCCCAAGCCCTTCCTCTGATAATTAATAGCAATAAATAAAAATAATTTTTTCAAGTAGAAAGTAATATATATTTTGTTATTTAAAGTGCCACATTGTAAACATATAGCAAAACATCACATCATATCCATAAATGTATACAATTATTATTTGTCAATTAAAAATAAAAAAAAATAAAGTATTCACTAATGAGTTGTTATGAAAATTTTGTCCTTCTGGTATGGACTTTGAGCTAGTATTTTCAACTAGGCTATTTTAGGATGATCACAATATGATTTTTGTGATGCAATGGATAACCTCAGATAACATCACTGAGGTCAGTTCAAAGGCTGTGATTAAACCTTTGAAAGGAGAACTTGAAATTCAAATTCATCTTACTTTTTCTTGTCTTTTTAATAGCTGACTGCATGCAAGTGGAAAAGAAGATATTAATCAAAAAACTTATCTAGACAGAAAAAACTTTCTTATGGTTTTTCAGAGAGAATAAAAAGAAGAAAAAAGTCAAATATTGGCAACACAGCAGTTTAGAAACTTTCCTCAGACTTTGAAATTTGAACATGAACTGTGGTAGAACATTTAGGGACAGAATGAAATAAGCGAGTTTCATTGTATTTAGTTTGGCCTCCTAAATGTAACATGATGGAACTTGTGACCTAGAAATATTTTCTTAGGTATATTCACTGGGGAAGGTAAGCACAATTACAGCTGTTCAGACTTTATGCAAACCAAATTGGTGTTGCGGACAATTAATCTTTTGAAACATTAAGAAACCTCTGCAATTCCTCATTTTGTAAAATGTAAGAGAGAGGCAACATAAATCAAATTGTAGTCAATAGGCCAGAAGTTTACTTAATTGACAATTTAAAACAAAGCCTAACAAAATTTTTATTACACTGGGGCAACCTCTAATTCATAATAGCCTATATAGTCTTAACAATATATGATCACATCCTAACTCTTATCTATCCAGGAGAGTAATAAATTAGGCTTTTTCCTATGGCTCTTCTGGGCTTACATTTGAATGAGATAACTTATCAAAGGATTGAAATATTTTAGAATAAAATGATATTATGACATAGTCTTCATTCATTCATGCAGAATACCTTATGCTACTGGTAACTCTAACAACAAAAAAAGCATTCGACCAAAAAAGGTACCATAATTCAAGTGGATTTGAGAAACTGAAACAAGTTAGCAACTATGGACTTGGAAAACTCAATAAACATTTAAAAAAAGTTTCTTACCATCAAAGACAGAAATTAAATTTTGTTCTATAATGGCGACCACTTATATTCGGGATATTTGTCTTAAATGTTGGATTTGATATGAATCTAGGCTGAATGAATCTTCCAAGTTAGGGTGTGAAAAGGACCTATGATATTTATGACATGTTTATTGAAAGTCAGTGCTGTCTATAAGGTGAGTTTCTTATAAAATTCAGAAATATACAGCTTGTTATATGCAACTCTCAATTATGTGCTTGCACATAACAGAGAGAAGCTAATTACCTTCACCATATGCTTCCTCCCTTTTTCCTTGGGAGTCTATCATGTTTTGCCTTTGCCCTCTTCTTGTGCACTGCTTTGCATTTTATTTTAATTGCCACCTTACTATCAAATGAAAGGGAAATATTGCTGTAAGGGTGGGTGGAAATTACAGGGTTTTCAACATTCTCCATATGGGCTGGCTGCCTGACTCAGGGGCCATGTTTTCCAGAATGTAACTTTGAAGGTCATGGCCCAGTTTCTAAAATCTTTGGAAAACAACACCGTATGTGGCTTAAAAAAGACAGACTTTGTGCAAAAGCTCTGGAGGAGGAGAAGGAGCTCTGGCTGCTCAGTTCTTGGACTGTGTGGCCATGTCACATAATCTGTCAGCCTCAACTCTAAAATAAATTCCATGGACCGGTTAACCTCTAATGCCTTTTAACTATAACTTATAGCTTTCATCTATAATTTAGATGAAGTTCTACCTCCTTTACAGGACTTCTATGCTTCTCTCCTTCCCCTCACTCCCAAGACTGACTTAGGACATTTCTCTATTGAGACACGTTATTGTAATTTCTGTTTACTTATGGATATTTCCATAGGTTGTAGACCTATATCCTATAAACAGAGACTCTGCCTTATTTATCATCGCAACATCGGTTCTTTGCATAGTGTCTGGCCCAGGGAAGGCATTCAGTAATCACTAGTTGAATATATTTTTTTTTTAAAGGAAGAAATGAATGACTTTATGGCATTAATCATTCAAATAACTTCAAACAACAGTGAACCTAATTTTTGTGTTCACCACCTGAACCAATATTAACAAGCCTAAAAGAGAATACGTTGCTCTCATTTCACACAAGATGATATGAACAATAATAGCTAAAATGATTAAATGAATGAAATAATCTCATTTAATTTGCACAAATCCTGATACAGGTATAATTAATATCATTTTCATTTTATAGACAAGAAAACTGAATTTTAGAGTTTTGTAACCTGTTCAAAGTCTCCCAGCTACTGAGCAGTAAAGCCTGATTTGTGGCCAGTTTGGCACCAAACTCGTTGTTTGACCACTATGTAATTCTGCCTCCAGGTCCCAAGCTCTACAGCCAAAAAGTGTCTGAGCTAGGACTCCAATCCTAAACTTTCTCCTCTACTTCCAGCACTTTCTGTCAATCTTCATGAAAGCAGGAGCTGCTCATAACGATCTATAATTAGAATGATCTGCCCACAGGTTTTTGAAAGTGGACTGAAGTTAATTCCGTAAAAGTTGCCCTTGTTGCTTGTGAGTTAATGAACTGTGGGCTACACTAAATCTACAATTTCCTCTTAGTCCGGTTCACTCACAAGTAACAATAGAGCACCACTACCTACAAAAGGCTGTGTAGAAACTAGGTGGCTGATAGAATTGTGATATTTCCTTTTCATCAAACAAGAAAATACAGGTAGGAAATGAGATTGGGCAAGATGTTTCCAGGTTGCAAGGTAAGGTACTTGGGTAATACAATAACAGCTAAGAATGCATCTTAAAGGAGGAATGGGGTGTTGATTGAGAGAAATAAAGGACATGTATTTGTGTGTTTGAGGTAATTATATAGGCTGGAGACTGACATATGTATATAGTATATGCATTATATATGTATATACACCACATATGTGTAAGTATATCTAAAGAGTGCCTGGAATGAGGTAATTGTTTATTCTTTCACTCTGTGTGAAATTGCCATGAACATCTGTTTTCACACCTTGCAAACTGGATGCCTTTGATAATGTCATGACATGACTTTTTCCTATTTTTTTTCCTGACTATATAGCTCCCTGTCCCCAACTGATAAATACTTTTTGCGTTTTGATTCTTCACTCTCCGTGAAGATGGTTTCATCAGCTGATGGCAAGTGCGTGTGTTCTTTTATAGTAGCCTTGACTTCTTTACAACAATTTTCATTGAATTTGGGAACAAGGGCCTATAAGTCCTGCTGTGAATATAAAACTTTTCTGCTGTATAATGCCTATGGTGTGGGAAATGGTTACATTTAGCTCAAATGTTTTTATCAAGTGTCTTTTGTTCAACCACTGATAGCAAAATAGTGCAAGTATAAAAAGAAAAAAAAACATATCTCCTTTCCATTTAGACTTATTAAATATTCAAGTGATTCCTCAAATATACTCAGCCTTACTGTGGCTTCATTAAAGTGCAGCTCCATTGCATTTTATGATGGAACACTGATACAATATGCTTCCTGCAGTGGCTACCCACAAGCAAACAGATTGCTGCATTCCTCACCAGCCAAAGCTCAAAAGTAGCCCAAAGTCAAGAGTATTATAGTAATCAAGGCCGCAGGTTAGAGACATGGATAATGATGGTAAAATCCACATCAGTGAAAAAAGAGGCCACAACTTCCTCATCAAGTGCAGATGGAAATAACAAACAGCTATTTCTAGTCAAGGCTTAGTACCCCTTACTCAAGAAGTCACTTCTAAAGACCTGCTTCAGAAAGCCCACATGTCCATCACGAGGTCACATTCACTAGGGACAGTATTTGAAATCATTAGACATGATAATTCGTAAGACTATGTTAAAAAAAAAAAAACTAAATGCCCACCATGAAAAAGAAATCACAACATAAAGGAATCAAGGACATTTATGAATTGTGATTGCAATTGCTAGAAGTATGCAAGCATGGGGACCCAGATGAGAATAATGCATAGCAAACTGAAAAACCTATAACAATGCGTTCCATTATTTGAGTAATTACTGTGTCAGGCATTTCCCAAAGCTTTTTATTTATACTATTTTGTATTATTCTGCAAACAGTCAAGATATGCAGATATTTGTACACATTTACAAATAAGAAAACAAAGCCAATGCTAAAAATTGAGTGATGCACCCAGTATCATATAGCTAGCTATGCATATAAACTGTGTTCTATAGAACTCCAAATAATTTCCACTATGCTACATTACTTTTTCGTGATAAAGGGTGTTTGGGTGGATGAAAGAATTATACACACTTTGTCTCTTTTATTTTTTCTAATTTTAGTAGACTCATTTTAAATTAAAATTTTAAATTTGCTTTGGAGTATACAAAAGAAAAATGTTTGTGCCTAGCTGCAAAAGCTCAGCCTTACTTTACCGAGCTTTCTCTTACTAAAATGCATATTCTGAGTTATGCTGGAGCTGACCTTTGCAAACCTGCACACAGCCCATAGTTAATAGTTAGCCTAGAAGTTTCAATTTTGAAGTGAAATGTGCCGTTTGAAATGGGATTGTGAATCTACATGGGAACATGTGATATTCTCTTCCACGGAGTCTTTTGTAAAAATTGATGCTAACATTGGTATCATTTGTTCTCAAGTTCTCAGGAGTCACCATAATTATGTGGGGAGGATCTGTCTGTTCATACAGATGATCCCATAAAACAGTCTTTGGACCCAAAGGTCATGAAAGCATGAACCCAAATAAATGACTGAGGCAAAAATCTCAATCAATGGAGGTTTATTAAGCCAAGATTTTGAGGATGTGCCAGGGAAAAACAGAATGCAGACAAGCTGCAGTTGTTTTTCCGGGGAGGAGGTTGCACCCTTCAGAATTTTAAAGGCATACAGGGAAAAGGAAAACGGTGTGTCCTGGGCGGGGCGCGGAGATAATGGGAGTAGGGATTACATTCTTTTGAGGCCCAAGAAATCTACATTTTACATAAAATAAGGGAGTTAAGGAAGCATCAATTTTGTAGATGTCCCTGGGTAGGTGGATGAATGTTGGATTCTGTCTTGTCTCCAGTTCTGTTACTTATAAGGTAAACTTATATTTCATTATTAGTATGATCTTGAATGGGCTTTGGTTTCAGGTGCTAGACATAGGTATAATTTGCTTCCTTGCTTATGGGAGGTTAGCGAGAAATTTCTTTAATGAATAATCTGTGGGTCCTGTTCTTCACAGGTGCCTAAGGATTTTACCTTCTCTTTTGCATAAGGCTTTGAGGGGGTGGCCCTGAGACTTTGATATTCTTTAACAAAGGTATCAGTATTAAAGCCACTCAAAGTAACTTTAACTCTGCATCCCCTCATCTGACCATCCTCACACAACTTCTGTAGAGGGACCTACCCCTAATTTTAGAGTGTAGTCAGCTTTTTATTCATTCCTACATTCCAGAAATATTTGTTGTGTGCCTATTCATTACTGCATACTCTTCTAGACCCTAGGAAAGACCCAATGATTATCATTCATAAACTGATGGAATCTCAGAGGAGACAGTCAAGCAGGGATTATAATATGATTATAGACATGTGACTCCCATAAGATTAGTCAATTGACAAATATTAATAATATTAATTCTAAAATAAGACAAGTAAACTTATGAAGAGCAGTCTTGGACCTTTCAAATTACCCCCTACTAGAACAGGAGCAGTTGGAAATGTTTTGTTTCTCTTCATAGTCAATTAGTCATTGCCCAGGCTGCCCCTGAAAATTCAGTAAATCAGTTTTAGCGCAGTTTGTAAAGAAAAAGTCAATCCATTCAGCCCGCATGCTCTCAACACATTTGGTTTATTGTATATTTTTTGAAAAATGCCAGCGATTATCTTTGCAATATGTTAATCCACCTCAGCACCTCTTTTATGTGGGATATTCCTAAATATACTAATGGGCAAATGGAGAACACTAATAGAATCATAAAGACCTAAAACGATTCAGAATCTTAGCTAAATTTAAAGAGACTGTAAGGTTCATTTTGTCTAACCCATTTTTAATTTGTTTAACTATTCTCTCTCTCAGACTAAGAAAGAAAAAATAATAATCCATGGGTGTATGTTTGTGCATGTGTTTACAGGTAGGTGTGCAGGTTTACCTCTAAGTTGCGAGGCATTCTCTGAGGAAGAAGAAAGGAGGGAAGATGTAAGGAAGAAGATGGGGCAGGAGGCACTCCATCTCTCAGCTGGAGAGAAGGGCAAATACATAAATGCTATTCATGACCTCTATCCCCAAGGAGCTCACAGTTGAGTGGATACATTAGAAATGAATATCATAAGGGAGTATAAAATAATAAACCTAATGGATTGTTTGATAGAAGCAAAGAGAGGGGAGAAAATGTCAGTCTGGGTCATCTGCTAAAGTTTTATGAATGATATGGTATAAAAAACTAAATTCAGAAGTTAAGTCCCAAGGCCATAGTTTGTCAGGGCAGAGACAAAGAAGAAAGTTCTTCCTAGCTTTTAATTCAGTGATTTGACCCTATCCTCTGTGCTCCAGGGAGGGGAAGGGCATACCTCTAATCCTCTCTGGGTGAGGCAGTGACATAAAATGTAACCAAAATGTTTGTACCCTCATGGTATCCTGAAATAAAAAATAAATTAAAAAAAAAAAAAAAAGAACCTGAAAACTACTACACATGAGTGAAATCTGGCTGTCTGTGTCATTTTGTAAATAAAGTTTTATTGGAACACAGCCAAAGAAAAAAAAATCCATTCTTCCTCACCAAAATACAATCCCCTGAAATTAAAGATTTTTAGGTCAGGAAGTAACTTCTAGTAAAGACGGATATTAAGTAAAAAATTGGGCATAATATCTCATAGAGAAAATTAGCGAGCATGTTTAGGATTTTTTGTCCTTTCAAGCTATCTTTTTTATTGACAAATATAAAGGCAAATTTGTGTCCTGCTATTTGTTATTTCATAGCATTATACACAGCTCAATTAATAGAGAAATGTTTTTGAATAATATAAATCTCATGGGTTTTAGGGGGTTCTGTTTGCTTCTTTAATGTCACTCGGTGAAAATACCCTTTTCTAAATTTTAATGATGATTTTAAATTTTTGTTCATAATCTTAGCCTGAGATGTAGAACAAAAATTGATAATAATTGAAAATTCCAGGTAATATAGATAGATGATATTGGTATAGGTGTAGGGGCAGCTGTATCTAACAGATATGTATGTAGCTATAGAGCTATAGATACAGATGTGTGGAGAGAGAGAGAACACAAGTGCACATGGGAGAGAGGGAAAGAGAGCCCACTCACATTTACATTGTATTAGGTCATTAAATATGAAATGTCTGATTTCAAATCAAAAGCGTAATTTATTATATCTCAGATAAGAAGTGGTGCAATTTATCAAAGTAAGCATCTAAACCATTGACCCAGTTTTGCCATCTTAATGGTAGCTTGTTTATGCCAGCAATGAAGCAGCCTGGAGAGCGAGTGGCGATAAAATCTTGAAAGGTGTTTTCCACCACTTGCTGAGAATTGAACAGTTTTCCTTGCAAGAAGTGGTCCAAAGCCTGGAAGAAGTGATAGTCAGTTGGTGAAAGTTCTGGTGAATACAGTGGATGACAGAGAGGTTCTAAGTCCAGTTTCTGTGGTTTAAGCAGTGTTGTTTGTGTGACATGGGATCGAGCGTAGTCCTCCTGCAAGAGGATTGGCCTGTCTCTATTGACGAATCTCGGCTGCTTAATCACAAGCATCCTTGAACTCTATGCAGCCTCTCAGATACGCAGTGCATGGGTTCTGTATAGCAATGATTCTTATCACTGACCACTGCCAATCATTGATTTTTAGAATATTGCTGAGTGTAAGCTGACTCTAGAATAATGGAATGTTTTAGCTTTATGACAAATTAGACTTGAACTTTATACACTTCATTAATAGAGTCTTGGATCCTTTAAAACTCACTTTTAAGGCCTGGCACAGTGGCTCACGCCTGTAATCCTAGCACTCTGGGAGGCCAAGGTGGGAGGATTGCTTGAGGTCAGGAGTTCAAGACCAGCCTGAGCAAAACCGAAACCCTGTCTCTACTAAAAATAGAAGAATTAGGCAGGCAGGTGTCTTGGCAGGAGCTCGTAGTCTCAGCTGCTCAAGAGGGTGAGGCAGGAGGATCGCTGGAGCCTGGGAGTTTGAAGTTACAGTGAGCTATGATGGCACCACTGCACTCTACCCAGGGCAACAGGGCAAGACTATCTCAAAAAAAAAAAAAATAATAATAATTAGTTTTTCATTATATTTTAAAAACTTTATTTCAATGATTACACTCAAAATATTTATAACTGATATAAAAAAGTTTCTGATAGCGGGTGGCTGTGAACAGCAGGTATCAGAGCCTGTTCACAGGAATTCAGCCCAACTTTGTGATAGTTGGGGCCAAACTATGTCATATGAATCTATTGCTCAAAAATCAATGTTGGAGTCTTTCTATGACACCAGTACAGAGTGACAAAAAGTCATCAGGATTTGTTTCAATATTTTAAACTTTTTCTCAAAGGAACATTTTGATTCTAACAGCAAACTCTTTCTTGTTCACTTTACAAATAATTATTTCACATGATTTAAACATTCTCACAATTTCCCACCTATCTTATAATAAGGTGAGGAAAGCTAATAATGCTATTATCAAAATAATCCAATAAATTACACACAAATCAATGCCATAGGAGTTATTTTTGTGTTATGACATTTAAACTATTATTTGAAGAAACTTTAGTATTGATTTTCCCTAAATCCAATGAAACCATCTCACAAACCAGATGCTTCCATCAGCCTCTTGCGATAGAGGAGTATTACAAAGGATCTACTGTTGAAGTTATTTAAATTCCTTAGTGACAGTGCTGCAATGAAAATTACTCAGAGTGCAAACTTAGTTAATTTTATGCTGTGTAGGCAGTTTGATATTAATTATAAGGTATAGCATAACTACCACTTTCTGGATGGATTGCATAATCAACTGAATAATAATTTGCATATATTATAAATCTATTTTTTCAAAATGTCAAGATTTTTGAATATTATGAATGTAAGAATATAATATAAATTATAGATAATATATTATATATACTGTTATTTATACCATATTATATCCCTATACCATTTTAGTAATCTTCAATGAAGACTTAAATATCAGTTGGAGAAAACTTGTCATGAACACACCATGAGCTGAGTAGCAGCAGGGAGTCACGCAAAATAGAATGGACTAGAGTTCTAAATGTAAGATGGAATCTCTTTTTCCATCAATTCCTGGGTGTAGAGTCTTAGGCACCTTTACTGACATCCCTTATATTTAGTTTCCCCATCTATCAAATGCTGAGACTACGAATGCCTGTCTCATGAGGTTGTTGTGTTGGTTGGAATGGAATAGGACACATTTTATAGACTGCATGTCACCTTCAAGTGTTTTCTGTGTACACCGTTAATGCATCATAGTCTTTTTTGGGGGGAGGGGCTTTGCATATGTGGAAGCCCCAAGTCTAAACCATATGAAACCCCTGCTGGTTAGGATGCCTAAGGTCCATCCTCCCTCCCCACCCATTGTACTGCCCCCACTCCTACATCTGGCACCCACATAGAAACCCAACAATTAGAGGAAGCAAGACTATAAACAAACACTGTATCATCTATACCTAAAAATGAATGTTGCAGTTCCTTCTTCTCTCTCCATAGAACATATATGTGACTAGGCTTCTCCTACCATTTCAGGAGCCAGGCAGGGCAAAGCACAAATGCAGGTCCACATATCCTATGTCTAAATAGTTATAACATGAGCTAATACTCCTTTAAAAATATCTTTCGTCCTATATTGACACGCGTGCCTACCACATTACTTAGAAGGTCAGATTCAAATTGAAAATTTTCAGACTTTGTTGAGTTCTGGCCTCTGGCCTCTTACCCCCAGCCTGTTCTCCTCTTCCCATCTCCAAACTCACCCATCCCATGATAGGCTATGCACGTATGCAAGTGGACATCCCAACCAACATGCTAAAGTTTTGTCTACACCTCACAGCAAAAAAGCCCACTCCACTTAATCAATTCTGTGGCCTAGGGGTTCAAATATCAGCAGAATGGGATTCCCTTGAACCTGATTTGGGAAGAGGCTCAGGAAGACCATAGGGCAGGGTACAAAGCCTCTGGAGCTTGGAATCCCAGAGTTCCAGGTTCTTGAAGCATATTGTAGGAGGAAAGTTTTGTCTATGAAATGGACATGTGTTTTTAACTGCTTCAACTCTCCACCCCATGGGAGGGATATTAGCTAGAGAAGAGTCGAAGTAGGGTTTCTTTTACAAACTATAAAGAGAGAAGGAGTTCCCCAATCTTGCCATAGTTTTTCTGATACAATATTGTTACAGTTGTGACTTGTCACGTAGGCCCAGGCACTTCTTCCTCTTCAGTTGCTCCTAGTACCTAAAATCTTTCATTTGATCAGCCTTTCATAAAAAAGAGAAATTCTAAAGGCAAACTAGAGAGAACTCTTGATTTTCAACATTCATAGCAGGTGATACATTTGGGTACGTATTAGTCTCCTAGGACTGCCATAACTGAATACCACAGACTGAGTGGCTTAAACAACAGAAATTAAGTTTTCACAGTTATGAAAGTTGGAAGTCCAAGATTGAGGTGCTGGCATGGTTGGTTTTTCCTGAGACCTCACTTCCTGGCTTGCAATTTTGTTACGCCCTCACGTGGACTTTTCTCTGTACACGTGCACTCCTAACGTCTCTTCCTCTTCTTATAAGGCAATCAGTGTCATTGTTTAAGGTCCCTAATCTTAGGACCTCATTTAACCTTAATTGCCTCCTTAAAAGTCCTATCTCCAAATTTAGTCACATTGAAGATTAGGGCTTCAACATAGTATTTTAGGGAAAAGGAGACAAAAATCCTGTCCATAATAGTAAGTAATATGGAATCCAATCAATAAATAATTACTTTTTAAATATCAGATAAAAGGACTGTGCTAGGAGCCCTGGAGTATACAAAGACTAAAGGGCATTAGCTTCACCCTCTCACTTCCCTACACACCCACCCCTGATATATTCCAAGTTGAAAGTATCATAAAGCTTTTGGTAACAACCAGAAGAGTTGGTCCAAGTTTTCTTGTCTTCACAATAGTGTTTTCGTGTAAAGTTATCCAAAATGGGACATCCCATCTGCCCCATAACCCATAAGAGAGAAAAATCAAACTTATTGCATGCCCTCAATTAAGAGAAGCTAGTAAGGTCTTATCATGTGCCAGAATCTTTAACTATACTATTTTATCAATTTTCAATGCAGCTATGTACAGGTGATATATTCTCTCTATTTGATAAATGAAGGCTCTGGGGTTACGTAAGCTGTCCAGGAATATTTAAAGCCAAAACCAATGTGTCTTAATCTGGTTGGGCTGCTCTAAAAAAATATAGACTGGGTTGCTTATAAACAACAGAAATTTATTTCTCACAGTTCTGGAGTCTGGGAAGTCCAAGATCAAGGTGCTGGTAGATTCTGTGTCTGATGAGGACCCATTTCCTGGTCTGTAGATGATGTCTTCTGGCTGTGTCCTTGCATGGTGGAAAGGGCAAGTTAGCTCTGTGGAGTCTCTTTCATAAGGGCTTTACGCCCATTCGTGAGAGAGGCACTCTTACAAACTAATCTCCTCCCAAAGGGCCTGTCCTCCTAATACCACCACATAGGGGGAGAGAATTTCACGTGAAGGGGGCACAAATATTCAGATCATAGCCTTGTGTGACATGATCACTTTACATTCTGGAGGTAGTGCCAACGCCATTGCAAGGAGACAGAGATCTTCCTCTCTACCTAGCTGAGTTTCTAGAGGAAAAGTAGAAATGACATATTGCA
>CM052437.1:80390652-80412186 GCA_028533085.1 Varecia variegata
TAGCCTGGAAAAGTATGATCTTTCTATGATTGGAATAAGTGGGTTTGATTTCTGCTTATATCATTTTCCAACTATGTCATTTTAGATAAATAATCTCTCTAAGGCTCAATGTCAGCATCTGTAGAAAGATGACAACAATTGTAAAGATTAAACATGGTAAGGAATGTATACTTAGCACAGTGCCTGGTACATGTAGTGTCAATAATAAAAATAAAAACAATAATATTAAATGCATATTATTAATATAGAAACACATTTTATGGTATATTAATATATTATAATGATATAATTATAATTATTAATAATTATTAATAATTATAATTATATAATTTAAACATACAATGTTAGTTATAATAAATATAATATTACTATTACTATTTTATCATTGTTTCCATTATTTGAAGCTAGAATGCCTACTTCTCTATCATGCCTACCCTGAACCTTATTAGTTATGGCATTTTAAACAAGTGATAATCACTTTTTGATTTGGAGTTTTCATCTGTAAAATGGGACTAACAATAGTACCTACCTCTTAAAATTGTTGTAAGGATTAAGTGAATTAGAGTATGAAAAATGCTCACATATAGTGGCCTGGCACATAGCAAGTACTCTGTAACAGAGTCAGTATTATTACCGTTGTCTCTACAGAAAAGTATTATTTGAGTTTTTCACCTTTTCCTACCAAATTGGAGTCTGTGACAGTACAAAGGAGAGCCCTAGTGGGTGAAGATGGTGAACAGATATTATCCTATGCCTATATATAAATGAGTATTTTTATATTTCCTCTTTCAAAAAGAGAGAGCTATTTTCTGCATGTAGGGCTCTGCCATGATGTCCTCTCTGTCTAGAGGTTGTATTTTAACTCCTATCTTGTCTTGGCTCTCTATACTTATCCTTTGGGTCTCCATTTCAACACCTTACACTAGAAAGCCTTCCCTGAACCTCCTCCAAGAGTGCACCCCTGTGTATTCCTGTGGTGTACTGTATTTTATTCCCCTTACTTCACCAAGACTTGACTGCTTAATCGTCTGCTCAATTACCACCATTTTTTGCAAATTAGTAACCTCTTTGAAGGTAAGGCTCATATTTATTTGTTTCTCATTATATTTTCAGTGGTGTGAGGATATCACGCCTAATCCCATTGCCTGGTATGCCATAATATATTGCCTTGGTACTTACTTGTCAAATTAATAAACAGAGGAATATGCATGGGCCAACATGTAACATTTGCGTGGTTTGGGGCAAAAAGTGCAAATTGAGATCCACATTAACAAATATCCAAACATTTAAAAGTTATATATCACCTTAACAAGTATTAAAAGAAATATCTATTCTCTTACTTTGATATACTTAAGGCTATAATTTCTACATACTTAATTTAGCAAAATATTAAAGATAAATGAATTACATTATTGCACGTGTCTAGGTATCCTACTGGTTAGAGAAATTTGGAAGAATAATTTTGAAACATTGGAAATATATGTAATAGCTCGTATTTTTTATTTCAGTAAAATTACTATGTTATTATAATTAAGATAGTCACATAATATATTCAACTAACTATAATTACTTAATTAAAATAAAATGCCTTCGTATTCAAGCTGTTCACAATCTAAATACTCACTAAAAATAAAACTTACCTTAAAAGTGAAAAAAATTTTGTTTTTTTCAAAAGATACTTTCCTTCTAAAATACCAAATATCTGTAAAATTAAAAGACCAAATAAAAATGGTAATAAATTAATAGTAATTAATAAGGTAGATCAAAGAAAGCTGACATTTTATTTAATTTTTGATTTTAAATAATTTGCACTATTATTTTATATTACACCAATATATATAATGTAAGGATAATGTTATATTATGTATTATATATGTACAAATAAGTAATCATGAACCACACATTGGAATCCTAGGATATACAAGGTATTGGGCATATTTTGATATGCAAGAATATATTATATCTATGTTACCTCAAATAAAGAATTTGACAAATTAGCCAAGTTGTGTTTGCTTTTATTTAAACACTGCACTGTCAAATCCTTCCTGAACTCCAAAGTAGCATTCCTCTGACAGCAGAAACAGAACAACCACAAACATTTACAGAATTCAGATGCACTTGTCTTTTGTTTCAAGGACATAGAGAAATATTTCTCAGGGGCCTGAAGAGTGTCAGTCCTGAGAACACATGTTTAAAGTTATTCGGTTGTGCTGAAATAAACCCTGAGTCTCAGAAGCATCCATGAGTTCTTTAATACATTTATTTACTTTTGTGATACATGGGGTCCTCTAAAGCAAGGGACTCAGGGAAAAGACCCTTCTTGCCTTGGCCTAAGGGTGCTACTAAATCTGCATCATATTTTGAAAGTCTTCATCAATTGCATGAATGCCTAATCCTAAACAAAAGTGGGCCCCTTTAAGGTGGAGACAGATTTTTCAGCCTTTTTATCAAGCAACAAGAACAGTGCCTAGTGTAAGAATTCACTTAAAGCGAATGTTTTAACAAATGAATAAATAATCAACTGGGTGGGTTAATGTCACTGTAGTAAGCTGCTTATAAATTCTACAGAGACTTAAAAAGTTTCTCATAGGACTTTATAATTTGAATGCTTCGTCCCTTTCTTTCTTATTTTCCCACTATTTAACCGACAGCATTGACATTCAAGAATAAAAATTTGATTCTTATCCATCTTCACTCATTATTAACAAGAAAAGAATTATTTTCTTGGTTTGGGCTAGCGTATCATTCACATTTTATTTCCATCCATAAATATTAAAACATTCACCTTAATCAATATATGTCCATCTATATATTCTATTGCATGGAAATCTGTGTATTATTTTTTTACAAAATATTGTTTTTTGTTTTCTTTATGTTGAATGCTCGAACATGTGCTACAAGTTTGCCAGATGGCTCACAATTTTAATCTATTTTGAAACAAAGGCTGCAATTACTGTCGAAACCATATTTCTAAGTTTTTTTCAAAAAGATCAGTAATTTTTTGTGAATATATATGTGAAGCACACACAGATACAGTCCCCTACAATGAAGAAGTATCAGGGATGTTCATCATGACAAGCTTTTGTGTGTACGTCTGTGCATGACCTATATAAAAATCAACAGAACTTCCCAAGGGAATTAAATGAAACCATTCAATTTTTTTCTGCTTTTAGAAAAGTTTTCTTCTTATTAGATATTCAAAGAGAGTAGTTGTCAAAGGTCCCTCTGCAAGTTCACCTAATGTATTGTTTCCACATGTGTTAAACTTACAGCTCACTGCTGACTTGGAGAGAAGAGGGTATCTAGTTGCCAAAGCTTTCAATAAAAGAGTTTTATTCAGTTTTATTGTGAAGATACTTGGGGAACATTCTTATTCAAAATATTCAAAAAGGTTACTTCACGCACACTCTAGTTTAACTTCAGAGAATCTCCCTACTAATAAAATCTAGATATTTAATGTCTGTGCCTGTGATGAAATTTTAAAGCAAACTCCTTATCTTATTTTGCAGTAAAATTTACAGACTTCTACAGCTTTCAGTGGGGTCACAGGCAAAAAACGAGGCTAAAATACATGGCATCAAAGTCTATTACATGTGCTGCCTACTCAGTGAAAACACTTTACTTTTTAGCTCATCACATTTGATATTTTGTATCTGATAATTGAAACACAACTACATATTTTATATAAAAAACAGTCAAGGTATATACACACTTGTGAATGGGGTACTGTTACTGAACCCAAAAGGGGTCCAGCCTACGTCCAGGTACTTGCCACACAGATAGCCAGTTATTGAAACAATGAGGATTACCGAGGGAATCAGCCTCAAATCTGTCTCTCCCAAGAGGAGAAATTAACAAGGGGCTATGTGCATTTGGGGCAGGTTTATGAGAGATGTTGAGTCTTGGCATCAGGAAGTCTGCCCAGGGCCCTTCAGAATTTCAACTCCTTTGGCAGAAATTCCACCCCTTCTGGGAAACGACTGAAAAAGGTCAAGTAGTTAAGCAAGAGGATTATTAAAAAAATGTATAGAGGTCATTGAAATTTGCTCATAAAGCCAGTTACAATACCCAGTTGCCATTAAAAAAAAAATGGTCTGTAGTTATGGCCAAAATATGTCTTGTGAATTCTCATCTCTCTCCTTTAATTCAACAAATAATTCAGTGCTAAGCATGCATTAAGTGCTGTTTTTAATTTCAAATGCTAGAGTTTGAGTAGTAAACAAGAAAACAAAATTAACAAGATCCCTGACATAGTAGAACTTATGTTTTAAAGGCAGACACGTTGGACTATTAACTAGTAAGTAAATTTATGGGTAGGATATATTTAGAGAATGATAGGTGTTAGGAAGAAAATGCAAAAAAGTAGAGGGACAAAAATCTCCTTGAGGGAGGTGGGTATGTCAGGTGGGTAGACAGGGAGCACCTCTCTCTGCAGTAACAATGAAAGGGATGTTCACTTCCTCTCTAAAGCTGATCCCTCTACCTGTTCTCTGGATCTTATCCAGCTTTCTGGGAAATCTTCCTCCATTGATTTATTATTTCTCTAACCCATATCTTCAACTCCTCCTCTATAGGAGGCATCTATTATTCTGGCTTTCAAGCCTCCCTTTTTCTCTCCTCTGGAAACATCAGCTGTTCTACTGAGAACAAATCCTCCACCGTCTCTAATTGTTCCCATGGCATTCTAAGTCATGTTTGTCCCACCCTCTGGCCTTATGGTGGTGCCCATGACAGGCCTGGTCAATTACATTTTACAATCCTCTAGTCATAGTGAACGGCCCAGAGATGGACAGGTGAGCCCAGTCCGGTCAAAGTCCTTCTCTGAGATTGGATGTGCTGATGCTGAGAGAGAGAATCTTTCTTATTTCTATGGAATGGGAAACAACTTCGTTTGTATCCCTGGAGTCCCTGAGCCACCTCTATTCCTGGATACCATCAATTGCTGAGTCAGTATTTATTTTTTCATTTTCTTTAATTATTTGATATAAATCATTGTCACCTAGAACCACAAGAGTCCTGAATATGACCCACGCTGCTGGCTGCTTCTGTTCATTTTGTAGATATGCTCAAGCCTCTTCGGTTAAAAACAAAACAAATTCTTTTCCAGTACCATGTCCTCATACAGGTACTATTTTTCTCTCTCTATGTTTTTAATCTCTCCGTTTTTATTCTCTCCCTCTCGCTTTTTCTCTTCTTTTTCACTAACTCCTTAATAAAGTTGTATATCCTTAATGTCTGTATTTCTTTACTTTATCATTTTATTTCCTTATTTTATTAACTAGTCATATTTTAGTCTGACTTCTGTTCCCACCACAGGACTTTGACATTATGTCTAACACAATCACTACTAATGACCTTGTTGCAAAATTAAATGAACACAGATCAGATCTTGCTTTCCATTTGACCTGAAACACAAAGATACTCTCTGTCACTGTTGGCCAAACCCTCAGTGTTGCCTCGGTGTTCCCTGTACCTCTCTGATGACTCTCCCATTATCTGTTATTGTTCACTGTTTTATTAATATATTGATGTTTCCTGTGGCACTCTCTTGGGATCTCTTCTCCTGTGGTTCCTTCTCTTCTCTCTAGATTACCCCAGGCATTTCTAGGACTTCCATAGCCACATATTCCTAATGACCCTAAAATCAACATTTCCTGCTGCAAACCTGATTTCAAGAATCCAGATACATACATAAATTATTTAGACACTTTCTATAGTTCAACAGGACCCGAAATGCAATATTTGCAAAACTGAGCCCATTACATTCTTCCTGAATCTCACTCTACCCCCTGAGTTCCCTATCTCATTAAAGAGCACCCCAAGCCACTTGTGTTCCAAGCCAGATACTGGCATTTAGAGGAGATTAAACTTGCAAGGTTGTTCTGAGAATGAAATAACATATAGAAATTACTTAACATACTGCCTGAACTAAAATTCTCAACAAAGAGCAGCTCTGAAAAATATGTTCTGAAGGAATAAAAATAAATTAATAAATAAGGCACCTTTTTACTGCCACTCTCTGTATAAATATGCATTTTGAGAAAAAAAAAAAACCCAGTTGAAGACATCGTGATACACGTAACACTCAACTTTCAAATCCGATAAATAGGATGAAGGCCACTCTATCTCATTTATTTAATCTTTCATTTTAATAAAATTATCTCCACATTCTCAGCATAAAACCCTTCCTACTTCCTAACACAGGCTGTAGGTGTCCCTGAGAAATCCGTGCTCATCCTTCAGCTTGCATCCCAAGCAAGCATCGCCTTCTCAGAGGAGCCTCCTGGCAGAGATTACTCCCCACGAAGTCTCCCCCAGCATCTTTGTACCTTTCCTTGCAAGAACATTTATCACTCTGTACAGCTATTATTTGTTTATGAGTTGATCTCCTCTGTAGACTTTGAACTTCTTGATTTTGAGGGCTCTTTTTTAACCAGCACTACATCTCTAAGTATAAATTGATGAGAACTTTCTGTGAAACATGCACATTTTACACGGACTATAAAATCCTCCCTTCCCTAATTACAAACTTGTGAGCTGTGAAGCATTCCCAGAAAGGAAAGTGACTACAGCACTCAAAGAGATGCCTCCCTTGTATCTCACAGCTATGTCATAAAGCAACATTTTTTTGACCTTACCTTCCCCTGTACAAGAAATACATTTATATATGGTGCATTGACCAATCGGGTCTTCATTTTAAACACTTGCGATGTAGTTGTCCTTGAGATTGCCCTTACCGTCTTCTCAGATTTAGAAAATTTGTTGTGAAAAACATTTGCTTATCTCAGCTGTCTTTGATTTACTCTGTAGCTTGACTTTCAAGTGGAATCTTCTGATTTGAGTTCATTTTATGACTAATGCTGTAAGATGCTGATTGCTTGAATTAAAGCCTCTTTGCTCCTCAAGCCATTCACACGCAATCCCTAACAAAAGAACATAACAAAGTCAGCTTTCCAAGATTCAAAAGCACTCTGTACAGTGTTCCCGGACAGGCTAAATAAGAAATGACTGAATGCAGTAGTAGGAAGGTGCTTAACCCTAGTCAGCCTCCATGAAGTCTGTTTTCTAAGTCTTGGTTCAGATTCTTAGGCCTGATTTTAAAATGATCAAAATATGAGATTCAAGGGATCCAGCCTACCTTAAAGCTTGATGATAAATATCCTTATAAAAATGAAAATGTATGTACATTTCCTATAGCTGCCATAAAAATTACCATAAATTTAGTGTCATAGCATCAACGCACAGGTATTATATCATAGTTCTAGTGGTCAGAAGTCCAGCTAGGGTGTCACTGGGCTAAAATCAAGCTGTGGGAAGTGCTGCATTCTCTACTAGAGGCTCTAGGGAGAATCAATTTTCTTGCCTTTTCTACCTTCTGGAGTCCACTCACTTTCTTTGGCTCATGGCTCCTTCCTCCTTCTTCAAAGCCAGTAATTTTGGGCTGAGTCCTTCTCATGGATCAAGTCCTTCTCACACTGCTATCTCTGTGGTTCTCTCTTTTGCTTCCATCTCTCACTTAAATAAGGTCTCTTGTGATCACACTGGGCCAAAACAGATAATCCGGGATAATCTCCCCATATCTGCATCAACGTATTAGTAAACTTGATTTAATCTGCAACATTATTTTCCTTTGCCACCTAACCTCATAGGTTCTGGGGATTATAGAGTATTAATATATCTTATATATTACATGGGACATGCATATACCAAAAAAGTATTTGTTATGCATCTGAAATTCAGATTTAACTGGGTGGGTGTTTTGTATTTTTATTTGTTAAATCTGCAGTTCTACCAGGAATGAGTGTAAGTAACCTTGGACTCTGATTCAGACAAAAAAGCACTATAGGACCTAAAGTAGTTACTTCACTGGTATGGATACTTATTACACTCATATATAAAAGTAAAATTCATGACTCCAACCATATAGGAATTGTTAAATCAAATATCTTTGAGATGGAATAAGATGTGTCAATTAAAATGTTATTTCATTAATTCCCTTATTTGGTAGAAAAAAATCATGTGATTTAATGTAATGAGAAGTAGGATACAAAATTACATACACAATATAGCAACATAAACATGATAGTTTAGAAACATAAAGATGTTCGAAACAAATATTCCAAAATTTCAAGAGAAGTTTGTCTTTCTTGGTGAGAGTAGGGGTGATTGTTATAAAATTTCTTTGCCTTTATACATACTAATTGTACATATTTATGAGATATCTGTAATATTTTGATACATGTATACAATGCATGTAGTGATCAAATCAGGGTAATAGAGATATCTATTACCTTTTTAATAATTTTTTCCTTACTTTCTTTCATGCATTGTTTTCAATGTATAAAGATATAAGTAGATGTTTTGTGAGCAGATGATAATGGTAAAGTTTATCCTTCTTTTCAAAGGGATATTATTTTTATGACAGGCAGTTAAACTACATTGGATTAAAAAAGGGAAACTTAGCATATATACAATTTATTTACCACTTGTGTATGGAAAACATTACGTATTGTATATTGTCATTTTGCAAAATTTTTACACTCTATTCTGTCTAGAAGTAAACAGTCAAAATGTAGAGTCTGTTTCTTTTGAACTAACTATATTCAAATGCCTATTGGTTTAATAACACTTGAGAAAACACATCATGTTGTGTGTATTTAAAGTTGTGATATAATCATGCAGATAACAGTGGCGGGAATCACTGTCATACAACTTCAATGCTTTTACTAATTAGCAACATTTGTGAGAACCTGGTCATTTCCAGCAACTTGCTCTTTTGATTAATGTCTTGAAAGTAAAGCCAGCTGTTAATTACGTTAACAACCAATTCCTTGGGAATCATCATAATCCATTTTAATGGATTGACATTATTAATCAAACCTAGAGACAAGTTTGAAAATTCAGCTTTACTGTGAATCAGGGTATAAGATATGTGAGAAAACAAAGAATAACAGAAGAATTGTCTTCATTTGTTTTTTTATCAAGAAAGTAGTTTTTTTTCTTAATTATGTGAGCAGTCCTTTGATTATACTTACTATTCAGCTAAGCCGCCTTACATGATGCAAAACATCCAGCTACAGAGTAGAAAAAGTAATTCAAAATTAGCTGTTTGGCATATTGCTGTAAAAGAAACAAGATGTTAGACAGAATTCAGTGAGAAACATAAAACAAACAAAACCTGACATTGTGGGCATAAATTCAAGAGAAAGGTCATTGAAAGAGGAAAGGAGCTAAAAGAGACTTAGAAGGATGCAAAAATTCATGTTTTTCTTTCTTCCCTCACCTTCTATCATTTGCTCCTTTTAGCCATTTGTGTTTTGTAAGTGCATCAAAGGCCAAATGACATTCAAACCATTGATAAAATGGCCAATGTCACATGCATTAGTTCCTTGTTCTGGAGTTACAGGCCTTAATGATGATAAATATTTTGATACACTTGAAAAAGACTCAAGTGAAAGAGTATTATTAATAACATATCCCATTTTACATTTCCAGTTAACAGATCTATATCAATAGCATTCAATCATTCATTCATTTATTCATTAATCCAATGCTAATTACCGAGTTCCTGCTTTGTGAAAGCCGCTGTTATAAGTCCTGTAGATATAGAAATGAGATAAAAGATAAGGCCTCGCCCTTACGGAGCTTATGGTATATTGAGAAGAGAAGAGGATAGCAAACACACCAGTAAGTGAACACACATAATTCAGGTAACTCTAATTTGGTGGTAAGAACTGCAAAGAAAATTTCAAAAGGGCAATGTGATAGAAGGGACAGGAAGGGAGGGTTAATTTAGATGGGATAAACAAAGGAAGATTCCCTGAGAATATGACATTTACAAATAAACCCGAATAACTGGAAAGAATCAGCTAGACAAAGTTCTGGGAAGAGGGTGCTAGTGCAAAGCGTCTAGTGTGGAAAGGCATTTACTGTGTTTGAGGGACTGAAAGAGAGAGATGAGGGCTTGACATATAGTGAACGATGAGTTGGAGAGTGGTGTAATTGGAGCTGTAGACAGGCAAGGACCACATGTCAAAGGGCATTATAGGCCATAGGAAGGGTTTATTCAGATTGCACTGGACAGGGATTGGCAGAGCGGCGAGCAGGTCAGTGACAGGGTCTGAATTAACGCAATCCTAAGGGCAAAGCCTTTCAAATGGATAACAGAGACATAATGATAAAGAGACAACTGATGGTCTATACACAGGAGTAGGTTCTGAAATTATTATTATTTTTATTATTATTTCAGCATATTATGGGGGCACAAAAGTTTAGGTTACATATATTGCCCTTGCCCCCCGCCCCCCGAGTCAGAGCTTCAAGTGTGTCCATTCCCCAGACAGTGCACGTGCACATCGCACTCATTATGTATATATTTTCCTTGTCTTCGTTTTTCAACAAAACACATTTAACATTTAACAAGAAGAAGTTTGGCTTTGAATTAAACAGCATATGATTTCTCTAACAGTCTTTTCTCTGTGAAACTGATTGATTATTCAAAACTGTCCCCTCAATTACAGAAGGGTTGTAATAATCCTCTTTCCTAACCAGATTGTCTCTAAAGCAAAAAGTAAGTTTTTTGGTAGCATATTCAGGGCTCCACCTGTCAGAGCTTTTTCCAGGCACTTTGTTCTTCCTTATTAATGTGATGAATGAGGCAAATGGCCACCTTAGCCTATGTCTACTTATAACGATTTAAACAGGCAAAAAACACTAACTTTTGTAGCTCTAAAGAACTTACATTTTTTGTAATATGCACACATATATTCAATGCTATATATAAATTAGAATTTTTTCACTTTTCATTGACTTTGTTATGATAATTGTTTTATAGAAAAATAAATAGAATGGATAAGAATCTCAGAGAAATACTGAAAAAAGAAGTATTGAGCCCAATCAAAAAAAGGATGTGTTGTTACACTTGACATATGGTTATTCTTCCCTTGTTAGAACAAAAGTAGGCTTCACTGTGATATTTGAATAATATGTAAGTATTGGGCTAGATTTTCTTCAATACTACTGGTAAGTGTGGTATAAGTGAGAAGTAGACCGATGTCTTGCTTTCGCAGAAAAACCAGAATGACTGGGATGTAGAAGTTGTCTGTTGCTGCTAATTTGAGCCAAATTCTAGCAAGCTATGCATCTAGGAGAAAATATTGAATAGCTCTAAATCCATAGATATCCTCTGTAAAATTAGGTGGTTTTAGGGAAGTCTTCCCAAAATCCTTGTTTCCATAATTCTATGATGTTTTATAAGTGGAAAGAGCCACTGATTGTCAAGCTAGTCCTAACTGGGGCACCAGCTAGTGACTTTGTGCACAATTCCTTCTTCTGTGAGGTCCAGCCTTTTTATCTATACACACAAAGGACTCTGTATTGCAATTTCCCTTGTATATTAAAATTTCAATTTAATGACTATAAAAAAGATAAGGCTTTCTTCACTATGTTGTTTTCCTAATGGCAAGATGACTAATTGCTATATCTGTTTTCCCAGACCTCCTGTCCATTAAATATGTGAGTTTATAGGGTGAGTAGCTGAGGTTTGGACAACACATTGTGATACTGGAAAATATATCATGTGCATGATACTGTATAGACAATATAAAAGAGATAGATATATATTTTACTAGGTTTGAAAAATAGCCTGAAAAGACATTGAGCCTGTAATTATTCACATGATGTTTTAACTAATTCACAATTCCTGAATATAATGCTTAAAATAGATGCTAATACATTTCTAATCTTATAGCATTATCTAAGGATAAGAAGACATATGGATCTTCTCTACTTGTAATAATAATAAATACTTTATGTTACAGATTTTGGAACTACAGAAAAATGTAAAATATAACTTGCCTCTAGTTCTATCATCTGTAGGAGTCCTGTATTATATTATTTTTTATATTTTTATATTTGTGTGTACTTTGGATTACAATATAAATGTTTAGTATCATATTCAGTAAAATAGTGTAATTCCTTTCAGTATATCAACATAGTTTTTAATATCTCTTTAAATATCTTTCTCAGCGTTAAAAATCTAACATGTACATTATTGAATTTTTTCTATTTTAATTTCTATGATTCTAAATTATTTTCCATTATTTTATATTTTAGCATTACCATATTGTATTATATACAATTTCTTTGTACATATATTACTGAGCACTTTATAGCACTCTGTGTGCCTGGCAGGATGCTAAGTTCTAGGAGACCCAAAGGCAGGGACTTTGTACTCAGCTAGGGAACTCAGCTATGTACTCAGCTAGGGGAAAAACATTCAAAGAATTTAACAGGTGTTATTGTAAAAAAAAATTATCATAAAGGCCTAGGAGAATAGAAAATAAAAATAAATCTATCTAGACATGTTTGAGGAAGAAAGCAAAGAAATAAAGTTAGAACTCCATCTGAAATAGAAAGTGGGAGTTTAGCATACCAAATATGTGGAAAAAGGATGTATATGCAAATACATAATGGAAAATCCACCATGACCAGGAAAATGTCTAGAATTTCCCAGATCAGCTGAACCAAGTGTTTTGAGGGATAGTGACTGGTAATGAGCTGATAAAATAAGCTAGGGCCAACCAGACAGCCGTATATACTATGGGACTATTCTTCTCCCCTTTAAAATGAGAAAACTGAGTCACATATAGAACAATGAACTCAGCAGCATGTAGATAATGATGAGCTGGAGCTTTAACTTGGTGTCACCTGAATCCATTGCAGTGTTCTCACCAATGCGCTTAGCCAGAGCTGCACGATGCTTCCCTATATGCTGTAGCATCGAAGAAGTGTAAGAATAGAAGTGGCAAACCCATGCTGTATAAAGATTTCTCTATTAGGAAGGAAATATTTGTTTCTTCCTCTGGCAATCTCCCTTGCCTCTTTTATTGTAGCATCCTGGAACTACAATAAAGAGAACCCATTTGATTTATATTTAGCTGAATTTACTTCCCAGAACATGTCTAGAGAGAGTTCCCTGCAATTGTTTAAAGCTTTGTTTTTTGACCACAGGCCAAGACAAGTGCTTTTCTCACCAGCTTTCCTCATTTATCATTTTTTCACTGGGTCGTCAGATACCCTCATTTCTCCTGTGATATTCACCTATTTATGCTAATGCTAATATTTATGTAGTGGCTTTATCCATGGATATCGTAGAATGTTTAAATGATATTGATCAGGTGCTGAATGTCATCATTTCGGGACAAAGCATGTCTTACCTGTGGGCCTTGACTAGCACAGGTGTCACTGGAAAGTGCATTAATATTTCATTGACACAGCTTCAATGGTAGATAGGCAGGAGATAGGGGATGGGAGTGATCTGGGTGACCATCATGAAACTTTTGACTATTGATCTATTGATCAGAGACCAGGATATGTGAGTAAAGCTTTTTAAATCTCTCTAAAGTTAATCTCAACTCTGAAGTTTCTTACTCTTTCTCTGTTTTAACCAGCTGGATTTTTTCATAAGCACTTGGAGTATTTGATACACTTTGTGGGCCCTGTAGCTTATTGTAGATGTAGACATATGAATAACCTGGAAAATGCCCAAGAGAAGACAATGGAAGCAATTAAAGGCTTGGGAAGTATGTCATAAAAGAAAACTAGAGAATCCATGGAGAAGTGAAGAGGAAAGGGTAATTAATAAATCTTTATGTTCTGGAAGAGATGTTGTACAGGTGGAGGCCATGAATTTGTTTTCTTCCTTCCCATGTAGACCAAGGGAAAAGAAGTTGTGTGATATTGAATATGGGGAATCAAGGTGCTATATGTATGTATATCCATATAAGTGTGTGTGTGTGTATATATATCCATATATGTGTGTATATATATATATATATATATATATTAAGCTAAGATTATAATCAAAGCACAAAGGAAGAATGTCATAGAATCTTCTTTTTGAAATTTATTTTTAACATGGTAACTTATTACATTTAATTAATACTACATCATATGCATGACTCAAGACCACAAGGACTATGGAGACAGAGATCAATAAGCCACCCAGAAGTTTGCAGAAAAAAGTTGAAAGAATATGTGGTTATTATATCCCACATAATAGTGCTAAAATAGAGATAACTAGAAGAGAAGATGGCAGCACTGATATGCCTAGCATGTGATTGGAAATTAGAGGTTAGAATCAGTGGCTAGAAATAAATATGTGGGAATATTCAAGTTATAGGTGATAATTTGAAGAAATAAGAATGAGTGAAATATCCAAAGAATGCTCAACAAATACTAAATGTTATTTTAATGAAATTAATCATATGACCAGATGCTGGATCATCTGTTTGTGATGATAGAAAGGTTTTTTTTTTTTTTTGCCAGTAAATGCATATATGCAAATATTATAGATATATATTCTATTTTAATGTATTTTTGTTTTTTTGTGGGCAATAATAGGTATTAAGATATAAGGAAAAAATAGCATTAGTAATTCCATGTAGGGCAATACAAAGTTTTCTGTTTCTTTTTTATTTCAGCACATTATGGGGGTACAAATGTTTAGGTTACACATGTTGCCTTTGCTCCACAAGAGTCAGAGCTTTAAGCATGTCCATATCCAAGATGGTGCACACCACACCCATTAGGTGTGAATATACCCATCCCTTACTCCCCCCTCCCATCTGCCCGACACCTGATGAATGTTATTACTGTATATGCACTTAAGTGTTGATCAGTTAATACCAATTTGATGGTGAGTATATGTGCTGCTTGTTTTTCCATTCTTGGGATACTTCACTTAATAGAATGGGTTCCTGCTCTATCCAGGAAAATACAAGAGGTGCTAGATCACCATTGTTTTTGTGGCTGAGTAGAACTCCATGGTATACATACACCACATTTTATTAATCCAATCATGTATTGATGGGCACTTGGGCTGTTTCCACATCTTTGAAATTGGGCTGTTTCCACATCTTTGCAATTGTGCTGCTATAAACATTAAAGTGCAGATGTCTTTTTTATAGAATGTCTTTTTTCCCTTTGGGTAGATGCCCAGTAGTGGGATTGTTAGTTTAAATGATAGTTCACTTGTAGCTCTTTGAGGTATCTCATATTACTTTATACAGAGGTTGTACTAGTTTGCAGTTCCACCAGCAATGTATAAGTGTTTCTATCTCTCCACATTCACACCAACATTTATTATTTTGGGACTTTTTGATAAATTCCATTCTCACTGGAGTTAAGTGATATTTCATTGTGGTTTTGATTTCCATTTCTCTGATGATTAGAAATGTTGAGCATTTTTTCATGTTTCTTGGCCATTAGTATATCTTCTTTTGAAAAGTTTTCTCTTCCTGTCTTTTGCTCACTTTTTGAAAGAGTTGTTTGATTTTTTCCTTGCTGATTTTCCTGAGTTCTGTATAGATTCTAGTTATCAGCCCTTTATAGGTTATGTAGCATGTGAATATTTTCTCCCATTCTGTAGGTCGAAGACCTCTACAGTGAAAACTATGAAACACTGAAGAAGGAAATAGCAGAGAATATAAACATGTAGAAAACCATACCATGCTCATGAGTTAGTAGAATCAGCATTGTTAAAATGTCTATACTACCCAAAGTCATCTACAGATTCAATGCAATCCCTATTAAAATACCAACATCATTTTTTGCAGATCTAGAAAAAATAATTCTACACTTTGTATGGAACCAGAGAAGACCTCGTATAGCAAAAGCAATCCTAAGCAAAAAGAATAAATTGGGAGGCATCAATTTACCAGACTTCAAGCTATACTACAAGGCTAGAGTAACTAAAACAGCATGGTGCTGGCACAAGAACAGAGAGAGAGAGACATAGACCAATGGAACAGAACTGAGAACCTAGATATAAAACCATCCTCATACCGCCATCTAATCTTTTACAAAGGAGACAAAAACATACACTGGGGAAAAGAATCCTTATTCAATAAATGGTGCTGGGAAAATTGGATAGCCACATGTAGAACACCGAAACAGGATCTGCATATCTCACCTCTCACAAAAACCAACTCATGGTGGGTAACAGACTTAAACCTAAGGCATGAAACTATAACGATTCTAGAAGAAACGTTGGAAAAACTCTTACAGATATTGGCCTAGGCAAAGAATTTATGAAAAAGGCCCTAATGGCATTCACAGCAACAACAAAAATAAATAAATGGGACCTGATCAAAATAAAAAGCTTCTGCACGGTGAAGGACAGTATCACGAGAGCAGACAGGCAATATAAACTTATACACTGGATAGGCTGACAGCATAGGCTGAGATTCTTCTAAAGTTCAGCCTGTGTAACAGGTGAAATAATGGTGGTAAAGAGTGTAAAATATAATTCCTTTTCTTCTAAAAGCTGATAATCCACCTTAGAGAGAAAACAAACATGAAATACAAAGGGGTGAGAGAAATAGATTATTTTAATACATGGCATCAGAATTTAGATGGTGGAGGCGTCTCTTTTATTTATATGGTTTTAAAAAATGAGACATCTTACTTTCAAATATTAGGAAAGATTCTGTAACAATAGAGTGAGATCTTCTGTTAGAGAGCATGAGGAGGACTTTGCTTTTGATATGGAAAAGTGGGGTAGGGGAAAGTTGATAATAGATGTTCAAAAATGGATAGAAAATTATAAATAAACTATCTTAATAAAACGAAAAGCCAAGTAATAAGATGGTCATTGTTAACATTTGCATGCTTAAAGTCAATTTAAAATTATCTCTGTTCATAAACCCCTTCTCTATCTTCCAACTAGGAAAAATAAGTATTGTCAATGTAACTTTCAACTGTTGGTAGTAGCAGATTAGGGAATGCAGATTAAAACTCCTGTTAAGGGCAGGGTGAGGTGGCTCATACCTGTAATATAGCACTCTGGGAGGCGGAGGTGGGAGGATCACTTGAAGCCAGGAGTTCTAGATCAGCATGAGCAACACAGTGAGACCCTATCTCCAAAAAAACTAAAAAAAAAAAAAAAAAAAATAGCTGAGTATGGTGGGGCAAGCCTGTAGTCCTAGATACTCAGGAGGCTGAGGCAGGAGGGTTGTTTGAGCCAGGAGTTTGAGGTTACAGTTAACTATGATCATGCCACTGCATTCCAGCCTGGGCAACAGAGTGAGACTCCTATTTCTTTTAAAAAAATGCAGACAAATAAGTTTTTTTTCTGTTCAAAGGAATCAAGAAATTAAAAAGGTTGCAAGAATGACAGGGACAGGGTTTAGGAGAAGATGGTCCCATGCTTGTTCTAGTGGTACTTACCAATTACAGAAGAGACTGCTGGGAGCCAGAGAAGTTAAAAAGAGGTTTTGAGAGCCTCATGAGCTAGAGCATCTAAAACGTGGAGTCCAAGGTTTACTAGAGGTAGGGGTATGATTAAACACTTACACATCAGGTTGGGATCCTAAAAGACTCTATACTTAGAGAAGGGGCAAACTGGAAGTACAAAAACCCCGTCATAGATGAAACAAGCCTCAACACATATTAATCCCTAAAATTGGATTTAGGTCTTAGAAGCTCCCCAGTACCCCAGCTTCCTGGCAGAAGCAAGCGTGTATCTTCTCTAGGAAAGAGATTTTGGAAATTGGAAATTATTTCAAGTTTCAAATTATTTGTATAACTTGTTTACATACAATGCCCATCAAAATCATCATGCACACAGGAGAACAGGCAACATAAACCCTAGAAAAATACAGACAGGGACTCCAGATAATGCAGTTATTTGACAAAGGTGTTAAAGTTACTATGCCTCATACATTTAAGATGATAAAAGTTAAGATTGAGAATTTGGGTATAGAATTGCAAATTATTTAAATGATAACAAACCAAATAAAAATCCTGGAACTTAAAAATACCACCTCAAAAAGGAATGATTCAATGGATTCGTTTAGCAGAAGACTTGAAGCGGAAGTTAGAATAAAGTAGATGGCAGGTCAGGCAAAAATCCAAAAATGATGGAGAAATGCAAGAGAAAAGAGAAGATATAATCAATAAAGTGAGAGGAAATAACATGTGTAATTGGAGTCCTAGACAGAGAGGAGAGGAAAAAATGGGACAAAAATATGTAAAGGAGTAATGACAGAAAAATTTGCACCCTTTCAAGGGTATCAAATCATAGCATCAAAAGATGTCTATAGAACTTCTGATTCCAGATTCAATACAAGTACATTGTAACATACTCAGTTCACAAACTAAGTTCACTAAAAGTGTTGACCAAACACTTTAAGAGTTAGAGAAAAGGAAGGCTGTCTTGAAGTTTCGGGACTTGAGGAACAACACAATGGAATTTCAGCACTGCAGCTGCAGATATTGTGGGAAGTGCCATCTCTATTCACAACTCTGCAATAATGCGGCAATGTACCCTCCCCCAACAAGAGAGTCAGGGGAGGTATTTGAAGAAGAGAGAGTTGCCTAAAGGGATTTTCAAACTCTGTGTATGAATTCCTGAGCAGACCTCTGAGTGACCCAAACATAAAAATTGCAAGAAACAACACAGTAAAAGAGTTGAGAACTGAACACTGGTCTTAAACACCACGCAGGGCTCAGATAAGCCTCTGGGAAACACAAATGGGGCAGACTAAACTAGCAATGCAAAGGCTTTGAAACCTAAATTGACATTTGAACCACAGCCCACAAAAATAGACAAGAATGTGCATTCTGGACCTAAAAAGGTTTACTGACTGCTAAATAGAATATAAAATAGGATATAAAGTGTAAAGTCTCATAACATAATGCTTATAACGTACAGCTTAAAATCCAAAATTATGCATCATAGCAAGAGCCATTATAATACCAATATCAATGAAAAAAAAATCAATCAATAGTTGCCAACACTGAGATGACACAAATGTTGAAATTATCTGACAAGAATTTTAAAGCAATGTTACCAACTCAATGTTTGTGTCCTGAAAATTTATAAGTTTAAGCCCTGACTAACTTTAAGCCCTGACTAATCCCTAACATGATGGTATTTGGAGATGGGTCATTTGGGAGGTACTCAGGGTTAGAGGATGAGAATGGGACCCTGCTATGATAGAATTGGTGCCCTTTTTAAAGAGACATCAAGGAGCTTACTCTCTCTTTCTTTCTCTGTTTCTAATCAGAAAGCAGCTACCTGTAAGGTAAGAAAGAGAGCCCTCATCAGAATTCAACCATTATGGCACCCTGATCTCTAACTTACAACCTCCAGAATCACGAAAAATGAATTTTTGTTGCTTAATCCATTTGGCCTATGGTATTTTATTATGGTAGCCCAAGCTGATGAAGACAAGCAGCTATCATAAAATTACTCCAGCAAGCAATTGCAAACCTTCTTGAAATAAATTTAAAAAAATAGACAACCTTAGTTTGAAAATATACGATATATAGTAGAACTAAATGACAATTTTGAACTGAAAAATACAATAATGACAGCTAGCCCCCTTGCACCCCCACCCCCCCCAAAAAAAAAAAAAACCCTCACTGGATGTGTTCAATAACAGAATGGAGATGCTGGAAATAAATGTCAGTGAACTGGAAGATGAATCAAAATAAATTGTCCAATCTGAGAAACAGAAGGCAGATAGAAGCAAAAATGAACAGAACCTTGGAGACCACAGAGGTCACAAGAACAATCATAAAAGATTTAATATTTATGTGATCAAAGTCCCAAAAGGAAAGGAAAAAGTATAGGATTGAAAAAGTATGTGTGATATTGGCATAAGGAGAAATACATGGAATAATAGAACAGAATGGATTCCAGAAATAGAACACACATATTAAGTCAATTGATTTTTGTCAAAAATAATATCAAAGTCACTTAATGAAGAAAGAAAAATCTTTCCAATAAATGATGCTGGAACCAGATATCCATATTTTTACAAATTAATAACCTTAACTCTTACCACACACAATATGAAAAGATTAATTTGAAATGGAACATAGACTTAAACAAAAAATCTGAAACTATAAAAGTTCTAAAAGAAAATATCAAAGGAAATATTTGTGATCATGTGGTAAGCAAAGTTTTTGTTTTTGTTGTTGTTTTAAGACAGAGATTCAAAAGCTATAACTGTACAGAAAAACTTGGTCATTATTCATCATTTTTTTAAAAAAAATTCTTCTTTTAAAAAAATAATGTGAAAAAGATGACAGGACAGACTGATAACCCTCCTATTGGAAGAAAATATCTACAAAACATTTTTCTAAGAAAATAATTTATCCACATTATTGAAACAATTCATAATAAAAATACAAACCACCCAATTTTTTAAATGGGCAAAAATATAAACATTTCACCAAAGAAGAAACACAAATGGCTAATAAGCACATTAAACAGTAGTCAAAATCATTAGTTATCAAAGACATAGAAATTAAAACCACAGAATAGATCAATATTCTCAAAAAAATGCCTAAAATTAAAAAGACTGACCATAGCAAGTTTTGGCAAGGATATGGAGCAACTGAAATTATTATGCATTGCAAGGGGAATATAAAATATGAAAACACTTTGGAAATTTTAACAACTACTTTGGATATTTTTTATAAATTTAAACATAATTTCAGAATGACAGAAATTTCCCTCTTAGATATCTATCAATAGAAATGAAAACATATGTGGACACAAATATCTATGCACAGTTCATTGAAGCTTTATTCATAATAGTTCCAATCATAATAGTTCCAAATTGGAAACAACTCAATTGTCCATCGATAGGTGAATCTATAAATAAGCAGTGGCATTCAATCAAATTATTAAGCAACAAAAAGGGAATGATATGTTTGAGTCTCACAAACTGTATGATGGATGAATGCAGAAATATGCAAAAAGTACATACTGTATTTTCTCATGCACATGAAATTCTAAAAGAGATAAAACTAATCTATAGTGGCAGAAAGCAGATCTGTGTTTGCTTCATCTGTATTGAAATTATGAAGATTGATAGAAAGGGATACAAGAAACTTTGGGGGTGGTAAAATGTTGTATGTCTTGACTGTGGTAGTGGATACAATAGCCTCCATTTAAAAAAATCATCAACTTGTACACTTAAATGAATTCATTTTATTGAATATAAATTATATCTCAACCAACTGTGAATATTTATGTATATATGCTTAAAATGTATACACTAATGGCTTGATATGTGTATACACATATGTATACGTGTGTGTGTGTGTGTGTGTGTGTGTGTATAGATTCCTAGAAAGAAAGAGAATGGAAAAACTTTATCAGTATGCCTAAAGAAAGATTTTTGTAGGAATACAATTCTACTAGAATGTCTGTCTATTATCTAAATGCATCACCCAAAATAAGAAAACTCAAACATGCCCACAGAATTAGATACACTGAAAATCATAAAAGTAATGATCGCACTACATTATGCTTGTTATGCATTCGTTGTCCTCCATTTTTTTTAAATCTTAAAACAAACTATTAAATGCAGTAAAGAATATATTATTTGGAGGCCCAATTTATAGAGTGAATCTTTATTTTCTAAGGGAAGCAATTTTCTCCCGGTGTGACAATTTTGTAAAGCCAAATTATTATTTTAAGATGCCTTTAAAATTCAAACATGTGTGCGTGTTAAA
>CM052437.1:80412686-80459880 GCA_028533085.1 Varecia variegata
GCACCTACCCTGGCAGAGCCCCACCACACACAGCTGTTTCTGAATGTCTTGGTTCTAGTCTCTGAAGAAGATGTAATCAAGGGAATGTTTCTCCAAATACATAAAATCTCCCCAAATCACAAAGTACAGGTCCTTCTTGCTTTTGGCAGGCAGTAAGATGTTTTGGCTTTCAAGTATAATTGCCTCTTCAAAGTATCCAGGTTATTGTGGGATAGCAGTAAAACAAGGGCATGCTTTCCATGGAGACTTTTCAATAAGGTCTTCATGTACATGAGAAAAATGCATCAACATATTAGCCCTCATTTTCTTCTCTGGTTCTTTATTGAAGGGAAAAGAACAATAATAAAATGGGTGGGGGGAGAAAATGAATCTTTGAGTAGAAAGCAAAGTTATCTTCTAGGTCTTAAGAGTAAAGTCAGAATATTCTTTTACATTTTTTCTTAGTGCACCATGTCATTTGAAAAAAGCAGGGCCATGTGGGAAACAGAGAACCAAGAAAAAGAATTGAGTGTAATGCTTGGTACATAATAGGTGTGCAGTAATTGTCAGTCAATGAAATTGTTAACCAATGAAAGATGAAGCCACATTAATTTATCATTTGCATAAATCATATTTTCCTTAAATCTTCAGCTCCTCTCAGATCCAAGCTCTGCGTCTGAAGTTATCTTTGAAAAACTGCCAGCTTAAATGATACTAATCTCAGGAAGGTATGATGGTTTAGTTGGGGAAAGACAGGATGGTTCTACAATACTGATTCTCTAACTGTGGTTTGCATCATAATCAGGTAAAGGACTTTTTAAAACACAGATTGCCGGGCCCTCCCTCCCACCGTCAGGTCAGGGTTTCTGATTCATTGGGTCTGGAACAAAACCTGATAGTTTGCACTGCTGATGAGTGCATCTCAGGGGACACCAGTGCTGCCGGGCCAGGGACCACACTGGAAGAATCACTGTTATAAGGGAAGAAACAATGTTCTGAAAGTTCCTAGAGGAGTTTTGTTGTTGTCTTTTTTTTTTTTCTTTTATGAAAGGGTTCTCTTTTGAATACTCCACACTTTGAAAATTACTTGAATATAATAAACCATATAAATCTACAACATAGCTTTGTATAATCTTTTATAATTAACCATATTTTCATATATATTATTAGATTTTGTTTTCGAAATAGCTTAATGAATTAAAAAGGGCAGTGATTACTATATATCTGTTTTCAATAGATAATTAAAAGTTAAACTCAGATGGAATAAAAGTAAACATCTTGAAGTGATCATGTCTCATTTACATTAATATCCTTAAAACTTAATAGTGTGACAAAAACATACACAGTGTTCAAGAAATGTTTAATCAGTTAGTTAGTTTTGCACAGGGACATTACTTGCAACCAAATTGAACCAGGGATCAAACAACAAATACAACTCCAAGTTCAGCGTTCTCTCCAATTCTCCGCAATACTCTCCTAGCAGAATATCTCTGCCCTCATTTCCCCTCTATACGTATGTAGAAGGGTAGATCTACAATAAGCAAGAAACAGGCATGAAATTTAGAAGCTATTTAAATACAGGAGCAATGGTATCTTCATTTCCTGCTTCCTAGGATGGTGTCTAACACGCAGTAGACACACCACCCATGTTTGATGGGATTGACTTGTGTGTTTACGTTCACCCCTAGCTACAAAATCATGACTGTAGGTATCTGCCATCACAGAATTGCTAGCAGGCCTCAGGCTTGGGGAATAAGGTTCAGGGAAACCACAAGCCATGGAGGAGAGCCACCTGGGGCTTGGGCCATATGGCTCTGACTTCTCCCTCATAAGAGGGAAGCGGCCTCCTCAGACCAGAAAGCTTAGGATGGGTGACTGCCAATTGTGTTAACTGGCAGCTCCCGCCTCTAACCCTTGAGCTTGCTCTGCTGTGCTTCCAAGTCCTCAAATGCGTTCCAATCAAGGGAATGCTGCTAAATTGAAATAGATTTCCCCATTGCTGCAAGGAAACAAGACAAGACTTAACTTAGACTTCTAAGCAGAGTCCCAGAGGAATATGCCTAATTAGACCAAGGATCAAACTCTTTCGTGCCCTGCCAGAGAGGCCCACTGAGTTTCTGTGGGCTGATGGGCACAGAATCTGTTTTCTGCTCACAGTGGCCTCGCTTCCCAGAGAAAAAAAGCATAATGCAAATTATCTCATCCAAAGAATTTTTAATGTTAGAAGATGTTTCCAAAGTCAGTAATGGACTCAACTTTTTGTGTTGCTTGTATTTTGATGAAAAGAAACAGCTTTCCTAAATGCCCCGTTAATCACATCTATTCATTTCATTTAGTTATTTGAATAATTATATGCTAAATAAAAATTAGGCTTTCTTGAAAATTACTTTCATAAAATCTAGCCATTTGTCTTTGTTTACATTTGTCTTTGTTAACCACAATATTAATATGAGCAACAATTACTATATAAAAGAGAGTCTGATGAAAATATTTTAAAACAAAGAACCAAATTAGACTTCTTTAAAGAACTCACCTTAAATGGTTATAAATTATTTTTTAAAAAAACAATTAGACATAACTGTATAAATACGTTTCTCTTGGTGATCTCAGTAACTAAGGAGTGTATTTACAAATCAAATGAACACACTTGAACACTCTGTATTTGTATTATCAAACTCCACACAATGGGGCTGGGATGGTCATTTTTATGTTCCAGCAAACAAAAAATGCCAGTTGCCCCCGGAGAAAGGCCTGAGCTCCCACAGAAGCCTCCTGGGGGCAGATGCACGTAGCCAAGGATGGAATAAGCAAGACAGACTACAAGAAGTGAAGGTTAGCGGTGATTTGCAAAGGGCAGCTGTAGCTGGTGCAACAGCAAACTATGAGAAAAAAAGGTGGAAAAAAATTTACCAGGTGAACAGGGGGAGAAAGTAGCCAGATGAGAGAAAGGCTGTTGGTTAGGGAAAGTGGTGGAACTGGAATCAAGGTGTTTAAGTGGGGTCTGACCGACAGTGACAAATTTTAACTGCTGCATCTTCTTTTTCTATGGTCTCAACTTCTCTCATATAAAGAGACAGTAACCATAGGCTTTTGTTGCATGACATCTATGGTTTTTAAATAACTGTCTTGTAAGAAGAGGCTAATTTATGCAATGAATATTTATTAAGCTTTAATATATACCAGACTCTATACTACATGGTATTTATACATGGTGTTTGCGCTGTTGAAATTCACAACCCAGTGGGGGAGGCAATCATTTAATATTATTTGAACTCAAGTAACTGTTTTCTGAATTATTGTGTGTGTGCATGTTCACGTGTGTGTGCAGCAATTAAAGAAAACTATAATTGAAATAATTGCAAGGAAACATCTTAAAAATAATTAATACCAGATTAAATACTTAGCATAATAGGTCAATCATTAAAACACTTCTAACTTGCCTAAGAAGCAGATCAGACAAGCGCAGGTTAGTGTCTTAAGAAAGAGTAAATCTTTGGAATTAGAGAGTTTTATTTCTCTTGTTGCCATTACTCACTATTTGAATCACCTATCGCAAATTTATGAATTACTTTAAGTCTCCATTCTGCCCCACATCATTAAATTGTAGAAATTAGATTAAAATGTGTGGCCCACATAGAAAATGGTTATAAAATGCTCACTATTTGTATGAGAAAAAAGGTGCCCATATAACTTTATGAGACAAACAACTGCCTATCCATCTTCAAAGGTGAGAGTGAAAGGATTTTCTCTTATGTATCTTCTAAGAGGTTTGTAGTTTTTGCATTTTACCTTTAGGTCTATGATCCGCTTGAGACAATTTTGTGAAAGGTGTAATGTCTGTGCCTAGACTCATTCTTTTGCATGCGGATGCGCAGTTGCTCTATCACCTTTTGTTGAAAAGATTATCCTTTCTCCATTGGATTGCCATTGCTCCTGTGTCAAAAATCAGTTGACTATTTTTGTGTAGGTCTATTTCTGAATTCTCTATTTAGTTCCATTGATATCTTTGTTTATTCTTTCACCAATACCACACATGCTTAATTACTACAGCTTTATAGTAAGTCTTGAAGTTAGGTAGAGTCAGTCCTCCGATTTCTCTTTCAGTGTTGCGTTGGCTATTCTAGGTCTTTTGCCTTTCTATATAAAATTCACAGTCAATATACACAAAATAACTTGCTGGAATTTTGATTATAATTGCATTGACTTTGTAGGTCAAGTTAATCTTTTTACTGCCTGGATCTAGCATAGTTCTTGGCACATTATAGGGGTTCCATTAATTTTTATTGAAGCCAGACATCTATTGAGACAAATTAAAGGTGGGTAATTTGCTATCACTCCAAACCTTAAGACCAATAGGTTTGTATTGCCTGCTGTTGCAATATAATCTCTCCTGTTTTCCTGTATTGTAGGAATGTGGGAGGAGGGAAGAGGGGACCATGAGGTTGGATTGTAAGATATGCTCCACAAGGACGGTTATACCCCAAACACCTGGAGCACTTTCTGCCATATTATAGGAACAAAAATAGCTATTTTTTGAATGTTGAATGAAAATGTTTTTTGGTCAGAGACCAGTATGCTGAAGAAATTTCAGTTCCAAAATATACCATGATTTCTCTGCACCTCATGCCTTGCCTGAGTTATTGCCTCCGCCTGGGACTCACCTTACTGTCCCCATTTTCAGCCTTACTAACTACCAGTAAACCTTCAGGTACCTATTTTTTTATTGCTACTTTGTGTCTCCCAAGTGCTTTGTTCCCTATTCTACTTCCAAGGACCAGAAGCATTAGGTACTCAACACATACTTGCTGTTATATTTCACCCTATTCGTGGACCCACTCAGGATTGTAAAAACACATATTTGTGAATAATCCCTGAGTGAGCAATTCATACACAAAGGCCAAATCTACACTCTAGATTAGGCTCTATAATATGTCTTTGGATGTCACATTGCACTCATAAGAGTATTTGGCATTTTCATCTCCCTGATATATGGTGCAAACAGAGTGGTCACTCCAGATTCAAGTTCTCTTATTAGAAAAATTGCCTCCAATATAGGGAGGCATCTTGCATCTCATCACCTTCGAGACAGCTGTTATCCATTTCCTGAGTGTTCCAGTCGCAGCTTCTGGTCTTCTGCTGAAAGATTTCATTCCATTATTTATGATTCGACCTATTAAATGTTGATGGGAAGATTCCCTGGAAAGGTATGTTACTGTGGTTACCAGCAGTTCTCTCATCCCAAGAAGAGTCTGCTTTCTAGGGTATAGAATGAGTTTTAAAATCAGCAGGAACCACACATGCTAAAGCAGAGATGAGTGAAGGGCACAAAGAACTTGCTATTATTTTCAAAGCATCCTGGGAAATGCCAGGAAAGATTCTGGAGTTTTCTTTCAAAATGATAACTTATGGACAGTTTGAAGGAAAGCTATGAAAATTAAAAGATTTGAACCTCCTGCCATAGATAGAACAGTGACTTTTTATTCTATTGCTATCTTCCCCCACCTCAAAAAAAAAAATACATTTTTTTATGAGAAAGTCAAACTGGCCTTGTCTCAGAGGCAAACACTCCTCACAGAACAAATGAGCCTTTTTTGTTAAATTACAGAAACTGTGAAAGATTTATGATTCTGCTGGACAAAATCCTTTTGTTTTAAATAGTTGCCATTTTTCCATGAAGAAATCAGACACCTTGTTGGTGTTTTCTTATAGTAAACATAGGGTCACTGAAAGGAAACAGGCTAGATGAAAGATCACCACGGTATTAAATTACTTCCATCTGCAAACACTGTAAATCCCATAGACATAAAAAGAGAAGTTATGGTTAGAGCTCTGAAGTGTCATGTTTTTGGACTTGAAAAAAGTCCTTCTGCTGAGGACTTTATTCTATTGCCAAGATTAAGAAACATGAAGTCGTGACACAGTAACTGGACCATGTCAAAAGCATTCTACAATAGAAATCTCTCTCACTCTCTCTCTCAGCCCCTCTCATTCGTTCATTTCTTACATTATCTAACTTTCAAGTTTATATTGGAAGAAATTACTATGAATTAGAGTTAAAGTCCCATAGTATTCACTCTCAGCAGATTTTAAAAAACTCATTTAAAGCATGTAATTATTCTCTTTTCTGATTATAAATTGTTTATGCTTAGAATAGAATTCAAAATGGTATCTTTTAGAAACAAAGTCATTTACATTTGTAATCAATTAATCTTATCCACAGTTGCAATTTTCCTAAATCGCATGGTAGCCTTTAAGTAGGACTTGGATTTTTCATCCAAGGTTATTAGTAGTTACTATAAGAGAGAGCAGTGACTATTGTTTGGGCTGCTGAGCATCTGAACTCAATTCCCAGCTTTGAGAAATGGATTATTGTGTGAGTCCAACCACCAAAGCCCAGATACTTGCTTCCTAACCTTCTTAAAGACAAAGCATGGGTATGAGGCATGGTGGAATCACATATTTGCAGCCAAGGTTTGCATCTGGAACAGTGGTACAAAATAATGAGCTAGTTTAGAACGTGTTTTTCTCACTGTGCCTAGCACCCAGTGCCCAGTGCCAACAATGCCAATGGTGACAGAAACGCTATATGGTAGTGGGTGGTGGCAGCAGCAACATCCTAAAGAGGACATTCCTATAGCATGGCCTTGACTACAGTTCCATCTCTACCATTTTGTAGTTTAATGTCCTTGGAAAAAAGTCTTAACAACTCTGCCTCAGTTTCTTCATCTGTAAAATAGAAATAATAATAGATATTACCCCATATGAAATAATGTCCATAAGACAGTGTCTGGCACATGGCGAGGTCTTCAGTGGCATTATCTTGGGATAATCCATTAGTACCATGCATGTGCACATAGACTACATTCCTCAGCCTTCATGTTAATGAAACTTTACTATATATATATATATATATATATATATATATTTTGAGACAGAGTCTTGCTCTGTTGCCCGGGCTAGAGTGAGTGCCGTGGCATCAGCCTAGCTCACAGCAACCTCAAACTCCTGGGCTCAAGCAATCCTTCTGCCTCAGCCTCCCAAGTAGGTGGGACTACAGGCATGCACCACCATGTCTGGCTAATTTTTTTTTTCTGTATATATATTTTTAGCTGTCCATATAATTTCTTTCTATTTTTTTAGTAGAGACAGTGTCTCGCTCTTGCTCAGGCTGGTCTCGAACTCCTGAGCTCAAACAATCCACCCGCCTCGGCCTCCCAGAATGCTAGGATTACAGGCGTGAGCCACTGCACCCAGCCCGAAACTTTACAATATATTTTCCTTAATGTTTTTCTTAATAATAATCAGAATAATTTTCTGTTGAATGCAACTAAGAATTCAGACTAAAGTCCATCTCTAAGCTGCATTTTTAACAGCAAAACACTCTCATACCACAGAAACATTTTGAGTTCAGAAGTGGGATGTTTGTGAGAAAATAATTTCCCTCTATGGTACTTTATTTGTTTTACGCTATCATACAAAAACTCGTGTTAAACTTTGAAAATAACCATCCTGGCTATAACACTATATTTTATCTTTCAATGTGATGTAATTTAATGGTGACCCACAGTCTGCTGCTAGAACTTCTAAAGTTATGCTAAAGTAGAATGATTTTTAGATTTCTGCTGAAAATAGGGAAAGGGAGGTAGTTGGTCTATTTGTTTTAACATATGAGTCCTCAGAATTGCCTCAAAGAAAGAAGAGCTAGCAATATTTTTAAGTTCACAAGGATGATGTGGATCTTCAACTACTGAAAACACAGGACAAAGGTAGAAGCTCTATCTGGCTTTTGTCCACACAGCCTGAAGATATTATGCAGACATCATCAGGGAGAAGACACCAGTGCAAACCACATCATGACTGTCAAGGATCTGGCTCCATATTTAAGAATTCCAGAAGGTTGTCTGGAAAATAGTAACACCAGAAGCTTCGTTTGATTCTCTCTTTGATAAGCATTCTTTTCAGAGCATCTGAAGGGAAAGGGAAAGATAAAAGTTGATATTGACAAAATGTTCTAGCTGCTTCAGAGGAAATCCATGTGGTTTGCATTCCTTATATAGCTCTTCCTAAAAAAGGAAGACAGCTGTTTGCTGAAGGAAGGCCCAGACTACTGTGGCCAGTAGCTTCAGGCCACTAATTATAGCTTCAGAGGCATCAGAGAAGGTGAATTCTTTAAAATCTATCTCATATCCTTCAATATCCCTAATTTCTTCTAAGTATGGATTGGTTCTCATGACCTCAGATAAACCTAGGAGAATCAGTTATTTCACTACCTTCCTATCAAGTCATTATTATCATTTTTACTGATGGGGAGTCAAATGTAGGGCTCTTAATGAGAACTTGTTTAGTTTCTACCCTGCATAGAGTACCAAGCAAATGTTGTGCTTGTTTTGATAACCAGTTAAATGGAAGAACTCTTCTCTAGTAACAATGACTGTAAAATACTAGAATAGGACACTTTAGCTCTTGTTCTTGCTCAAGTATTAATTGTCTGTATGATCTTAAATGGGGTCCTGCATCTCTATTACCATCATCACTTTCTGTACTTAGGAAAAAAGAGACTTGACTGAGATCATATCAAAGGTGGTCTCCAAGTATAAAGTATAATTTTCAGTTTCAGAGAGAACTTTTTCCTACTGAAAACAACAATAACAATTCACAACACTCAAGGAAGCCACATGTGTCAAAACAAGATACCCATACTCATAGTTGAAATCACTTTAAAATATGGATACATATGTGTTGACCTATGTTTTGATAAATATTTCACATATAAAATGATGGCAAATAGTTTATTAATAATATTTAGTTACTAAATATTGGACCATCCACAAATATCCTACAATAAAATAACAGTAATGATGATAATAAGAAGTAGCATTTACAGAGCACGTATCATATGCCAAGCACTGGGGAAAATGCTTGAGATATATTCATTCATCCTCAAACCATCCTGAGTGTCAGACAGAATTTTAACTTGCATTTTAAAATTAGAAAATTGAGGCAAGATTACACAACTAAAATGTGGCAGAGCTGAGATTTGAACCAAGGCAGTCTGGTTCCATATTCTGTGCTCTTAAGCACTCTACTACAGTCTTTTAATGTTGAAGGTATACTTGGAGAGCAGGGCAGCCCAACAATTTACCTTGTAAGACTATGGTGAAAAAGTCTCACGTAAAATTAGTCCAAATTCTCATTGTGTGATTTATTAGTTATTCAATCTGGGTAAACTCTTTAATCCTTTTAATATTCAGTTGTTTAAATCTGTAAAAGGGGCTAACATTATACAGAAACATCAGATGGGTTTGATGAGATTAAAAAAATACAAAATTACCCAGGTCAGTTAACAAAGTAATTTGTTTATTTAGTAAATATTTGTGGAATACGTATAATGCTTCAGACAGTGATACAAGGAATACGGTAGTAAACAGAAGAAAGCTCATGCCATCATGGAGTTGACAAAATTGTAGGGAGATAGAGATTTGTCAAAGCACATAAATAACAGGATAATTACAGATGGTGATCATTGAATAAGTGTTTTTTTTTATTGCTGTATCACAATAAATAAAGGGATTCTGAAATAAAGGTATTTTGAAAAGGCACAGTAGCGATGAGTCTCTGCTTAGTGGCATGACTTGGGTGCCTGAATGGTGGAAGAGCATGTGCTGGAGGATTTGCTTCCAAGAGGGCTTCATTGCCTACATATACAGTGTCAGGCCCGTGATGGCTCAAACTCAGACCGGCTCAGTGAGAATGTGAACATGTGACATCTCCAAAATGTCAAGATGTATGCAGAATTTAAATAGGATGATGTGATGATACTGGCTGACTAGGGGATTAATTGGGAGAGTATTCAAGGAAAGTATTTCTGAGGAATTATTGAAGCTGAGACCTGAAGATGGAAAAGGAGTCAGCTAAGTAAAGATAACACAGGCGAATCCCAGGCAGAGCTAGTGCAAAGGTCCTGAGGTGAGAATACCAATCACAGTAGGATAGGAAATAAGGCCAAAAACGCGGACAGAGACCAGGACTAACATGTTAAAGAGTTAGGATAGAATTAAACATCCAATGGGAGGCCACTGAAGGTTTTGAGTAGGACAGTGACAGAATCTTAAAGTAAAAGAAACAAATGAAAGAAAATGAAGAAAAATCCTACTTCAATTTTTTCTGGCTATATCCTCTGCAATCCACCTCTAGTACCTTCACAGTGGCTCCTAATTATCACCTCTGCTCATCCTCTATGCTGATAATTTATAAAATAGAATACTCAAGTCTTTTTTTTCTTCTCCATTAATATGTGCAGACTATGTTTACAGGATTAATATATATTTGAAATGGAAATAAAATATTTAGGTGCTGCCAAATCTAAGAAAATGACACCAATTTAACTCCCAATCTAGACAAAAGCATTTCATTCATGTACCTCTTATTCAGGTTTCTATTCCCTCAGCAATTTTTTCATTGATCTTCAGGTGTCAATAAGTGCCAATAACATGAGAATGCATGTGACAGTTTCTGTCTGCATGGCATTCCCATGACACAGAGTAATGATTTTTTTATAAAGAGCAATTAGAACACAAAGTAAGGAAAACACCATCTGATACCCCAAAGCAGAAAACATTGAAGACTGTTCAGTAAATTACGTGTCCTTAAAAAATATACTTAGACTAATTAAAGTGGAATTAATTTCAATGGTTTCTGTCTTGACCCGAAAGGTCTCATCATAGTCATAGAAAACACTGTACTTGGTGCTTCTACCAAGTGCCACATAAGCAAACTAAAAATGGAAGTCTTCCTTATGTTCTTTCTGTGCAGAGTGTTTGTCCATCATCAGCAGTCCTTGGGAGCTGGATTCCCTCCACATGAAAGGAATTCCACAGCTCAATACATTCCTTAGCTTCCAAAGCAAAACCAAAAGCCTAGACAATTATTCCAGAAGAATGACACATACACTCACATTTAATTTACAGAGAGAGGACTGGTGAGAAACGTCTTAATAATTATTTTTTTCAGTTTGTTGTTTCTCTTATTTGACACCTCACTTGAAAATAACTATAGGCCTTTCTAGGTAAATATATTTGTCCAGATTTCAAAGCCAATTATTTTAAGGCTACTATTGGCCAAAATAAATATATAAAATCTGGAATTCCAAGTGATTAATTGGTTCTCCATAATCTATTGATAGCTTTTTAAAGGAAATAGATCCTCTCAGGATCATATCCACCCAAAGTCAGGGGTGATGTCAAAGTCTCAAATCAAAGATCATTGGAAATCAATCATTTTTTTCTTGTATTTTACTGAATTATACATTCAAATCCTTAAAGCTAAGATTTTTTTCTGTGCTATCTTCACCAAAAGTTTGAAAACAGAATTTATATCTATACCCATTCTTTTTATAACTTACCTCCCAAACCTCAAGCAGGCACCCATCCACACATTAAATATTCTATGCACACCCACAATAATAATATTGTTTCATTTTCTCTCTGTGTGGTTATATTATCTAGTGGTTTAGACTATGGTGTCTAGAATCAAATACCTGGGTCCTTATTCTGTCTCTACCTCTTACTTGCCATATGACAGTGAATAGTTACTTAACCTCTGGGTCTCAGTGCTCTGATGGAAATATGACACCTGTGTTATAAGATTGTTGTGAGAATTAATACAGTTAGTATATGTGAAGTATTTAGATGTGCCTGAAACATAACTAATATCAATGTAATATCCCTAGGAATTCAGCTGGTATTTTTTGCTTTGCTTTGTTTTCTGGGCCGTAATTTCCCTTCCTGGTGTCCCTGTCTACTTTCTTCTTTCCAAAACTGGAATTATAACCTGCCATTATCAAGAACATACCTTGTATTATGCCCACTTGTCAACGGTCACTGATAGCTTCACACAGAAGTTCAAGTATTTCCTGCAAATGAGGGGGCTGATGAGCAGAGTGAGCATGGGATTCTTTAGCATGAGAGGTAGAGGGGTTTCCAGAGGACCAGAAGGGGTTTCCATGGCCCCTTCTCACAGAGGTATCTGATCAGATACCAAACTGGCTTTCAAATACTCTGTTCATAGATTCATCAATTCTACATTACCATCAGAGCAATGGTAGATATGAAAATATAAAAGATAATTATCTTGATTGGCCCTAACAAGCTTTTAGATGACTGATATACAATGAAGGCCAGGGTAGAGAATGATAAATTGACTTTTTAAAAATTGCATTATGTTATTAGTTGTGCTTCGCTCAAGGCATACTGAAAGGATGCAAGAGAGGCAAGAAAAAATAAGCTGATGGAGGTGGTAAGAGCAAGGAGAGAAAATTGAAAATATCTGAAGACTGAAGAAATTTCAAGGGTCAATGAGGGTAGAGAGGAATAGCAGAAAAGACTCTCATTAGATGACGAGGAAAAGTAGGTTGAGATGGGAGTGAATCAGGTCTCAAAAGTATAGGGTCAAAAGACCGGGAGATGATGTCTGTCTTAGCTATGTGTCAAATATGTTAGACAAATACATTAGGCAAAGGCCAAGCTCTCAGCTATATGCAATTACGGTGAAGATTGCCTTTGAAGACACAAAGCCAGAGCTTTTCATTTTAGTGATCATTACTCTGACCTTACTCCGTAGCCCAGAGAAGTCTAGCCCTTCCATTGCAAACCAGATTTATCATTCACACTAGGAAGCCAGAGCAGTATGAGATGGCAAAACACAGTGTTTTCCACAGTAATGTTGACCAGGATAAAAACAAGTTGGCTGGAAATCAATAATAGTCTCTCTTGTTATCCCAGTTTTCCTGCTTATGGTATTTAAACTGATCATCCATGGATTATCAATAAAACATCCTAGAGCTGCTCCTGTGTCCTCAAGTCAGAGTGTTCTATTCTAACTAAAGATCCAGCCAGGTGGGTTGCTATAGTGTGCATGTGCTTGATCTATCTTTGTGTCTGCAGTACTCAACATGATATGAGCAGAGATAAGGTATTCAATGCGGTTTTGTTGAATAAATGAGTGAAAGAATATATAAATTTATTGTTGAAATACAGAAAGATGAAAGATTAAATAAGTCAGTAAACAAATAGGAAGTCGGTCAAAGATTTTTGCTGAAATAATAAATAAATAAATGAATTGTTGAATCTAGCATTATCCCTAAAATTACTGTTCCTAGTAGTTACTATGAGATGGAGCATAAACTCTACATTCTTTACAGCTAAGTCAGGTGTTGTTAGCCAGCTACTTTTGTTAAGTATGTGTAGGGTTCTTTACATTTTTCTGCCTCATTGAAGAAAGCTTTGTTGTAGAAGTTAGCTTTAAATTGATCCTTGAAGAAAGCCATCCAAAAATAGCCCAGCATCAGAAGTCCAGCATACTGTTTCCTTCACTTCCCTAGGCTACTCCCCTATGAAAAATATTTTGATTTAGTTGGTTCATTTCACGTGATGGCAGAATGAATTATCATTTTTATAGCGGACATCAGCAAAAGGATAAGAATTTACCATCAAAACATAGTGAAATTGAAACTATTTTGGCCTCCCTCTGCTTTCTTTGAAGATAAATGATTATGATGTCAGCTCAATTTGAAAGAATATTAAATCAGAGGCTGAAAATACCTAGCAGTTCCAACTCCCTTGTATCACAAGGTCCGTGTTCTCACGAACTCTGAAAGCTAAGATGATTCTTTCATTCTCATTATCATTCTCAAAAACCAAATGGCTTTTCTGTAACTAGTTTCGTGACACATTGAGTGGAAAAATTCTTCTTCACTCCTGATGGTTTTACACTTGCAATTGGCTGTATATTTGATCTTCTGCCACATGCTTTCCAAACATTGCTCAGATAAATAAAACACACCAGAACCTAAACACTCAACTCACCAAAGAAGGAAGCAAATTTATACCAAATGTATAATAAGTCTGCTTTCTTATAGCTTTAAAGGCTTTTTCATGTCACTCTTAGGAATTCTTTCAGTATGTTTTTTTAACCTCTGAGAAGAGTATGGAAGTGATGATAAATTGAGCAAAAGAGTAAATAAGTTCATCTTGCCTCCAATTCTAACAGACAAGAGGACAAGAGCTGAAATTTGTTGCATGCCTATTTGTGCTAATATCTAAAGCATGTGCCTATGATAGGTGTTATAATAGCCCCCTAAAGATGTCCAGGACCTCCTATAACCTGTGAATATATTACTTTATATGGTAAAATGAGCTCTGTAGATGTGATGAAGTTATTAATAACAATATTGAGTTGGGTAGATTATCCTGATAGAGCCTATACAATCACAAAGGTACATATAAGAAGAAGGCAGGAGATTAGAGAGGGAAGAAGTCAATGTGATGGCTTAAGCAAAGATTGGAATGATGTGACCACAAGCCAAGGAATGATGGGATACAGTCTCTAAAGCTACAAGAGGCAAGGGACCAATTCTCTCCTGGAGCCTTGAGGGAACCATCCCTGCTGACCCCTTAATTTTAGCCCTGTAAGACTCATTTTAGGACTTCTGACCTCCAGAATTGTAAGATATTGAATTTGTGTTTTTCACACCAAGTTTGTGATAATTTGTTACAGCAGCAATAGGAAACTAAAACAGCATCTCTGTATTATCTCATAATACTATGAAAAAAAAATAATGTCTCCCTTCTATAGTGACAACCAAAGCTTGCAGAGGCTCACCGAAGTTCACACTGCTAATTAATAGTGGGACTAGGTCTCAAATATTCACCAGGCAATTAAGCCCATGACTTTTCCAGAGGACTATGTAACCAATAATTGCTTCCAGATTTTCCCCTTTACCCACCAATAGATAGATTGCTCACATGTATGGATTTTCTAGGAGGCCATTCTGCCCCATAGGCATGGATAAATTATATGGATTACACAGAAAACTAGCCTTTAATTTATAAAGCCTTCCTTCACTCACCTACAAATTTTGGGATTGTCTGCTTTCTGAGAGAAAGGAGGGAAGAAAGGAGAAGAAAGTGAAAGTCAAGAAAGGCCTCACTGTATGAATCGTAGCCAGGAACCTGTTTTCCAGCAGTGCCAGAGTCCGGTGAAATAAGTGTAGGGCTTTTATTTCTCCTTTATAACTTCAGCAGGAAGTTTCTACAACACACGGTCCCTTCTGCCAAAATTTGGCTTTGGGGATATTCGTGGAAATGATTGAAATGGATCCCTTCTCCCTGAGCTACTAGGGAGCTGTACGTAATATCTTTAAGGGCAGCTTGGCCTTCTTCCAGTAGAGATACTATCTGATTTACTGCAGTGCCTACTGCGATGCCTGCACAGCCCAGCTTCCCACCTGACCAGTGGGAAACAGCTGCAAGAACACCTCCCCCACCCACAGCAGCCTCACTCCAGAGGGAGGGGGGAGGACAACCCAACATCTGTCTTTCTTATCTGTTGCTGAAGTGCACAACAGTGCACATTTTTTGGTTGTTGTTTGTCAAAGAAGCTTTCAAGCATGTAAGTTGTTCTTGCTCTACTTGTTTAGATCCTTTTGCAACTCATTCAGGATCCTCAGAAAATAAAAATAATTCCTTCTTCATGGAGCTTCGTGGAGCTTTAACAGGATGTTGAAGCAGACACACATTTTATAGATTAGACCCTCCTACTATATTTCCACTATTTTCATTATAAAAAGAACATCATGGGGAACAGGAAAGATTAAACACATGAAATGTGCTGCATTTTAGCCACCATCATGTTGGTGTGAGATTTAGGGTCTTAGCAAATGTGAAATCAAGGTGCTAAGAGGTGCAACAGTAATTCGTGTTTTCTTTAGATTTTTCTTTGATTAGTTTTCCTACTCCACTCTCCACCCCCAATGAATGTTTTCATTCTGAGAGTGAATAAGGCCAACTTCAGCAACTTTCGTTACTTATTCCCAGCCAGTTTCATCATTTCCAAACTTGGCTCACTTTATGGAATCCTGTTGTCCTGATGTGTACATATGGAAAAGGAAGGGAAAGAAGTGTGAAATTGGACAAATTGACAAATAACACAGAGTCCCTGATACATTTCTGTGAAGCCCACTATTTAGCCTTAGGGTTTTTGGAAAAGAATAAAGCAAAACAAAACTCAGGAATGACTACCTTGAGCCTATTGTCATTGTGTCATTTGGGATGTACTATTTAGCTACCAAACAGAGAGATCAGTAAAAAGGACAAACTGTATGCATTTTTTTTTAAAGTTGGAGAAAAATTTTAAATAGATAATGAGAATTTGGAGAGGAAATGCTGGTAAGAAACATACAGAGAGTAAATAGTATAAAATAATAAAAAAAAATTTAGTCATTGAGAAGGTATCAGAGGGTAACAATAATTATTTTGATTTCTAATTTTTAAAATGTGTAGAGGGAAAATTTTATTAATAGAAAAAGTAAAGATTATCAAAATAGACATGCTTATATGCATTGTAATGCAAGTTTTTCTTCTGCATCTGAAAAGACATGAAATTGTAAATTGATGCTGATTTCCAGAGCGGAGGAATCCAATGGGGTGGAGTTTATTAGAAAATGATTCTGGAATATTTTCTGACAAAACTGCTCATTTTTAGTCAAAACTGGAGGAGGTGATAATACACACCTTTGAGTAGGATTTCAAAGTGCATGCCATGAATCAGTTTATACTGTAAAGCTTAAACATTTTCAGACTCTTTCACTGATAGCTTAATAGAGAAAAAAGTTTTATGTGTCTCACCATCTTAAGGATTCCTCCATTTTAGTTCTATTCAGCTACACTTAGTTGCCCAAGCAGACTCCACAGTTTCACCTGGACCTCTTGCTGCATTCTTACCTGATCAACCCTGATCCATATTTTCAACTCTCATTTCAGACACTACTTCTTTAGAAACACAATAATCACTCTATAACAGTGAATTTCAATGATGGTACTTAAACGATATCTACCATGAATCAAATTTATCTACATATTTATACTTTCTATTGGTTGCTAAATTCCTTGAGATGAATTGTGTCATTTTTATCTTATGACATCTCAAGTAAATCTTAAGTAAATGTCTAGAACACAGATGACACACAGGCACACATATTTATTGAAAAAGAGTAAATTCATATTAATAGATTTTATTTTTGACTTTCCATGACTTAATTGCATATGTATTCATAAGCATAAAATAGTAATAACTGGTAGAAAAGGAGCAACTATTGATAACAACCACATTTTATTGAACCCACCATCTTCATGGATCTATGTCAATCTTTTTATATTACCACATCTAATTCTTACAGCAATTTTTCATGACTTCAAGAAAAGTTTGAATACCTACTATGTGCAAATTAGTTAAATATTTTCTAATTAAACATTATATGCCTTTTTTGCATATGAGGAATATGACGCTTAGAAAAGTTAAGGTCAGAGAACTAGTAAATAGAAGAATCAGTATTCAGATTCAGGTTTGCTTTTATCCCAATCTTTTTATCAAAGGATCTAATTAGAAATGAACCGTTCTTAACTGTAACAAAAATAAAGAGAAGATACCTTCTAAATCCATTCCTAGTCCATCACAGACACATCACAGGCACACTGATTTCTTTTCTAATAAATATTAAAGTTAAACTATTCTGAAACATCCTTCAAAAATATTTATTCTTCCTAGTTTCTGTTCAGTTGCTAGATTCTGTTTTATATACAACAAATTCTAAACCCTTAGTAAATGATTAGTCAATCTCTTCTTGCCACTAAGAAAGATGATGTGCTCATCATTCTCTGTGGTCAATGTTTTTCAGCATACATCTTTTGTTTTAAGTCTTTTTCATTTACAATAACAGAACCCCAATGCCAACTATCCAAGCAAAATAACAAAACAAAATAATAAAGAGATGATGTGCTTTATTGACTTATGGAACTAAAACAAATTCCAAGGTAAGTTTGTTTTAGGCACCGCTAAAACCCGGGGGTTCAAATGCATCAAGTTTAGTTCTCTTATTTCTCATTCATATCTTCTTCCTCCCTCCCTGTCTCCCTTTATTACTCTTCACATATCTCTATCTTATCTCTCGACTTTGCTTTCCTCTATGTTGGTTCCATTCTCAGACCAGCTTTCTCTGAATTTAGCAAGATGGTTACCAAAACCTATAGGGCTACATCCAATCTTGTCAGCAATACAATAGAGAAAAGAAGGTCTCTATCTAGTTATTTCAAACAAAAGTCTGTGGAAATCCAGTCAATTCTCTTCATTCATTTTAGTTTTGTTCTAGAAAGTCACTATACACACTGAATTAACAAATACTGCACTGCTGCTCCTAGGTGAAATATAAGAATACTGGGTTAGGTTCCTGTGAGGCTCTGGGCTCAACACTCTCATCAATCAATACATGACTTTGTTTTATGTTTGCTTCTGTTTAAAGACTATACACACACACACACACACACACACACACACACACACATATATAGTGAAATACATATACATATGTATTTCACATTAAACTCATGGCCAGCAGCACCATACCTCATGCTTGAACAAAGCTTATATGACACATATATTTTCTCCATAAGACACATCACAGTCTTTTTGCTCTTTAGAACAGTAGACAGCACTTCAGCATTATGTGGGGGTTATTTTAAAAGGTAAAATCACCAAAAAATAAAAGCACAAAAATATGAAAAAAAAAAAAAAACATGGCACTAAATAGACCTTAAAAAGGTCACTTGTTTATTATATGAGAGCTGAAACAAAAAAATTGGAGCCTCACTCTTTTCGATGTCAGCCAGGAAGGTGCACATGAGGTGACCCAAATTTTTTGCTACTCTGTGTTTGTCTTTGAATGACCAGGAAAACACAGTGAGTACTGATTTGGGGTAATAAGTAAATTTTGGAAGGATTTATATCAGTATCCACCCACAAATATGGAAGCCAGGAATGATGAAGATGGACTCTAAGTCTTGTTGGCTGTGATTGACCAAGCCTGAGTAACCTAGACACAAAGGGAATGACATCAGTTCCCCCTGAGCAACATGGACAACTTAGTCAATTCAGGATGGTTCCCTAAATAAATTGATACAATTAGTAGAGGAAGGGAGATTAGAAATGGGTAGGAAAAAGATCTACTAGGTATCTATACCACCCCCACCCTCAGACTACTCCTTCCCAGATTAACAGAGATCTATTTCTCAAGACTTTCACTTTTCTTAAACTCTCTCCTAGCTGTCCTTGTGTGTAATTGATCAGCTATTTATCTGAAGACATGGAGGAAAGATTTACCCTAGGTAGTATTTATTCTTAGTATAAAACTGTCAAACTATCTTGTATAGCATTATATGTTACATCAAAGTGTACCCAGAATTTTCTTTAAAATATCTGCTTTTATTTCCTTGATTGAGCTAATATTATAACTATTGAAATAATAAAGATTTCTTATTACCTAGAAAAAATGATTGTATTATCCTTGCATCAGGCCTAATCATCCTTATTTTTTAAAAGATAGGGAAATACTGCTTATTTTGCTCTATTGTGGATAGGCTCATTGTTTTACAGATGATACCTTTTATCATCAGGAACATTCTTTCTGAGGAAAGAGAACTGAGCCTCAGTTTGGTTAGGTAACTCCATTCATTTATGTAAAAATTCAGTTAGCACTTATTTTCTCTGTGCTCTGATTGTGCTCGGTGTTAGAGATTCAGTACTCTCAAAGATAGATAAAGAGAGGGTAGTTTAGTGCATTCATTAAGAAATAAAGCATTCTCAGAGGTGTTTTCATGCTAACATTGGACTGGTTCAGGGGAGGGCATGAGGGGTGTGGGTGGAAGGCCCTGTCTTTACAGAATATGCAATCAAGCAGGAAATACTTCAACTTCGTATGAGAAGAGCTGTCACAGAGGTAAGCACAATTCACCTGGGTAGCACACATGTAGAAGCAGAGAAAGGGTAGGTCAAGAGTGCCATTTTAGTGACATCTTCAAGAATAAGTAAATGTGTCTGAAGTGATGGAGAAGTTTGGAAGTCTTCAGGGCAGTTCACTATATTTGGTTGACTCTAGTCCTTTAGGCACTTGCTGGATGATTATTTCCCTTCTCCATTGGCTTCAAGCTTTGTGAACTGTGAGTGGCAGTGATACATGGAGATGAAACCTTTAGGGGCCAGGATGCTGGGGAACATCCAGTGTCCCCATGCATTGGGATGAGAGATTTTTTTTTTTTTTTTTTTTTTTTTTGAGACAGAGTCTCGCTCTGTTGCCCGGGCTAGAGTGAGTGCCGTGGCATCAGCCTAGCTCACAGCAAACTCAAACTCCTGGGCTTAAGCGATCCTACTGCCTCAGCCTCCCGAGTAGCTGGGACTACAGGCATGTGCCACCATGCCTGGCTAATTTTTTCTATATGTATTTTTAGTTGGCCAGATAATTTCTTTCTATTTTTAGTAGAGACGGGGTCTCGCTCTTGCTCAGGCTGGTCTCGAACTCCTGACCTCAAGCGATCCACTCGCCTCGGCCTCCCAGAGTGCTAGGATTACAGACGTGAGCCACCGTGCCTGGCCTAGGGATGAGAGATTTCTATAGCAATTCAGGGATCCCCAACTGCTGTTCATCAGAATAACAGATGCTGAAGATGTTAAGTAGTATTTTGGTCAAGATGGTTCTTAGACCAAATAAATGCCCAAATCACTGTGTCAAAGAGGCTAAATGTGTACGTTTGCCACAACATTTCCCAGTATTCTTAATATGCTAATAAAACTTCTGAAGTTAAAAAAGGAAGATAAAATGCCCACCATTACTCATATTTGTTTTGCCCACATGCCACTCAATCTAATATTTTCCAGTCCTGACATTATTTGACTGTTCAGGGATATTTGACACTGGTGACCTCATTTCCTAAGTATCCTAAGTATCCAAGTATCCAAGTATCCTCATTCATGCATCCAAGTATGCACTAATTATTTCAATAGCTATTTATGGACTACATCACATTGCTAGGCCTATATAGTCACTGAGGATAAAGCAGTGAGCACAAACAGGTATGGTCCACTGTTTCACAGAGCTTAAGATGGCTATCAGCAAAAAGATGCTTCAGTTCAAGAGAAGGAAGAATCCTATAACAAAGAAGTCTGGTCTATCATGAGGGGGAGGGAAAACTAGGAGCTGGAGTTAAGCCTGAAGGATGAGGAGGAATTGCTGAAACTAAGGAGGTGAGGACAACTGGATAGAGGAACAAACACTTCAAAGAATTTGTAAACCTGTAGGTAAAGACAAGTAAAAGATCGAGAAAATATTAATAGGTCTATTCTGGCTCAAACATAGAAAAATAATTACCTAGAAGTGACCACTGGGTCTTGAAGACCTGATGTAGGTGTGTTGAGATTCAATTCTTTATCCTAAACAATGTGGTAACCCATTGAAGGAGTCTGAGCTAGAGAGAGGATTCCTGCAGAAGGGGTACCCTTTTGGCTCCTCTCATTCTTGATCCTTGTACATCTTTATTTGTGATTATTTGATTTATGTAGTATTTAAGCTATACCTGTAATAGTTCACCATGGTGTTCCTGGAGTCCAGAAAAATGGCTAGTCCATAGCATTTTACAAGTTTTTATCAAATGATTAAAAGAATGAATTATATGTTTTTTTATCTTAAATTCTCTCCCATACATTTTCCACAATTTGGAAAGCAATGCTCCGATTATCAGTTTTTCAAAGTCTGCAATTTCAAAAGCAATACCCTGATTCAGCTCTTTTCAGACTTTAAAGTTACTGTGAATTACCTGAGGATCTTCTTAAAATGAAGCAGGTCTAAGGTGGGGTTTAAAGTGCTTCAATTCTAACCACTGTAAGTGAGGCTGATAGTTTTGGTCCATGGAAAATACACTTAAGCCAGCATTGAATACTATGCACTGAAGCCAAGAACAGTGAACTCAGTGTATTACCTCATATACCGGTAGCTGATTTCATAATTGGCTGCTCATAAACATAATCTGAGAAGCTTTTCTTCTTTTCTTTTTTCTTTTCTTTTCTTTTTTTTTTTTTTTTTAGTGTTTTCTGGGCTCCATCTCTGGAGATTTGGAATTGGTTGATCTGGAATAGAGTTGCAAGCATTGGAAGTCTGAAATAGTTACCCTTGTAAGCCTAATTAGAAGCCATGGCTAAGATTCAGTGTTTTATATGAAGGTTCACTTCTGGATTTCTTGGAGTTAAATCCAATCCCCTTGTCCTGTCCCCTCATTCCTCCAGTCCCTGGCCAGGCCCCACTCACTTTGGTGATTAGCCTAGCTGCCACACAGATGGTGTTTGTGGCCTGCTGATGAATTCCATCAGCATCAGGTGCTCATTGCCAGAGGGTGCAGCAAATTGTCTGTGCAGGTGTAATAGGGAAAGGGGGATTGATGCTCAGAGGAATGTCTTCTTTTGCAATATATTCTATCAAAATCAAAATCCCCAGGGCTGACTTGCAAGGAAGTATACTTTGTCATGTTAATATGAAAGAGAACTAATGACAGCTACATATATCTAGTTTTCTTTCTTCTTTATCTTCCTTTTATAAAACCACCCAGATGTTCAGAAGCTCAGCATTTAATATCCCATGTTCAACCTTGTAGCCCTCCACCATCTGCTACACGGGGTGTTTCTGCAAGCTAATGTGAAAAGGCATTTGATAAATTAACTCAATTGTAACACATTTTGATGATCCAAATTCACGGTAAAAATTCCATGATAATAATTAAATGAGGGCTCTCATATATCTTCCTCAAAGTTTTGATAGCAAAGACTTCTTGCAACTGTGTGAAGAGAAGACTACAGCCCAACATAGCCTGTTAGGTCGTCTTCAAATTAGACTCTTTTCTACTTTCAATGTTTACTAGGATGGATGTCCTATCCTAATTTAGAAGTATAAATGCATTTGGCCTTTAAAGAGTTAAGAAATTCTCAGAATATACTGTATTAGTGAGATTAATAACAAAAAGTTAATAATATTCATGCCAATCAATAGATAAAGAATGTAAACAGTTTCAAATTTTAGGAAAAAAAGAAAAGAAAATCGTAAGAACAAGAGTATGGGACATTCCTGTGATAATTACACTTCAACCCATTTGCCCATAGTATCAATATACTACAAAGTCTCATTTATAATGTATTGTTATCATTCTCTCATGATAATATAATGCCTTTTTTTCCCTTCATCTTTTGGTCAAAACATGCCTCCTTTATATATTTAGATTCACAGAAAAATTGAGCAGAAAGCACAGACTTCACACATACCCCACGCACCCACCATCAACATTCCCATTAGTTTGTACATTTGTTACAGTCAATGAGGCAGCATTGAAATATAATTATCAAAGTCCACTTTTTACATAGTGTTTCACTGTGTTGAATGTTCTCTGGGTTTTGACAAATGTATGACAGGTACCCACCATTATGATACCCTATATAATGGTTTCACTGTTCTAAATATCTCTTCTGTTCCACCTATTCATCCCTCCCTCCCTGACTCCCCCAACCCCTGGCGACCACTGATCATTAACTGTCTCCATAGTTTTGCATTTTTCAGAAAGTCACAGAATTGGAATCATACAGTATATAGCCTTCTTCAGACTGGCTTTCTTCATTTAGTAATATACATTTAAATTTCCTCCATGTCTTTTCATGGCTTCACAACTCATAGTTTTTGATGCTAAAAATATACTATTGTCTGGAAGTACCATAGTTTGTTTAGCCACTCACCTATTGAAAAATACCTTGACTGCTTCCAACTTCTGACAAGTATGAATAAATATACTACAAACATTTGTGTGCAGGTCTTTGTGTAAACATATGCTTTCAAATTCTTTGGGTAAATATCAAAAAGTGTAATTCCCAGATTACACTGGTAATTACTGGGATTACACTGGTAAGGGTACATTTAGTTTTGTAAGAAACTGTTAAACTCTTCCTAAGTGGCTTTACCATTTTGCATTCCCACTAGCAGCATATGAGAGTCATGTTTTCCACATCTTCACCAGCATTTGGTGTTATCACTGTTCTGAATTTTGATCATTCTAACAGGTGTGTAGTGTTGTTGTTTTGTCATTGTTGTTTAAGTTTGCATTTCCTGATGACATATGATGTGGGACATCTTTTCATATGCTTATTTGCCATCTGAGTGTCTTCTTTGGTGAGGTTTCTGTTAAGGCCTTTGACCCATTTTTTAAGCTGGTTGTTTGCTTTTTTGTTGTTGAATTTTCAGCGTTCTTTGTACAATTGCTTCTCAACTTATGATGGAGTTATGTGTCATTAAATCCATCATAAATTGAAAATATCATGTGTCAAAATGCATTTGACTCACCTAACCTACCAAACATCATAGCTTAGCCTAGCCTACCTTAAATGTATTCAGAACACTTACATTAGGCTAGAGTTGGGCAAAATCATCTAACACAAATCCTGTTTTATAAAAATGTATTGACTATCTCATGTAATTTATTGAATGCAGTATATTGTAGAATACAGTATTGGTTATTTACCATTGTGGTTGCGTGGCTGACTGGGAGCTGTGGCACCTTGCTGCTACCCTGCATCACAAAAGAGTGTCATAGCTCATATCACTAGTGCCAGAAAATATCAAAATTCCAAATTCAAAGTATAATTTTTCACTGAATGTATATACTTTTTGCACCATGCTGAAGTTGCAAAATCTTAAGTCAAATCATTGTAAGTCAGGGACCATCTGTATATTTTGGATAGCAGTCCTTTACCAGATATGCATTTTGGAAATATTTTCTCTAGTCTGTGACTTGTCTTTTTGTTCTCTTGACAGTGTTTTTCACAGACCAGAGATTATTAATTTTAATGAAATCCAGCTTATCAATTCTTTCAGGAATCATTCCTTTGATGTTGATCTAAAATGTCATTGTCAGACCTAAGGTTATCTAAATTTTCTTCTATATTATCTTATAGGAGTTTTATGGTTTTGTGTTTTATACTTGGATATATGATCCACTTTGGGTTACTTTTTGTGAAAGGTGTAAGGTCTGTGTTTAATTTCTTTGTGTGTGTGTGAGAAGATGCCCAGTTGTTCCAGGTCTGGGCAGTTTTCAATTCCCTATTCATTCTGTTCTTTCCTACTCCACAATTTTTCATTCTAAGCAAACAAAGATCTCACTAGCTTTATTGTTTGCTCTTCAACCACTACATAGATCTTCTTTACTTTAACTTGGGTGCTAATGTAATTCTTATTCCTCAGATTCAACTTGAGGACAGATACAATTCCAAGATGTGTTTCCGGATATAAGAGGATTTAACCAGGGAAGGGGTCATGATGGTAGGTGTGTACTATTGAATCTCTGGTCCATTGGATGTGAAGAGCATAATTTATGAGATTGGATCTTTAAAGACCTTTCATAGCTTCTGTACAGGAAGGGAAACAATCAACAGAATGAAAAGACAGTCTATGGATTGGGAGAAAATATTTGCAAACCAAAAAATCTGATAAAGAGTTATTATCCAAAATATATAAAGGATTTTTATAACTCAATATCCAAAGAAAAAAAGCCCAAATAACCTAATTTAAAAAATAGCCAAAGGACCTAAATAGACATTTTCCAATGAAGTCATACAAATGGCCAACAGATACATGAGAAGGTGTTCAACATCACTAATCATTAGGGAAATGCAAATCAAAAACCATAGTGAGATATCACTTCGTTCCTGTTAGGATGGCTACTATAAGAAAGACAAGAGAATGCAAATGTTGGTGAGAGTGCAGAGAAAAGGGAGAATTCATACAATGTTGGTGGGAATGTAAATTGGTATAGCCATTATGGAAAATAATATAGGTTTCTCAAAAAATTAAAACTAGTACTACCATATGACCTAGCAATCCCTCTACTGGTCAAAGAAAATGAAATTGCCACCTCATAGAGATATTGGCACGCCTATGTTTATTGCAGCATTAATCACTATGGCCAAGGTATGGAAACAACCTCAGTGTCCATTGACAGATAAATGCATAAAGAAATTGTGATATTATTCAACCTTAGAAAAGAAGAAGATTGTGCCATTTGTGACAACATAGATAAAGGTGGAGGACATTACGCTAAGTAAAATAAGCCAGACACAGAAAGAAAAATACTACATAAACTCACTTATATGTGGAATCTAAACAAAATGTAGGATACATGGAAACAGAATAGAAAGGTGGTTGCTAGGGGCAGGGATGGGGAGGAAATGAAATGTGTAAGTCAAAGTGTCCAAACTTGCAATTAGGTAGGATGAATCAGTCTAGAGATCTAATGTATGTCATAAGGACTATAGTTGATACTATTTATTGTATACTGAAAATTTTCTAAGAGAGTACATTTAGATGCTCTGGCCACAAAAAAAAGGATAACTGTGGAAGGTAATAGTTAATCTATGGTTAGGTAAATTCGCTTGACAGTGGCAATAATTTCATAGTGTGTTTGTATATGAAAACCTCATGTTGTACATCTTAAATATATACAATTTTTTTAAATAAAGGCCTTTTATGATTCAGAATGCAGTTTTCTGGCAGTTGGGTGGGATGGTAGTAAAATTTTCAAGCTTACCCAAAGAATCGGGTCCCTCAGGTCAGGGTTTACCAATGAGATGTGTAATTGCCTTGTTCTCTCCTCTCAAGCCTGTTCTATTTCAGAGTTTAAATTTGAACTGAAAACTGGTAGTTCCTGAGTCATGCTGGATGAGTTCTTCATTAAATCTTCAGTGAGAAATATTTCCTCATGTGCAAGAAAATAGTACATAATATTATTGACAAAATTCTTAAGTTACTTTTATCAAAAATGAAAGAAATTGACAGGTATAAATAGATTAATGAATGCATGCATACATACATATATACATAAGTGGGAAAACCTTAACATGCTTATCTCTGCATGCCCAAATTATATTGATTGTCTTGTTTTACATTTCACGATCCTCCAAATTTTCCTCAGTTGGCTAAATTACTTTTGTAATCAGGTGAACATAATATATGTTACTTAAGAAATGAAAAGCCTGGTTAATATAATTACTCAGTACACTTGAAATATGATGCTAATTTTATAGTACCCCTATCAGAATCAGAACACTACCACCTGGAAGTTAGGATAAATTTATCAAATGTCGGGCCTCTAGGTGGAAACCCCACAAAGCAGCGTCCCTCTTCTATGCAGTTAAAAACCCTCTAGCCTGCTCATTACCTTCAGAGGATTTCAAATTCACCAGCTATCATTAATCAATAGTTACCCACAGTAAGTGTTCCAAATCATATAGATAATGCACATTCTTTTAGGACATACCATCCTGGGGATTCATAATACCCAAATTTGTCTGACCCGGGCTCCCCATGGGTTACAACACCTGAGCCCTCTTCACTGTTCTTGTAAACATCCTCTGGGCACCCTATGTATGTCATTCTATGCTCTTAGAGTCCTTGTAATTACTGAGCGGATTCGCTGCCTTTTTTCCCTCTTTATTCCAACTCCCTTATTTGAGAGAGGATCAACGTGATGGACAATAAAAGAGCTGGTGACTAAGACACCACTGCCTCTACTAGCGCTGAGAAAGCTGGTGGTACAGCCCCAGTGGATGGTAGAGATTGCTGAGAACCATGCTCTTATTATCAACCACTGTAAACGAGTTGGCTCAGAGGCTAGTCTGAGTGCTGGTCATTTTGCAGCTCTAAGAACCCATGTCTCATTTTGAGCCATAACATTTAGGATACTTACACTTCTTGACTTTCCTTTTCTTAAGAATGAATTATCCTATGGGAACTTTTTAATCCCTCTTCTAAATAGTTTGCTAAGCGCCACCTTCACCACCACCAATCCTAACTAGTGTATCAGACATTTCTAATTACCAGGGGACCTCTAGCATGTATCCATTATAGATGTTCCCATAATAAAGCCATGATCACATAAATTAGAATTATCCAGAAGTCCAGCTATCAGTAAAATCTTAAATTGCATCAGTGTAATTTGAGTTCTAAAATGCACAGACATGAGTGATGTAGTTATTTATTAATTCTGGTGCATTGGACCAGAAAGAATGTTGAATGAAAATCAAGAGATGGATTAGGCCCTGTTTATCCCTGAATTAGCTTTATAAACTTGGGAAAGTCTCAAAATTCCTAGCTCATTTGAAAAATTAGGGGATTGAACTCAATGTCTTTAAGGTTTCTGCCAATGTGCTAGAGACCAAATGTTTGAATCCCTCCAAAATCCATATGTTGGAACCTAATCCCACATGTGATAGTATTTGGAGGTGGGGCCTTTGTGAGGTGATTAGGTCATGAGGGTAGAGCTCTCAAGAGTGGAATTAGTGGCCTTATAAAAGAGGTCCTAGAGAGCTTCCTTGTCTCCTTCCACCATGTTAGGACACAAAGAGAAGAAAGTTACCTAAGAACCAGCATGCAGGTCCTCACCAGGTACTGAATCTGCTGTGCCTTGATTTTGAGTTTCCCAGCATCCAGAACTGTGAGGAAAAATGTCTGTGTCTTATAAGCCACCCCTTTATGGTATTTCGTTATTGCAGCCTGAACAGACTAAGACACAAGGTTCTTTTCAGCTCTAAATGAAAACACTTTAAGGGACCACGTTTGGGGGGAACAGCAGTGAGAAGGAGCTTGTCAACAGAATGCAGGTTCTGTAGTTTAATACTGAAGCATTCATTTGCATGATCTGTGTTAGAATAATGAAAAACAGCAACCTCATCAGCCAGACGTTGTATGACACACTTTTAAATATTTTATTTCAGGGCTTGTAGGTGGAAACAAGATTTAACATTGTTTTCAAGTTATATTTCTATCTACAGGAAAGAAAATAGGTCTTCAAAAGAATACCAAAGTCTGGGTACTGTCACAATGCAATTTAGGAAGGATTGCAAGTAAAACAGTTTAGGAATACAATATAAAGCAGAGAGTCAAATTCAGAGAAGAAAAGGACATTTAGAAGTTTAGCAAGAATCCTCAGCCACTCTTTATTCAATGAATATAAATCTTTTGAAAAAACTCCCACTGAGATTCAAATTACATAGACAGAACAAGAGAGAGAATATATGAGTTATTTATGACAGTGTTACTGAGGTAAATGCAAATGCCGCTACAAAATGGCTGTGTCGGTAATGGTAAAATATAGGTTATGTGTATTTTTTTTTCCTAGCATCTACTAGTGGATTTGAAAGTAAGACTGCAATTGCAATTCCAGTTGAAGAATGAGAAATTTTCCTACTTGGAAAGAAGATTAATCTCTCTTTAATTGACTCTTTGATCAGAATAAAGATTTATAAGAAGAAAATGCAATATGCCTGTGATAAGGAATTAGGGATGATGAATGGAGGAGCCATTAGCATTATAGGGATTCTAGAAAGGCATATGTTTCAAGACAAAGTAACCTTTATTGAAGCAAGCTAATTTAAGAAGTGAACTTCTTGGTTAGATTCAAATTTATTCGCAAAGTACTTTTTAAACTTCCTAGTAACCAAATCCCAATTCTTGAATTGTTACAATGGCAATTTAGAACAAGTTCTTCTTGTCTTTATTAGGTACTTGACAAAAGCACAGGGAGGCCCATAAAGTGCCATAAAAGCAGGGAGAACGTTGTTTATATTTTCCATAAAGGTCTCAGCTCACTGTGAATGCTAAGTGGATGCTAAATCTGAGTCACGAAAATGCCTCTCTAATGAGTAGTAAAGAATTCCCAGAGTAAGATCATGTCTTTGTAACCAGTGTCAAAAACCAGCGTCCTGCCTTTGTATCAAAACGATTCTCAGAAACTCTCTGCTCGTAATCCTCCATCATTCACAGACCAGGTAACTCAGTAAACATTGATTAAATTAATCTGAGAGTTTTGTTGAAATAAAATGGTCCAAGAAAGAGTAGTTTAGGAGAGCCCAGGTTGTCAGCTCTATCACCATAATGAAAAGGTGTTTGTTTTAATGCTACAGTGCAACACTAGCAAAATTCCAGTTTTGATTTCATGCACACTCATAAAAATCATTCCTCTGCATAAAAACACAATCCTTTTCTCCTTCTTTTATTCTTCCTACTCACTTTATGATGCCAGCCCTGGTTAAATTCTTCTTTGTGTCTGCACCCACACAGCTAAAAATGGTTGGAGACCAGAGCTCTGCTGGCTGGTCCCATTTTAAATTCAAGATCACTAACCTCACATGGGCCCTGAGTGCTGTAGAGCAATCAAGACTTATTTCCCTATTCTAATTTCTCTCACTGATAAAAACTATGCCATACCTTCTCTTCTCTCTTCAAGCATCCAACATCTCTACTTCCATTCTCACTTTCTTCTGATGACCTTGCTTCCTATTTCACTTAGAAAATAGAGTCTCACTATCTCATACTCACATCTGCTCACATAATAATCCCAGGTCAACATATTCTATCTTCTCTCCTAATGCCTTTGATGAATTTCCCTGCAAAGACATTGCTCCAGCAGTTCTCTCCTCAGTCCTGGAATGACTTTTATCTCTCTACTGGATCATTCCCATCAGCATCCAGACATGCTGTTGTCCCATCTAAAAAACAGAACAAACAAACAAAAGCAAAACAGAAATCATTCCACTTCTCTTAACACTATTCCTTCAATTACAGCCCCTCTCTATTTTCCCTATAATGGCAAAATTCCTTGAAAAAAATCACCTATGTTTATAATTCTAATTATTTTCTCCATTTTCTTTAGAACCCAGTCCAAATAGGTTTTTAGCCTCTACCACTCCACTGAAGCTACTTTGTCAAGGTCACCGTGACTTTAACATCTTTCAGTCCAAGGATCAATTCAGTTCTCAACTAACTGAACCAGTCAGCATCATTTGAGAGTCAACCCCTCTTTCCTCTTTTGTTCACTTTGTTCCTTTGGCCTCATTCTTCATATCACTTCTATTTCATTGGTTTTTCTTCCTTAGTCTCCTTTTCTGGTATGTTCTTTTCTCTCCAATCACTTAAATCAGGAGTACAGCAGGGCTAAATTTCTTGGCTGTTTCTTTTACTCATCAACCACTCTTTTTTGGTGATATCATCCAGCCGCTGATGACTACTAAATGCCTCTTTCTGGTGTGGTGTTCTCTCCTAACTTCACGCCACATTATATCTGCCCATTTAAGATTTCTATGTAGATATCTAATTAACAACTCAAAGTTATTCTCCCAAAAACAAAAATCTTAATTTCCACAATTACTGCTAGCTTTCAAACTTGCTCTTTCAGTTTCTTGGATAAAAATTTTGGAATCGTTTTTAACTCTTCTATTTCCCTGATAACCCACAGTCAATCCACTAACAAATTGTCTTGTCCCTGCCTTAAAAATATACTCAGAGTCTGAGTATTTGTTACTATTTTCATACTTACCTCACTGGTCCAAGTTGCTCAACTCTCATGCCAGCATTATTATTGCAGCCCCCTGAGTAGACCCTTCAGTTCCACTATTGTCTAGCACAATCTATGCTTAATATAGCAAGAAGAGTGATCCTCTTAAAACCTATGTCAGATCATGACTCCACTCAGAAACCTGCAATAAATATTGTTATGACTATCTATTGCTATATAACAAGTCACACTGAAGTATGGTGGTTTTAAACAATAATTAATCATTATATCTCACAGATCTGTGTACTGACTCCTGTTAGCTGAGTGGCTCCAGCTTGGGGACTCTCATGGGAGAGCTGATTACCAACTGATAGTACCTGGGACTGGAGTCATCTGAAGGGCTGACCGGGCTGGATGTCTGAGAGAACTCATCCACATGTCTGGCAGTAGGTGCTGGCATCTCACTGGGAACTGAGCTGTCGATCAGCTTGCCTACGCAAGGTCTCTCCATGGGAGCTGGGATTCTCCGAGCATGATGGCTGAGTTCTGAGAATGAGTATTCTAAATACCAGGAAGTAGAATATGAGAGTCTCTAAAGACTGGGGTCCAGAAACTGGTACTACAGTTCCACTTATGTTGTGTTCTCTTGGTCAAAGCAGACACAAAGTCTACAGAGATTTAAGGGACGGAGACATACATCCTACTGTCAATGGAAGGAATGTCAAAGATGCAACAATGTTTAATCTGCCACAGCTTCCATGTCATCAACAGTAAAAGGCAACATTCTTGCAGTGGTCTTCAAATCCTATACAATAGGGACTAGTCACCTCTCTGATCTCACCTTCTGCTAAAGTCCCCTTTTTCCACTACATTCCAGCTATTTCTCAAAGCCTCAAAGCCTTAATATTTGCCATTTTCTTTTCCTAGAACTCTTTTCTCTCAGGTATTTTTATGTCCATATGGCTTTATCCTTCTTTTAATCTGTGTTCAAATGTAACCTTCTCAGTGACCCCTTCCCTGACAATTATATATAGACAGAGATATTTGTTTGTTGTCTCTCATCACTAGAAAGAAAGATCCAGAAAGTAGGGATTTTTGACAGTTTTGTTTACTGCCGCATCTGTAGTGCCTAGAATAGTTCTTGGAACATAGAAATATATTTCTGAATGAAGAAACATATGCCGTGTTTCTTTAATTCCTAGTAGTAGTTCTATTTCATTCAACTGCAACAATTTTGGATTTTGCCCATGTGAATCACTTTGGCTTTATAAAAAACTGTTTGTGCAGGGGATGCTCATTGGCCAAATACTTGATCATACTGAAGGAAGAACTCCAGGTACATCCAGCATTTAGAAGATTGTTTTGTCCTTGACACATATGGTTGAGCTATTAACTATGACAATGATGGGATCTCATCAGGGAGAAAACATGGTAGTAGAAGGAAGACAAATTAACTCTCTGACACCACTTTGGAATTTGAAGAATCCAAATAATTGAAATGACTGCTTTCTAGTATGTTAAGATTTTGAGGTCTATAAGCCTATTCCCTAGGATTTTTATGCACCTGAACTTGAATGGGGCTAAATTCAATGAATGTTATGAGCTACAAAGCCATCCATTGAAGGTTTGTAGATTCTCTTGACCTTCAGTTTGGTTCCCTGTCCACCCAACCATATTGCCTCCAGGAAACAAATCAGAGCCTGAACAGGAGAGCGATCACTCTAGCCCTTTGTTTATGAGGCCCTCCTAAGATTTCTCACAAGCTCAGCTTCATTTCAAACTGCAGGAAATAAAGAAATTTTTGAACTGTAAAAAGTACCCTTTTAATAGGAGCACAATTTGTTACTAAAAATTATATTGTTCACAATTAATCCAAGTGCTATTGCAATTGTTGCTGATTAATTTTCAAGGCTATGCTTTGCCATACACTATTGTTTAGAACATATTTATCAGGTAAACTACTGATGCTGCAGCTAATATATGGAGCACACAACCAAGTGTTCCAAAGGCGTTTGTGCCTAAGTAAAATTTGACTCCTGTCAATGAGACTTCAGCACTATATGTCAAATGAGCTAGAAGGGAAGCCTCTAGTATAAATATGTGATTGAAGACAGAGTCACTGGGCTCTGAGGAGCAGGGTCAGCTGAACGCAGGATATTTATCCCACATTTTATCTGAGGATCAGCATAGAACGGCAGCCCCTGCTCCATCTGTGAAAAGTTATACTGATGCTCTTGCAGATGTAAAGAAGCAGAGTGCAAGTTCGGCAAGAAGAAGGCTGACCCTGCAAAGGACGTTATTCAAAATCGGTTTAAAGGACATTCAGGAACCTTCTAGTCAGTCATTTCTCTTAGTATCGGAAGATGATTATTCACTTTGCAGCAAATTCCAGGAACTGTTTCATATTCAATAGGTCAGGATGCTTCAGAATCCTGCATTGATTATAATAATTCCAATTCTATTAGCCTTTATTGAGGGCTTACTCTGGGCTAGTACAATCAGCTGAATAAGAAATTATGTCATTAATCCTAAAACAACATCAGGCCCTTTGATTTTTTCCTCCTAGTGCATATTAATCTACTCATATCAGTCCATCTCCATTACAACCAACTGAGAGCCTTGTCTCTCACCTGAATTATTTCAGTAATATCCAGGTAGCTCTCCCTGCTTCCATTCTTATACCTTAATCACTTCTCTATACAGCAAAGAGATTGATCTTTTTATATGGTCATGAGATATTCTTGTGTGATCTGACTCAGTCTATCCTACCAGATTAACTTAATACCACTCTTGTCTCAATTTCTGCATTCTAGTTGCACTGGTCTTTTTTTTTTTTTTTTTTTTTTTTTGTAGTTCCTGGAATACACCTATGTCTTCATAACTTACTTTCCTATAGTGGGCGCATTTTTATGCCTATTCCCTCCCATGTCACCTAACAAACTCTATTTTTCATTTTCCCAAGTTTTGTTAGACATTTCTTTACCTTGCATTCTTCCTTCACAGCACTTAATGTAATTGAATGTAAACAATACCTTGTGTAATTATTTTGTTTCCATCTCTGATGCCCAAGAATGCAAGCTTCATAAGGGCAGAGAATACATCTTTTTGTTAATTTCTTATATTCCTAGTCAGCAGCTATGTGGCTTAGACATAATTAGCACTAAATATAAGTCTTTGAATGAGTTAAAGGCCTTTAATTTCTATGATATCAGGGGAAATTGACATTTTTGAATGAGAAGGATCACTTTCACAGAGAAGATAACACATAAAAATGGGAAAAGTATTGTATTTACAGACACGCTTCCATGATATTAGGTCATAATAATGCCTCTAAAAGAGAGTGACCCTGGGAAGTAGAAGCATATATCCCTAGAGACTTGCAAGCAGAACAGAGTCATTCCATATATAGAGATCCAGGTGCAGCATCCATTCACTTTAAAAAGGAGAAGTGTTTCTTTTTCTCTAATCCAAAAAAAAAAAATTGACATATGAGATAAAGATTAATGATTGTCCACACCGACTTGACTTTTCTGAAACATTGGCTCTATAGCTTGCTCACTGTTCTTTAAAGTGTTTTCCTTCTTTAGCTGAATGTGCTACTCTCCTCTGTTGTTTTAGGACTTGTTTTCCTGACATTTCATTCACATTCCCTTCCATAATGCTCTGGGTTTTTCCAGTGTTCTCTACTTAGTCTTCTCTCTTTTCATATTTTCTATTCACCTTATATGATCTACATGGGGCTTTACTCACTAAAATGTTTAAGCTAAAAAAAATCATAGCTTCTTTTTTCCTTCATGTTGGCTTCTCAGATTCATCCCATCCTACTCAAAATATCTGTTGGATGTCTGTTACGAGCTAATGTGTTATCCATTGGGCTGGCAACCTGGAGCAAAATGGGAAAGGTCTGCACCCTCATTGAACTTACAGAATGTGAGAGAAACTGTAAACCAATAAATGTAAATACATTGATGAAAATCAGATAAGTATTTTTGTACAGTAAAATGATTATTAATAAAATGCATAATATATTATGTAAAGGGAAACATAGGAGATGAAAATTTATTGGGGTATTGGATGACCTTTCTGATATAGAAGCCTTTCAGCTGATTCCTGAGGGCAAGTATGTTTTAGGCATGCCAAGAATATGAGGAAGAGAAATCTGCACTGAGGACAACAAATAAGTTGTGTGTTTGAGGTTGAAAAGGAATTTTTGTGATAAGAGGACAATCCCTAACAAGCCTCTAGTTCACAAAGTCTCCAGCCATCAGAACATTAAACTAGAGCATCTGAGATGGCAAGAGAAAGAGGCAGGATGCTTTGGGAGTAGGAAAGGGCATGATCCTCCAAGAGTTCTTTGGATCTCGAGAGTCCAAAAGAACATGTGGGGACTCTGAACATGCATAAATCCAATACCCTAGAAGTGACAAGAACTACAATGGAGATGACAGGTAGATGCCTGTGTGGACCAGGTACTAATTGATACAGCCTTGGAAAATTTGGTGAATTTTCCTGTAGTCCAGCTGGACATTGAAGGGTTAGGACTGTCGAAAGAACTGTCCAGATGTTTTTTGGGAGAAGGGATTTGCTAGAGTAGTGTGATCAGCAAACTGTGGCCCATGAGCCCAATGCCTGGGTTTTTTTTTAATTGATATATTATAGTTAGACACATTTTTGGGGTACATGTGATATTTTGATATATGCACATAATGTGTAATGATCAAATCAGGGTAATTGGGGTATCCATCACCTCAAACATTTATCTTTTCTTTGTGTTGGTAACATTACAATCTTCTCTTCTAGCTATTTTAAAATATACAATAAATTATTATTAACTATAATTTCCCTACTGTACTATGGCATATAGAACTTATCCCTTCTATCTAACTGCCAATGCCTGTTTTACATACAGGTTTATGAACACAACCACACTCATTAATATTACCTATAGCAGCATTCATATGACAACAGAATTGAATAGTTTCAACAGAGGTGTGTGTGGCCCATAAAGCCTAAAATATTTACCATTTGGTTCTTTTTAGAAAACATTCCCTGACCATTGTTCTAATCCATACTTTCTGTGTCTTCTGCCTGGATTGTCTTTTATGTCATCTATTTAACCTACAGAACCCCTTATCAATCTTTAAGATGCATCCAAAGTGTCAGCCTGCTGGTAACACATCTGAGTCCATCTTTACCTCCCTCCCACACACCTGATTACTCCTATCCTACCTTGCACTGCACTTACCACACAGTATATCAAGTGTGACATACCTGCCTCCACTAATAGGTTCTCCATATTTTGAGGCCAAGCTGTGTGTCTCAGTGACTTTTATATACCTGACATATTTTGAAGTGTATCTGGCACATAGCAGGGAAAATAAAGATTTGACTGTGCAAGGGAAGGCATCAATATTGAATAAATTGGAGATTCTTCAGTTGAAATAGGCATCCCTACTCCTTGGATATGTCAGAGTTTAATTGTAAGTTAATGTTATTCTGCAGTCATGGGTCTTGTCCAGAATGTTTTATACCAGTTTGTTTCAGAGAGCATAAGAGTCAACTGACTCTATTAACATAAATGGCCAGGGTGATTTTCAAATGAAAGATTTGTTTTTGCGAGTCCTGTGAATTAAATCATTTGGATACTTTGCATTTCCATAAAATGCTAATATAGTCATTAATGTAATCCAGCAGTCTTTCTCTAGACATGCAATTAAAGTCCACTCCCATTTCAGCCACCATTTATCAGATACTTACTAGCCCTGAAGGTCATCATAATTTAGCACTAACAGAATACAGAGAGAGCAGATGTCTCTTTGTAGAGAATTGCCTAAATAAATTTTTCTGAACAAAGAATTAACAGAAAGTATTGTAATAACTCACAAATAGTTCTCAGTTGGAAGGTGGTTTTGAAGATAACTATTAAGAAAAAAGAATTTGAATCATGAATGTTCATGAAATTTTCTATTGATTTCAAATAGCAAATTAGTTGGGACTAGTATTCCCTGATCAGTGTGTGCCAAAAATCATCAGAAAATATTTATTGCATTTCCAAATTTGGCATGACATACTTTTTTATGCTAAGCATCAATGAGACATTAAGGGATTTCTCATAATAATTGTAGAAAATTAGTAAAAAAGATAGTCCCCACAGATTCCCCACCCCCAAAATGCTGAGGCTCTTTAGGTGACAATAGTCTGTCAACGGTGACCTTAATGACTTAGTTAAGGGCCAGCAAAACGATCAGAAATTCCTTTGAGGCAGTAGATTCTGAATAATGAATTCAGTTATCTGTTTTCCTTGAAATGTTTCTTCACCATATGTATTTATTAAATAAACAAGCAAAAATATATAACAAAAAATATATGAACCAAAATACCCTGAAGGTGACTTTTTAAAAAGTTCATGTAGCCATGCTTATACCAATTCATACACATCTACAATCACATGAGATCTTGTTTATGTTCCCATATTTCTTCACCCTGGGGACAGGTGGCTGGAAGCAGAGTCTTGGTCCTATTGCCGGTTCTCATCTTTGTCTCTATTTTTATCTTCAAATCACCAGAATTCCTACCTGGCTAGGAGGACTCCCAGACTCACACTTTGCCCAAAGACTGATCAGCACAGATGAAGACCTTGTTATCCTTATCAAAATATGTTCTCTCCCACTGTGGCTGCTGTTAGCTGCTTTCTCCTTCCCTCTGCATAGTGTGTAGCACTTTAAACTAAACTTCCTTACTGTGCTGCCTTCTGGAATTTATCTCAAGACAAACATTTATCTTTTGATCACCAACCTCAAAAAGAGGTTTTAGATTTCTTAATCTGGTAAAAGATACCACTTCTGATGGGATAGTTTCAATGACCTCATTGGTTGCATATTTCTGTAATAGCGTTAATTACACTGACTGCCTTGTGTGCACTGCCCAAGCCTAACATCTTGCTGTCTTCCCGTCCACTATTACACCTATTCTTTGTGAATTTTAATATATGCTCTGGTAGTGTGATTATACTATGAGGTAGAGATTATTAGCCTCAGTGCAGAAATCGAGGCTTAGAGAAGTTTAGTTTTATATCCAGCTTTACCAGTCAAAATTACCTGTCAAAGTCAGCATCCGAACTCGATATGATTTCAAAATATAAATGAGCTGCAATATTAGAAATAAACAGGCTCCATATGAAAGTCTGGGGTTACAGCTTCTGTTGAATTATCATGAAGTATCTCATGAACTTTTAATAGCCAATTAACCAAGTGGAGAGTATTTGTGGCATACTGCCACAGTGATCAGATCCATGCCAGCTAGTTTGAGGTTACAAAGAATTTCCATAACATACAGAACTTGCTTTTGGGTGTATCTCAGAATCTCAGAATCTTTGCAATGCTTGGTAGACTTTAACATGTGGAAAAATAACCTGTATCCAAAGCAGTAAACAATGCCGTTCTCCTTGTAGTTTAGATTGTACAAAGTTGTAACTTATTGGACTTTTAAATTTTTATTGTTTAAATTTATTTATTCTTTTGGTTTCACTTGCTTTATATTTATTCACCTTGTATTGTTCTAATACATTATGGTGGCAACAGAGAAAACAGGCAGAGCCCAAACATAGAGGAGTTTCTATGGAGAATCCAAAAGTACTATCAAGTTGTAGAATTTAGAACATTATGCTCAAGTTCTCACATTGTTTCTTCCTTAAGTATATTAAGATTCAAGTGTATTTAGATTCTTCACTTTGTTTGGTTTCTAACAAAGTGAACATCAGGGCTGGTTGTGAAAAAACAGATGTGTGATATGAAACTCATCAGTGCATTAGGGAATCAAATCCCCCCTCCCCAAAATATTTTCCACTCCCACCCTCTGGGTGGCTCAACACTTATATTAGACAAGAAGAATAATACCAAAAATATTTGTGACTCTTCACATCAGAAAGTTGTTTAAAGAGCTGTGAGATTTTCTTTGGGCATTTTTTTTACCCATAGTAAAAGAGGGCTCAGGTAGTGAAGCCATCATTTACTGATAATCAATGTAGATATTCTACTTGAGTGGTTCTAGTTTCCCAATGGTCATTTCCAGGTTTGATGCATATATTGATGAAAGTAAATGGGAAGTATCCGTCCCTTTAATTTGATTTTGATCTTAACTTTATAATCTGAGATTTTCTGAGTGAATAGAGTGAATTCAGGGAGTTTTATTTACCTTCACAATCTCACTTTTCACCACTCATCTAATCTAATTATGTTATCTTACTACCAATTGCTTGAAAGTTTGTTCACACTCTGGGTTTTCTCCTGCTCTGTTTTGTTACAAATGCTATTCCATCTGTAAGTGCCACTTTTCTCCTGTTTATGTTCATAGAATTGTTTCCCATACTGACAGGGTGAGGAGAAACAATCTTTTATTTGAAATAGATGAATTAGATATTGAGGGCTATAATGCTTTGTTCTCTGCAGATTCATTTCACAGGAACATTGATAACTGAGTAGGGAAATGATCCATTGGATTCTTCTTCCTACTTGAGCCCTGTTTGCTAGCTGATATAAAACGTGACAGTGGTCAATTCAATTTTAATTGGTTCTGGTAATTGGGTTTCCAGTACTTACCACAAGAAATTAATCTCCATGCTCAGTGGCTCAGTGATATTCCTGACTAGAAATGTTTTCATAATGTCTTTTCATATGTGTGTGTCTATATCCATGGATCATCTATTTTCCCGTATTTTATTCTGTGATATTTTTGTATCATGTGCTTCAGATGGTGTTAGATGGTTTTCTCATCCTCCTTCCTCATTGGGTCACAGGTTGTGTATGCTTATCTCTGTTTCTCTACTTGAAAGTTAATGCTTAAAGATATTTAAGTTGTTTTTGTTTGAGTTCTCTCTAATTTAAGAATATGTTTCTCCAAAAACATATTCTTTCATTTCATTGAAATAATCCATACTGACACTAGTCTCTAAGTCTGGCTTGATTTACTATAGTAAGTGAACCCCTGCCATGTAGAGTTTATTGCACTCTTCACAAGATACAAAACTTAGTTCTTGTTACTGTCATGAAATTAAAAATCTATAGGAAACCCAGTGAGAAAGCTTGCCCAGTGGTAAGAATTTGGATATAAAAATGAACAAATGGACTATTGGTGAAGATGAGTTTTATCTTTTAAATTAACTATTTCTCATTAAGCTTCTTTTGAAGATTTGCTGAGTCAAATATTTTGATCAAATAAAATTTCTATTTAAATAATAAGTAATTTGAAATGGAGGGTCTTATTTTTCAGTTACATCTTCCCTTGGAAATAGATTCTAAAAATCAATGGTTAGAGAGAAAAATTAATCCAAAATTTCCACTAAAAATGACATAAATTATCTATAAAGTATAAATACAATTAATGATCAGAAAAAGATCTTAAAATTATTTGCCATAGACTTGCTAAAATGCATGACTGCAATATGATACAATCACTGCTCTTCAATGACTTCCAACCAACAACATAAAGCTGAATTTGTGTTATATATTCATATTATGTTATAAACTACACTTATTTTATAGTCCACATAACATTTAGCACAGGCAGAAAACTTAAACGTCAGTGCACAAGCGAAGACATTCCCTTCTCACTATGTCAATGTGATTGTAGTAACATATCAAAGTGCATCCTCTGTTGATCTTGGTCTTTGAATGACTACAGTGAGAAGGGTCAACCTGCTAACCTCTGCCGGACAGTTAGCATAAGTAAAAAATTCATTAGATATTAAGCCACTGAAATTTGGGAGTTGTTTGTTACTTCAGCATCACATGACGTATACTGATTGATAAAATATTGTATTAAATCTCTTCTTTCTTCTTAAACTTTCGACACTTTAACCCTACTTTCATAGCCCCAGAAGATGTCCTGCATCTTATTTCATTGAGAAAATAGTAGCACTTAGAAGATTAAATCTTTATCCTTCCACTAATTCTACAAACCCACCCTCAGAAGTACTCACATATTCTATATTATATTCTGTTAAAATGGGACAGCTGTCATTCCATGCGTTTTGACTTACTCCAGACCTTGTTTCCTTACAATAATTTCTTATCCCTCTTTCATCTCCAAATTTACCCTCTCTGTGGGATCACTTCTGTCAGTGTATGCATATAATATAATATTGTCTGTTTTTAAATCCCTCGCTAGAATGGCTTCCTCTCCAGCCATACCTTCATTTCTTAGTGCACTTTATAGGGAAACTTTTCATATTACTTTTATTGCTTTCTTCAATTTCTTACCTACAGTTCTCTTCTGTTCTTCTTTCATTTACATCAGTGTATTGAATCCACAATGTTTCCAACTATCTTGCCAAATCCAGTGATCGAGTCTCATTCCTTTTCCTTTTGGTCTCTCACACTAACATAAAACACAGTTAATAAAGCCTCCCATCTTGAATTGCTCTTTCACTGGCTTCTGAACACCCCTCTCTCCCAAGAGAACATTACTTCTAACTTACTGGCTACTCCTTTTATTCTTAATTTCTAAAATTCCCCCAAGGAAGACAGGGCCTAACACATAGTAGGTGTTTAATAACTTTTTGAGGAGTCTATGGCCATTCAAATAAATTGGGATATTTTATTATGTTATCATAGCTAGTAAGTTTGTTAGGGTGTATTTTACCTGGTAAAGGAAAGGTTCTATTTATATGCTTTTGGATTTTAAAGTGATTAAAACATTTGTCAACCATATTATGATTAGTAATTTACTTATTGGTCTCTCCCAACATGTGTAAAGCTCTTTTAGATGTCTCATTTTGTGTATGTGCCTATGTCCATTCTCTAGTATGTGGCTTGGATGAATAAATTAGTGAATGAATAAATAAATATCCTACATTTGACTCATGTTGAGTTTTAAAGTAACCAAATAACATATGTCATTTTCACATCAACTGCTGTAGAGCCATAATGTCTAGTTGCATTATTTGAGTGGTTGTTTAATGGATCTAAGTATAAAAACTTTTATTTTTCCAATATATAACTTTATCTGATAAATTTTAGGTTATTTTTCCATCTAGAATATTTTTAGAGTCTCTATTATTTGAAGCAAGGTATCAGTTATCTAACATTTGGTTTACCTGAAAATGTAATATGTATGTTTGCTTTGCCTTTAGCCAAATAATTGAGAGAAAAAATGTTGAGCAGAAGAAATTCAAGGGCAAATTATCTTAGGCATTCTCTTAGAAATCTCCTTTCCTGTTGAAAATGAGACATTAATCAAACACTATTGGCCAACATAGAGTAACTCATCTATGTGGGAATTTGGAACCAGTTAAGCCATATTCACGTTTAGATCCACTACCTAAATCTAATATGTCACTAACTAAACCCATTTCCTCCTGCCGTTTTTTTAAAGACAGTGTTTTTATACAGTATTTCACTCATTATGACAGGAAAGATTATAGCTACCTGTAATATAATATTGACTAACAGTGCCCAGAATAACCCAGATAATCATGAACCCACAACAAAACAGTGGTCTATGATTACAGGGCTCATTTAGAAGCTTAGTCAGGTCAATAAATTTCCAGGATTTTCCCACCATATTGCTCAGCTATTATGATCATATTGCCTCTTTTTTCTCATCTAAGTCACCTGGCTACAAGAGAAGCTTTAAGAGAAATATTCTTGGACTATGTTTCAATATATAAAATAAGAGGTTGGAACAAAAGATATTTTATCAGAGAGAACTACACCCATCTCCCACATCATATTTCTGCAAATATCTCTGGCCATAACTAGCTCATACAGCTTCCTCTAGCTTCAAAGGAGGTTGAATGTATCAGGCAAAGGGGTTGGAATTGTTTTGGTTGACTTATATGTATCATATTTTTATCTCTGGGGCTGGCCATATTGCAATCCCAAGTAAACCAGGATTGTGTTAGCCAAATAATGCCCACCTCACTAGCCATCATTTTCTCCTCATTTCTCCTGATATGTGCCCATTTGAGGAAGTCACAGGACTCTCACAGGGGTTATTACAAAAGTACTCTCTCTGTACTCTTTGAATTCCAGTTTAATTTGCAACCAACCAATGTGCCCTATTTGTGACACAATTGTCTCTCTTTTTGCACCTACCCCAACAATCTTTCTGTTATTTGTATACATACTCATTTCTTGGATCTTATTCATAGTTTTTCCTTCCTCAATATCTAGCCTACAGAGGATGATTAATAAATATTAATATTTCTGCAACAAAAGAATGAAAACATCAGAAAATCATTCTAACATGCTGCATTTATCACAAACCTTCCCTGTTCAAATCCACAAGTGCCTCCTTTTTTCTCAGTCATGAAGACAAATCTTTTGATCTACCTTTAAGGGTATCTGGAACAAAACCTACTCAACTTCAGGTCTCATTCCTCTTCAATAAGCCCCCTGAGATTTAGTCCCCTGTTAGTCTTCTCACAGTCTCATATAAAGTACTCTATGTAATGATATTTTTATATAAAAAAGTGACATACATTATAAAACTATATAAAATAGGAGTGATTATTTTGAGTTACTTCACCCCTATGTGCATACTTAGTTTCTATCATGTATAAATCTCACTTTTTTCCTCTTTCCTTTTCCAAAGTCTTTTTCTTTTGTCCCTCTTCTTGCTAACTCTATCAGCAACTCACTCACATCCTCACAGCAGTCATCTCTACATACAATGGGCTGCCACTTTAATTTTTTTTTTTTTTTCCTGTCTGGGAGAGCAAATTCCATCTATGTACATGCAACTAGCAGTACTGATGAGTTAATACCTCTTGGTCCAGCCCTTAGCCAATGGCAGATTGAACTTGCTCACCTCTCATTTGGGTTAACTTTGATGTAACACTTTCTGCCATAATTCCCAGTGAGATTAAGTTCCAGTTGTCCAAAGTAGTAAATTGCTTAGTTTTCCACATATTAAGTGGGTTCCCACTTTTTTTTTTTTTTTTTTAACTTTACCTGGATCTCTTCTTTGTCTCACTTTTCTACTTCTCCATCAGTATGTTCTGGGATCATCCCTGAAATAAACCACTTGAAGTCAAGTCCTTGTCTCAGTGTCTGTGTCCCAGGAAACCCAGGCTAATATGGCAGACCAGCCCAGACTGACCATTCCCCGTCTAACACTCCGTTGAGTAATATCATTCACGTGGCTTTCATTGGTATTCAGGCCCAGTATATATTTCTTCCTCCAATTGTGTTGTTGTTGACAGTCACTGGTTTTTTTCCTTCAAAATATTTTAGCACCTGATTACCATTGTTTATTCCCATGATTGTTTCACCACAAACTGTAAATAGTATATAAAGAAGCTCTGGGATGAAAGTGAAGATAAGTAGACACAGCCTATGGTGTTAGAGAAGAATAAAAAGTGTTTCTGCTGTTGTGAGGGAGAGAAAAGCAAAAGGGAAAAGGGACTGTCATTGGCCATCGACTGAAACTCAATCCTAAAAGTCTGGCATTTCCAAAAATCTGATTTGCCATTTCCCAAAGCAATATGAGGTTTGAAAATGAGAGTATTGTGCCTGGAGAGGAAGTTGGTGTGGGTTTTGTGGTTTCCAGACTGCGGAAGGGAAAATCATCGTATCTCAAGCCAGGGTCATGTTTTCTCAGGCTTGGGGATGTTCACAGTTCTTAGGCAAAGGCAAGAAGACAACCTGATTGTTGGCCTTTTATTGTTCCTCCCTCGGGTAAGCCACAAGAAATTTGGTGTGGAGAAAGGCAGAAGGAGAAGTAAAGGAGACCCATCTTTTAACCTCTCAAAGCCTGGTTCAGGATGTCATAAAAGCAGCTGCCAGAAATAAAAAGAAAGGAAGTGTATCAGAGTCTAAGAAAAGCAGAAAAGGAAGAGAGTCTTTGAAAAGCCACCATAATAATCAGTAATCTGTTTGACATCTGGCAGAGAGACACATCTGCAGGGGGCAACTGGGATGAGTAATTGAACTTTGATTTCTACATTTTCACTGAATGTCTATGTTTAGCACCTAAATTTTAAACACAGGAAGATTTTTGAGAATGCACTCTTCTCCAAGAGGTTGTTTCATGGGATACAGGAAACATCTGGAATAAGATCAAGTGGGTTTCACGGCTGCCCAGACAACTGGTGTTGTACTGTTTTGTTATGGACCTGTAAGGGGTAGTTAAAATGCATTTGAGGGTTCCTCTAAATGTATACAGCTATGCCAGGATTTCTCAGAATCTAGCCTGAACCAAGACAAAAGCTACCTCAAAATACATGTCAGACAAGGGAACAGTATCCTAAATTGAGCACCTGCAATAAAGGACTAATCTATTTAAAATTAAAGGAAACCTTCAACATATTAGAATTACTAAAGAATGAGAAATCATTTGTTTCAACATATCTTGTGATATTATGAAAAATACCTTTGTTAATAAATGCACTCAGAAGTCAAGATAATTTGCAAAAATAGCCTTAAAATGGTCTTTTTAGTGTTCATCTCCTAATCCTGTATAAGGACAATTGGGTCTCCCACTTTTGCTTGACAAAAAATTCAGAAGATCTATGCAAAGATAGAAATGGGACAAAAATAGAAATAATAAGTATTTATTAAGTACATATTTAATAACTATTACATTGGCATTATAGATTAAGTGCTTGAATATAATGCATATTCTTTTGCTTAGTTATGGCAAAAAGAATCATATGCAAGGTTATACATCACAATAATATCGATAAAAAAAGTTTTGATCAACTTAAATATCTCAGTACAAATTGGTCAAATGATTTTTGGGATTCATGTGTTGGGGTATTACATAGCTAATATAAATTATATTCTCAGGTGCTCCAGTGATGCAATTGGTTAGTGTGCAGTACTTATAAATTATATTCTCAGACACTGGGGAAAATAAAGTGAGAGTACTCATAATGTTAACATGTTAACATTATATAACATTCCTTCAGAGGAATACAAAGCTATACATTGCACAATTCCGATATTGTATGCATAGGTATATGTTGTGGGCAGGGAGCTATATTTACAAAACCAGGAACAGTTCCTCCCATAAAATGTTACCAGTGTAGGATCTCTTTAATATGGCCTAGTGAGTGTCCTAATAATTGGAGGGGCTTATGGCAGAGAAACTAAACTTTCATGAATGGAAAAAGGAAAAGAAAACTTTCAGGGGAGAGAACTCGGGAATAAGTGGACAGATGAGTATTTGCAGACTGAAATTTATAAAGATCAATAAATCTTTATTGATTGAAAAAAGAGTTGGGTGTCTGATTGCAAGGAATTCCAACTAGAGATGTAGATTTATTTACATTAGTTAGCTACAATATTTGAGTAAGGAGGGATGCATTAAAAGAAATGTAAAATTTATAGTAATTGGGAAGCATTTTTCATTATTTCATTATTGTAAATTATAATAATATAGCAATAACAGTAGTAAAAATAATAATACCTAAAATTCATTGAGTGTAGCTAGGTAATGGTGTAAATGCTTTGCAGGAATTAAATTACTTAAGCTTTAAAGCAGCCATATGATTGTAGAGGAAGGAACTGATACACAGAGTTAAAAATGCATAGATAGATAGATAGATAGATGGATGTGTGTGTGTGTGTGTGTGTGTGTGTGTATGCTTGAAAGTGAGGTATCACTCAGCTAGTAGGGAAGAGAGTTGCCATCTAGGCAGTCTGAATCCAACTGCCAGCACCTTTATCCTTAACCATTATACTATACGAATCTCTTTTAGTTGAAAGTATTTTTTTTCCTAATTAGAGACATAAACAGCATTTTTTGTCTGAGTGAACAACATGAAATATGCCCAGATCTCCTAAATGAAGGAGATTCCTCATTGTAGGTAATGTCAAAAGAGGATTAAAAATATAAAATATTCTTTGCCTAGGCCAATGTCTTTAAGAGTCTTTCCTACATTTTCTTCTAGGATTCTAATAGTTTCTTTCCTAAGGTTTAAGTCTGTTAACCACCGTGATTTAATTTTTGTGAGAGGTGAAAGGTGTGGGTCCTGCTTC
>CM052437.1:80460380-80498097 GCA_028533085.1 Varecia variegata
ATCCTACTGCCTCAGCCTCCCAAGTAGCTGGGACTACAGGCATGCGCCACCATGCCCGGCTAATTTTTTCTATATATATTTTTGGTTGGCCAGATCATTTCTAATTTTTAGTAGAGACGGGGTCTCGCTCTTGCTCAGGCTGGTCTCGAACTCCTGACCTTGAGCGATCCACCCACCTTGGCCTCCCAGAGTGCTAGGATTACAGACGTGAGCCACCACGCCCGGCCCTCATTTATTATTTATCTTACACAGTAAAGAAGTCTCACATAATTGGATTCACTTTGAAAAGAGTGTGCGTCAGACACTATTGCTGCTTAAACAACTATGACCAAATCTTAAAGGCATTCACAATAAGCAATGATTTCTCATACACTTGTGGTCAGCTAGGGTTCAGTGAATCTAGCTGGTTTGGGCTGCACTTGACTCTGATTGTGAGTTGTACCAGTGGTTACCCCAGGTATGTTTTCATGGGAAAAGGCAGGCACACACAAGGGTAAGCCCAGCTGGGCCAGCGCACTTCAAGCCTCTGCCAACACGTCTCCTAACATGCAATACTTTGGGCAACCCTGAATTGTCCCAAACAAATCAAGCCCAAAGTAAAGGTTCAAGGAGTTATACTATCCTCACCACAAGACCATGGCAAGAGTGCAGATGTATCCACACACTTTAGCAAAGTAAAGAATTGGGATCCATAATTCAGCCTACCACATATTCTGTTTCATTTGAAGGAGTTAATCGATAGTTACACTTCTTGTATTCATGGAGGTTAAGAACTTTTGAAAACTTAATATGAGTAAATAAGACAGTGAACACAGTGAAATTTGTAAATGCTAGGTGCTTAAAATTTATTTATATACAACTAAAATATGGGTTTTCTTTTTAGCATGGCTAATATTTTTGGAACTTCTTTTCTTTTATCTTTATCATGGAGCCAATATGGTGCTGTGGAAAGAATGTTAGTGGCACTTCAAACACACAGATTCTAGTCTGGATCTGTCACTAATTAACTCTAAAACCGTCAGTAAATTATCTCAAATTATTTTGGCCATATCCTCCTCTTCTGTAAGGAGTTGGACGGGATAGTCACATTTCCTTCCACCACTACAACTGCATAAGTATATGTTTACTGACATGGAAGTGGGCCAATAGGTCTTGCCTCATCTCCTTCTTCGATTTTTTAAAATATTATTGTTGCATCAAATTAAGAGTTCCCAGCACCAAAAGTACATGTGTGAACCAAAGTGGGAGTCTTATCTAAAGTCATAGACAACATTTAAATGTTTCTTGGAGGAACTCTTGGGCCCACTGAAATCTGGGCCCTTCAAGAAGCCCACAGCAAATGTGGAGGGTCTGTGAACATGAGATGAAGGTCAAATGTGAGTATCTCTGGACAGGAGATAAAGGTCACCCATGATACCAAATTTCAAATCATGTTCAGAACAGGGAGGATTTTCAGGGCTGGAATGAATACACAAAACGTGTTTATTTACATCACTCAGGTTTGTATGGAAATCCAAGTACGGTTTGCAAATGTGATGGTATTCATCTCTCTGAAATTGGCACAAATTGCAAGTGTTTGTTTGGGAAGTTAATAACATCACATATGCTTTTGACAGTGACATATCAGCAAACTGTTTTTATAGAGCATTGCATGCACTTCTAACACACCACAGCTGAGGTCTGATTCAAGCTGAAACCCCAAGTGACTATAAACCAAACAATTATTTTCTTTTAGCTCTAATGTGTTTGCTTCCTGATGACCCACAGCCTAAACTCACACAGAGCAGGACAGCAAAAACTTTCTTTTTTTGTGCTCCAGGCCCCAACAGGGCAAGGCACGTTCTGGAAGACTACTTGTGGGTGACCAAAACACAATTTAAAACATCAGCAGCCTTTGATCAGGGCAGCTTGCTTACTTTTAATTGTTTCCAGAGTGCCTGTTTGAAAATTTGTTAGATTACATATCACAGGCAATGGGAATTGATGGCTGAATTCACTGCCTTAATTCTTGGCTTGGAAAGAAGTTATGCTTACCTCAGTTACACTTAGGAAGCTGAGCTTTTGGCCAAGCAACATAAAGGTGATTTCACTTGCTGTCTCTTTTCACCCATACCCAAAATAACAAGAAATGAACTGAGGGGTCTTTTAGGAAAGTGTGAGGTAATTGGTTGCTGGCTATTTTTCTCCAGCTGCACTAACTTTAATCAAAGTTTGGTGTTTTTTTTTTTTTTTTTTCTTCTTTTTTCCTTCTTTATGGATATCAGTGGACATAAGACCTAAAATGTTTTCCCTTAACAAACTAGCAAGCAGAGAGCAATTAGCACCAAAAAAAAAAGAAAGGAAAAAAAAAGCTTTCTTAAAACTACGTATTTCAAAATCCTTCAATCCTTAAGGACACAAACCAGTATCCCCTATCCTAAAGTAAATGAGTGAGAGAATCCTAGCTGTACCAACCCAATGCTCAGCACTTTCCATAACCCTCGTAACTTCCTTGGGTAAACTCACAGAAGTCCCACAGATTCAATAACAACTTTTGTGCAGATAATATTAATATTTAAAGTTTCTTCTCCACCTTCAATTTCAGCTCTTCCACCTACACTTCTGACTACCAACTGGATAGACATCATTGACTGGATGGCGTTTCACACATGCACCTGGATTTCAATGTGGCCAACAATGATTGTCTTTGCCCATCCCATGCCTCATACCCAATCCCATTTCTTTCTATATTTTCAATTTTGTGAATGTCTCCACTATTCTACTCTTCTAACTGCTTCCAAGAAATTCTCTTCCACTGCCACCTGTCTCCTGTATCCTACATTCAATTTGACACCAGGCTCTATTTATTCTATAGCCCCACTCCCATAGTTTTTCTAAATTCATCCCACCTTTATGTTTACAGTGCCCTGGAAACAGATTTCTAACAGGACTCTGAGTCTTCTAACTTGCCTATTACCAACTCATCCTATATTTTAACATCAGAATTATTTTCCTAAAACCCATTTTATTATGTCAGTTCCAGTTTAAAGTTAGCTAATACTGTCTATATCCCAAAAGTTAAACTCCTAGACTCCTAAGAATGCCATTTGCCAGTTCTAGATTGTATCTTGAACCTTGCCAGTTCTAGATTGTATCTAGAACTCTGAGTTCCAGTAATAAATTATTTCCATAGTATGTGATACACTCTCTAATCCTTGGTGCTCAGCACCTACGCCTTCCTTTGCTAAGAAGCCCACTTCCTTTAAATCCATCTTCTAAAACATAACTCAAATGTGGCATCATCTCTGAACCCTTAAGACAAAGTCAAATATGCTTTTTTTCTGTTCTTTCAAAGGATTTGGTGAAAGCATGTATCATTAGGGTCACTAATCGTCCCTGTTTGCATGTGACTTTCCTTATTTTAGCATCATAGATCCTGTGCCCAAGAAATTATCCAGTCTAGTCCTAAAGAAAACAGTCACCCTTGACACAGTGTGTGGTCACTGTTTGCATGTTTGTTTTATCTACCAGAGTGTGAGCTGCTTAAAGTCAGTGAAAAGGCTTAATTTAGCTTTGTAGCTCTAAAAATTGGTACAATGTCTGCAAAATACTGGACTAAATTGTGTATTTAATACTGCGATAGAGTTTTGCTCTTTTCAATTGAATCCTCAAAATCTCTGGAGGATGTCGATATTAACACCAATTTTTTTTTATATATATGAAGAGAATACATCCAAGAGAAACTTAATGATCTGCCCAAAGTTAAACAGCCAGACTACACACAGATGTTTTTCTGATTACTAAACTATGCTTATTTCACCATGAAACATGAGTAAATCATTGGCTGGGATATTCTGTGATATGTTAGATTGAGTATTTTTCTACACACAAATTGATTTGGGGAGGAAAATGATTAAAATCAGATAAACAGTTAATTACCAGGCCTTCCACTCAATTAAATTTTGGAACAGCTATTTGTTTGAATTAAACATCTTCAAACAAGATTGACTGTCTAGATATAACTAGTACAACCAAAACAACAGAAAATGAAAATAAATGTTATTTTCACAAGAACTAACTGAGATAATTTAGAAAATGAGACCATTGAGATTTTCTAGTTAACATATTTATAAATCACAGCCACACACCTATTGTTTAGTCCAGTGGTTCTCAGTGGGGGTAATTTTTCCCCAGAGAACAATTGGCAATGTCTGGAGATAATTTTAGTTGTCACAACCAGAGGGATAGAGGTCATGGATGCTGCTAACCATGCACAGAGCCCATCCACAACAAAGCATCATCCAGCCCAAAATGTCAATGGTGTTAAGGTTATGAAGCTCTAAACTGAAAAATATGTAAAAAGTAATGCAAATATTATCACATACATATTTCAATTGACTCGAATTTAACAGAAGATTTTAACAGAAATTTTAACAGAAGATTTCACAAATGCATTGTTATGGGTATGTGTGTGTATGTGTGTGTTTGTGTGTATACATATATATTAAAATATATATAGTGTATACTTTTAATGGTGAAAAAGAGATATTATTTATACAATTCTGCTATATCAACAGAAAAAACTCTTGATTTCTTCAAAAAATCATGTCTTTTTTTTCTTGTTCTAATGAAACAATTTAGGCTCATTACAGATATCATTACTCAAATAGAAACATTTTTTAATCCTATAGTACATCCATGGAAAAGGAATGAAAGCAACATGGTTTATTTGCTTTAGTCTATGATTTGCAAAATTTTTAAAATTTTCATTATACTTACAAAAACAATTTTGAATCATGCTTTCTTTACTTAACATTATATCCTGAACTTTCTAAAAATGTCATTTTACTATTGAACAAATTCCATAATATGAATAGACCATAATTTATTTAACAAATCTCCTAAAGTTGGATATTTGGAATTTTTCCTCTATGTTTTTCTATAATAAATAATGCCATGATGAACATTCCTGTACATAAATCTTGAGTCCCTTCTCTGATTATTTACTTGGGAGAGATTCCATGAACTAAAATGTTGAGGTCAAAATGAAGCCATTTAAGTTTTAGGATTTCAGTGATATAATCCATAAAACAGAAATAATAAACTATGGCCTCTTCCTAGTCCATGGTATAAAAGGGTCATGGAACAGAGATTTATTAACATAAACCATAGACTAGGCATCCAACTGTGAAGTTATCTCTACATGTGCAAATATAGGTGGGGGGCAGAGAATACACAAAGGTCCCGTTACATAAATAGACCTGTTCATGTTTATTTTTGCTCTGGTTCAAAAGCTCTGGTGCAAAAGTCACATAAAACCCTCTTTTCAGGTAGAAGGTGACAGCATGTTCCAAAGAGAGCTATGTGAGTGATTCCCACTTCCCACAAAGTTATGGCCAAAAAAAATGCATTTTCAGTTTATACTTAGCATGTGGATAACATACCATTCAGTATCCATTTAGTGCAAATTTACTATATCCCAGACACCATACTGTCTTTTATTCTTTATTATACATTTTGTGTCTGATCCTTATAAGCATTCTGAAGTAAGTACTGTCTCCATTTCACAGATAAAGCTGCTGAGGATCTGAGGGCACTATGTAAATTGGCCATGTAAGCAGATTAGTACGTAAAGAATCTTATCTAAACACTCATTTTTACAGCCCCTAAGAAATTGTTCTTAAACCTACCACTGCCCTTCATTGTTTATCATATTCATAGTTTTGCATATAAGAGCCTACTGAATGTACTTATATAGATATAAGAATTAATAACTTCTTTCCCTATGTTTAACATGCTTCTAAACCTGACTATCAACTAACTCATCATTGTAGCCTGTCAAGTTACACTAGGTCTTCTCTATAGGCCTGGCACTGCAGATATCACCCAATCTTGTCTACGGTGATTTCAAAGACCGGAGAAAATGCACGTGACTTCTTACCTACAAGGCTTCTTGATGGGGAGCGATTTAAACCTATAGCCTTAGAAACACGTAGCTTTCCTTCATTTCTCTCTGGGACTACTCATGTGTAAGGAAGCCATTCACAATAACCTGGGATTAGCTGTCCTGAGAATAAGAAACCACCAGTCTATGAGAGCATTATCAGGTACAGATTATGTACAGGCTGCCAAATGCAAAGAAACTGTGTAAGGTCTGAGCTCTGTTTTTTGTTTGTTTGATTTTTTTAATTGATTGAACTTAAGAATCTCCTTTCCTCCAAATTTGTCTTTCAGAGCATTTCTCCTGGCTAAATATATAAGAAGTATACTTTTTCTTCTTTGTTCCTCCACTATTTCTCTTTTCAAGCCATAATAAAGCTGTGTTTCCTAGCTCCCTCCCTCTCACCTAACCACCCGTTTATCACTTGGGGTTGCAGGAGTTGTCTCTCTTTCTGACTGAGTTCTTCAGCCACACCCCCATGACCCACACTCATACAACTTGTGCATACATATTCTGTATTCATCGCCTGTCTTAACTTGCACATTATCTCCTTTAATAAACAGTTTTCACAATTCTACTTTATTCCTGGATTTATTCTCACATCTTTAGATTATTTCCTAAGTCATTCCCTTCACTCTTCCTTCTCCCAATGGACCTCTGTGTTACCAAATTATTGTTTTCTCAATATCATACTTTTCCCTCTTATAGATGAAATATGGATGCCTTACAAGTGCTATATTTAAAACTTACTGAGTAGCTCTAGTCTCCATTAACATACATATCTATGTGAGCATTCTTCTAAGCCCTTATAGTAAATATTCAGATTGTAAGTATCCAATTCAATTTAATATTTTGTCAGTGCTTACCAAATACAAGGAAATGTGCTAGGCAAACATCCGTAGACTAAGCATTGTATTGTTGAAATGAAGTGACTCACCCAGCTGGGATTATCAACAGCTGGGTATTGTAGATTCGGCCTCACATCTCATTCAAGCTTCCAGAGATCACCACTGCAATCACTTTCATGCCTGTAGTCTATTCACTTCCTCTGTCTTTTCTACCTAATCTTCAGAGTGACATCCTTGAATGTGCAGTTCAAACATCACCTTTCTTTGAAGCTTTCCTCTACCATTATCCTCACACATAACACTGCAAGTCATGCTAGTAGAGCAGTCATTGCATTATATTTGGCCTTGGCCGGTCTCTATGCCATTCTTTCTGATTAGTTCTTATGTTACTCACCTTGTACCCACCTTTTCTGGAAGAGTGATGTCTAACAGACATTTGCCTGGGTAAATTACTGAATATATAATCCTCTGAATTTGAAATCTATTAATACTCAAGTAAGACATTACAGGTACAGTTTCTGCCTTTGGGAGTTAGAACAAGGTCTGTCTGACAAAAAACTCATACTCCAGGTAATAGGAGTTCACTCTTTGAGTTTATATGCCTGACTTCTCTATTCAGTCCAAAGAGTTAAATTGACTATTCTTGTTGCTGCTTTCTTCTGATGCCTCATGAATTCTGTTTGAAAACTCACTTTTTTTGAACTTTATAGTTTAGCAAGCTAATGACTTTGATAAGTAAGGCCATGAATTTCTAGGGTAGAAATTGATAGCATGATTCTAAGCAAAGTAAATGGCCTGCTTCGTCCATAAAACAGAGCTAATATTGCCCACATACAGAGTTTTTGAGTGTCTTATATATGAGAATAAATTTTAAAACATGTGACACCCAATTGTGTAAGCTAGTATAATGACCCCTCCAAAACATCTACACATTAATCTTTAGAACCTGTGAATACGTTGCCTTCACAAAAGGTAATCTGCAGAGGTGTGTAAGGTTGAGGATCTTCGGATGGGAAGATGACCCTGGATTATCTGGGTGGACTCAAGATCTAATTACAAGAGATCGTAAAAGAGGAGTTTCTTCTTGGCTCTGGTCAGAAGGAGATGGGATAACAGAATGGCAAGAGAAATTCCACATTGCTGGTTTTGAAGATGGAGGAGGTATGGCCGTTAGAAACTGGAAAAGGCAAAGAAGCTGATTCTCCTGTAAGGCTCCAGGAAGGAACACAGTCCTGCTGACATCTTGATTTTAGCCTGGTGAGATGCCTGTCAGACTTGTGACTATAACATAATATATTTGTGTTGTTTTAAGCCACTAATTTGTCATAAATAAATGTTTATCTTGGTCTTATTTAAATATTACTTAATCATATGGACTTCTAATGAAAACAATGAGGGCAAACACTTAAAGCTCATAAAAAGTTAATTAACTATATTTTTATCTAGTCTAACTGTTCAAGTGAACAATTGCTTGAGTACATGGAGGGAAAACTTGCACACTGACCATTTCCAGTTCTTTCTCTCATGGTTTGCATTAGGGATTGGTTGCAAAAATTAGTAGATTCTGAAAGACTTAATGTTAGGCAATAGCTTAAGTAATGAATGTTAAGCTATAAATAGTTGAATTATTCATTCACTTTCCATTCTACAAATATCTGGTGAGAATTTTCCCAAAGAAAGAAAACATTCAAAATGGAAAAATGTACTTAATAAATCCATTCTTCCCTCATAGAATATCCAGACTAGGAAAATACAAATAATCAAAATGCGGTACCTGAGAGCCTGAGTTTAGAGCTCTGCCTTAGTCACCATTGCAACTCCAGTTCTCAACACAGTCCCTGATCCATAGTAAGTCCACAAAAAGCAATTGGGGTCTTTGTTGAATTGACTCTCACATATGCCATGAGATAATAATGTAATAACTTACAAAAGAGATGATATGCAAAAGCTTCATAAAATATATACCATTTTAAATTAACATTAAAGACCAGGAGGAAGGGAGGATACTTAAAAATTACAGATAATTGAATTTGAAAAACTGGATTGTGTGTGAAAATGCAATAATAAAAAAAGTAGGGCTAAAGAGTAGATTGCCCACAGATCATAAGAATTCACATTTCAAAAACAGGGTGTCAGCACTGGAAATCTGAATGAAGTTTGTAAGAAACAACAAAAAAATGGTTCTCTACTCCAATAAATTTGACTGGATTAAATGAAGTTAAGCAGATCTTTTCAGCACAGGATTTTTTAGGCTTCAGTAGGTTAATGTGCATTAGGCTTTTTGAGTGAAGGAAAACATGTCTGTATCAATTACCTATTGCTCCATAATCAACTGCTCCAAAACACTGGCTTTAAATAATGCTTTATTATTTCTCCTGACTCTGTGTATTGGCTGAGCCTTTTTTCTGTGCTCACGCATGCATCTGCCTTTGGCTGGTGGATCGGCTGGATGCTGGGCTTACCCAAACAGCTGGGTTTCTTTCCCCATGTAAGTATTTTTGTGGGCGTGGTGGTTGTTTTTGTTGTACTTTCTGTTTGATTGTTTAATTTTTTTACATTTCGGGCTTCTTCACATGATGGCAGAAATGTTCCAAAAAAGATGAGAGTGGAAGGCACAAAGATTCTTGAGATGCAGGCTTTGAAGTCACATAGCATCACGATAGCTACATTGTGTGGGTCAAAATAAATCACAAAGTCAGCCCCAATTCAATGGGTTGTATAAATCGACAACCGTCTTAAAAGGGAGGAGTGACAACTTCAATTGCAACCATATTTTACAATCTGTTAGTCTAGTTAGATTATTTAGTTCCAAAACTAATGTGGTCATTCATAGAACTTCACTCTTTATGGGTTTTGTTTGTTTGTTTGTTTGTTTGAGACAGGGTCTTGCTCTGTTGTCCAGGCTAGAGTGAAGTAATGTCATCATAGCTCACTGCAAACTCAAACTCCTGGGCTCAAATGATCCTCCTGCCTTAGCCTCTCAAGTAGCTGGGACTACCAGTGTGCACCACCATGATCAGCTTTTTTATTTATTTAATAATTAATGGATTGATTGTATAGACAGAATCTCGATCTTGCTCAGGCTGGTCTCAGATTCCTGGCCTCAAGCTATCCTCCCGCTTTGGCCTCCCAAAGTGCTAGGATTACAGGTGTGAGCCTCTGCACCTGGCCATTCTCTTTATATTTTATGTATACCACCTTCTAACTTAGTTTGTTAATACTGATGTAAGGCTTTGGATTATGCAGAAAATAATTTCAGAATTCGGTACTACTGGCATTTGTAATTAAACATTTAATTGTAAAAGAGACATATTTTATTACATATAGTTTCCTTTCTTGGAAAAGGCGCACATATGAGGGCATTTAAGGGAGGGATGGAGCAAAGCAATTTAATAATAGATTATTAGTGTATCTCAGATGAGTGTAAAACAGATCTTTTCTTCAGGTTAAATAGTAATGGTATGAGAAAGGAGAGAGTAAAGGTATGTTATATTCCACAGTTAGAATCTATTAATCTGATTGGCTGCTTACACTACAGCTGGGTGCAGAACAGGGCAGGGGTTAGTGAAAAAGGTGAAAAAAGAAAAATCAAAGTCTGCCTCACAGATTTAAGCTTTTTGCTGATCAGCACAACACTGAAAATATGGACAAAAGACATATGGACAAAATAAGACAGTTAAGAAAAGAAGTGTCAGATAGACAATGATAAATTCGTTGTATATATTTAGGTTTCTAATGTTAGTTGAGCTACTGTGTAGAAATATAGAGTAGGGCTGAACTTCAGGAAATATATCAGTTTTGGAAAATTATATATAACAGATTAATTCAGTATTGATCCAACAAATGTTTCTACAAATACTCCTTGACATGATACAACATAAAGTATGATAAATATAGATCCTGCCATCTCAGAGCTTATACAATAACTAAATAAGCAATTAAAATTAAATGTCATAAGTGTGAAGAGTTAAGTAAGTGTGAAGAGCTGTGGGTAGAAAGCCCCTTCAAACTATGCATGATGGTATGGGGTGGCTATGACATATGAGACTGAATATATACCTTGTAGGAACTAAAATGGAAAAGCAAATGAATAGAAAGAATAAACATTACCCAAAATAATATAGAGATTCAAAATATGGGGAGAATATGAGACAACCTTGGTCTGCATCAACTGTTTCTGAGGTTCAGAATGATCAGCCCTGAGAAAAAGATCATCACTGAACATTGGAGAGCAGTTTGCAGATAGTGGTAAAGATAGTGACTCAGTGGCAAAGAGAGTTTTTGGAAAGCAACACTTTACAGAAGTTTGGTCATGAAAAACAAAGATAAATAAGATGGTAATGCAAGAGGAAGCTTATACCAGAAGAGTTGGAAAGGGAAATGTTTATGAGGGGAGACAACAAAGTCAATATACAGGGCATGATTAGCTCTAGTGGAGAAAAGGGTGATGGAGCTGTGAATAGCAAAATGAAGACCCCAAGTGGATGCCTATTATCATACACATAAAGATATGAACCATTGTTAGGACAAGTGTCTTGAGTTCCTCAGGAAGCAGACTCTGAGATAAAAGTTTAGCATGCAGGATGTGTATAAATGTGTGTCCATAGGATGGACATCTGTAAAAAGGAGGGAATGAAAACAGGATTGGACAGAGTAAGAAGTCAAATGCAGCAGACAGAATAATGGATCCTCAAAGATATCCTCACCCTAATCCTTGAAACCTGTGAATATGTTAGGTTACATGGCAAATGGGAATTAAGATTTTTGATGGAATAAAGGTTGCCAACTGACTAATCTTAAGATGGGGAGATTTGTCTGAATTATTTGGATGAGTCCAAAGTAATCACAAGGGTCCCTAGAAATGGAAGAAGGAAACAGAGGAGCCATTGTCAGAGTGACAAAAGCAGCATGGCAGGCTCTAAAGACGAAAGAAGACACCATTAGCCAAAGAAAGTCGGTGACCTCTAACGCTAATAAAGGCATGGGAATGACTGCCCTAGAGACTATGGAAAGGAACAAAGCCCTGTTAACACCTTGATGTTAGTTGTGTTAAATCTGCGGCAGATATGTAAAGTAGAGAAGTATAAGATAATAAATTTATTTTGTTTTATGCCACTAAGTATGTAATAATTTGTTAGAGCAGCGCTAGAAAATTAATTCACTGAGCTATGGTACAGGCTCAACACCACCACTGGGTCAACCCATGGGCACCTCTGGAAGTGCCCTTAAGAATTGTCCCGAGTGAGGTCAAGATGGTAGGCCTTTATCCTCCCTCAGTGATAGGTCATTGGATGTGGAGCATCCCAGGAAGGAAGAGCTTGGATGAGATGGCCCACTGCAACCGGAGCAGTCCCTGGAGATATGGGCAACAGAAAGTCATCTGCCAGTAGTATCCCTGACAGGTCAGGCAACAAGTCTTTCTTTTAAGAGGGATTTGGGTAGCACGTGAGTGTGTCCACCACAGTAATCATAAAATTTATCATCCAAGGTAGAATTTTTGGAAAAAAAAGGATACTATTAACATTTATACCTGAACAACAGATCTGTATCATGTGTGTTCTGATCCATCTGGCATCAGAATCCTTACTTATATTAGAGGGAAGGGAAAGGTGTTCTTACTCTAATTATTTAAATGGAAGTAATTCCATTTGATGTCAACTTTAATCCTCCAGATTCTCAGGCCACAAATATTCAAGCCATCCTTGACTTCTCTTTTTATTTCACACCCAACATCCAATTCTTTAACAAGTCTTTTTGGCTCTACCTTCAAATTATATCCAGAATGCAATCAGTTCTCACTGCCTCTACTATTCCTATTCTAGTGTGAAGCCACCATTTTCTTTCTCCTGGATTAGGGAAGAAGCTTCTCAGCCTTGTCTGCAGTTTCTGAACAGACTGATTACTTGGAAAGGTAAAGTAGATTTCACTCCTCAGACCACAGGCCTGCAATGAGTGGCTCCTTATTTTGCTTAGTGAGAGCTCCAGCATCTTCACACGGCCTACGATGTCATGCAAGATCTTCCCCCCAAGGTACTCCTTTGACCTCATATCTCCCACCGCTCTCTCCTGTGCTCAGTTCTCTCCAGCCACAGTGGCCTCTTCCCTACTACTCAGACATTCCAGGCACACTAGCCTTAGATTATCCATACTAACCCTCTCCACTGCCTGGAATACACTTCTTCAGCTATCTACTTGGCTAACTCTTTCACCTCTACCAGGTTTTTGCTCAAATTTTACCTTCTTAATGCAGCCTGTGCTGACAACTCTACTCAACTTTGCAACCAGAACCCCCACCTACTCTCTGTATCCTGCCCAGTCTACTTCATTTTTCCCCATAGCACTTGTCCCTTCTACTGTATAATGTTTTCTTCATTGTGTGTGTACATTTTCCTTTAATTGTCTGTCTCTTTCCACTAGAACATAAGCTCCATGAGGATGGAGTCTTTTACTGTTTGTTCATTCATGTATTCACAAGCTTGAAGAATATGCCTGGCTCATAAGGCACATTCAGTTAGTATTTGTTGACTAAATACATTTTAGAGCACTTTTTGTTATGGGAAGAAGCCACATTGCAGCCTGATGTCAGAATCTTCAGTGAAGCACTATAACCTGCAGAATTCAAGACCAGTTCTTCAATCTGACATTTCTGACTCTTCACCAGCTTGTGTAATTTTAGGAAATTTGTGCATCCTCTCTGTACCGTGATTTCTTCATTCTGAGCAAGTAGCTACTATCAACCTGCAAGGTTATGGAAAGTGTTCAGTAACAAAATATAAAGCACAAAACCCAAGGCCTTAAACATAGTGAGTACTCAAGACATGGTGGGTTTTATTATTTTCACTGTACTTATTACCGTTTATTATTTTCATTATTATTATTATGTTAGATTCTACTGCATTTCCTCACATAGCTTATCTACCTACCTGTTAAACCAAAGTAACTACTTACTTCTTTCTTAAAACAGTCTATATTTTCTCCTCACTCATACTTTTCCTTTATATCAAACTCTTTCCTTTTCTCATCTGTTAATGCACAAAATTCCTCCATAGTTTAATTTTCAGCTAAAACAACATGTCACATGACTAGAGTGACATCTTCACTGAATATTCACTCACTCACAAAATACAGAAATGACTTCTCCTTTTCTGTGTCCCCCACATGCTGCCTTGTATCTGACTTACTCGAGTACATGCCTTTTCTCCTCTATAAGACTTCAAACCTCTTGAAGGTAGAATCTAATCACTTAAACTCTGCATTCCAGTGGATACTTGGTAAATACATACCTTTACTCATCTAATTATAACAAGAACTGACTCTAGTCAAGGGCATAGTTAATATGAAGGTCACTTCTAAATCTATTCAAATCACAAGCTAAGAAAAATTTAGTAACTTCAGAAGGTATATAAAATAATGCATTATTAGTTTAGTGGAATTAAGAATGGAGTAAAAAAGAGTTAAAGGCACACAGCCTTGATGTTATGAGTAGAGAACATATTAAATAACTCAGGTTTTTATAATTTAACAGGAAGCCAAAAGATTTGCATATGGTTAAACACCACTTATATGATGTAACAAAAAGAGAATTAACTGTTTTTATCAAAACACCTCACTTCATAGGCAATTTACTTAATATAATTTACATAATTTCTAAAAAATATGCAAAATGAATTTAATATGCATTATTCATCATGATATCAAAAAGAGCTTTTGGCAATTTGCTACACTGATATCCATTCTCATTTGTAATCCTCATCTTCAAAAAAATTAATATTCAGTAGCCATAAGATTCTAAGATTTGGTGATAGCAAAATTTCAAAGAATATGGATTTTAGAGTCATCAAATATTTTCCTAAAGGAGATGCATATAATACACTTCATCCTTTAAATCCATCAGGTTAATTAAAATAAAATCATTGAGATGACTTTGATAGAAATAGAATTGGCTCAGGAGAGGAAAAAAGAGAAATGAAGACCTCAAAAACTGGGGCGGCATAAGTTATAGAGAATGTAGACTGGAAGGTAGAGGCTTGGGTGCTATTTCTGTCTGGACTGATAACCCTTTGGTTTAGCAAACGGGTCCAAGCCACTGTTCATAATTCTCACCTCAGTTGCTCCACTTTATTTATAATAGACACCTCACTGAAGTTTCTTCCATTTTTAACTTCTAGAAAACTGCAGAATATTCCCACTATCTCCTCCCCACAAATAATACCCACAAGGCATTCATAAAGCATAGACTTTATAATAATATCTAGCACAATGTATAAAATGTGTAACTAATTACAGTTTGACAAGTAGATAAAGAACATTAATGCATGTTTTAAAAGCTACTACACAACCGGAGGGATTCCAATTTTAAGGTAATTAAAGTTTATGCAAATGGGGCATAAACTTCCAATTTAGGAAAACAAAATACAAAAGTAGGCATTAATGATTTAGATTTGACTAGTGTGATTGCTCTGTTAGGGCCTCCACTCCTCTAGTCTGCCCCAAGGCCTGGGAAAGAGTCCTACAAGTGAGGAGTCCTGGATTTTAAACTCAATGAGCTACTTAGTAAGCCAGCCTCTTAGTAAGATAGGGCTGGTCAGCTTGCAAGGGAAATAGGCACTCCCATCTGTCTTTGATATATATTTTTGGAATTCATCTCAATTAAATAAACCAACATACTGAAATATTTTAATTCATAGAAATGTTCATGTTCATTTCAATCATATTTATAGCAGTAAAAATATAAAACCACTTATATGAAATTAACTAAATATCTTTTCATGCATATCTACTTAACAGAAGAGCTTGCAAACATTGAAAATGAATATTGAAAATATTTTCTAAAATTCTGTGATGTTTTAGGTAAAAACATAAAAAAAACACAAACATATGTATATGGTGTGATCTGCTCTATTTTATATGCATAAATAGCAAGAGTAGAAGAAAAGTAAAAAATCTTTTTATTGTTATTTTTAATTGACACACAATAATTGTACCTATTTATAGCATATAGTGTGATGTTTTGATGCCTGTATACAATGTGCAATGATCAGAGTAATTAGCATATCGATCACCTCAAACATTTATCATTTCTTTGTGCTAAAAGTATTCCAAATCCTCTCTTCTAGCAATTTGGAAATACAGAATAAATAATTTTTAACTTTAGTCACCTACAGTGCTATAGAACACTAAAATTTATTTCCTATCTAGCTGTAACTTTGCATTCATTAAACAACTCCCTACCCACCCCCCATACACACTTGCAAGCCTCTAGTCACCACTATTTTACTCTCTAATTCTATGAGATGAACTTATTTAGCTCCCAAATATGAGTGAAAACTTGTGGTATTTATCTTTCCATGCTTCACTTATTTTACTTAACATAGTATCCTCCAGGCTTATCCACATTGCTACAAATTATAGAACTTTTAAAATAAAAAGTGATGGCTAAATAGTATTCCATTGTGTATGTATAACAAGTTTTCTTTATCCATCCATCCACAGACAGACCAGATACTTAGGTTGATTTCCTATCTTGGATATTGTAAATAGTGCTGCAGTAAACATGGGAGTGTAGATACCTTTTGACACACTGATTTCCTTTCCTTTGTGCCCAGTGGAGGGATTGCTGGATCATACGGTAGTTCTATTTTTAGATTTTTTGAGAAATATCTATATTGGTTTCTATAGTGGCTGTACTAATTTACATTCCTACCAACAGTGCATAAATATTTCCATTTCATCAAATCCTCACCAGTATTTGTCATTTTTTTGTCTTTTTGATAATAACCATTCTAACTGCAACAAGGTAGTATCTCATCGTGGTTGTAATTGGAATTTCCCTGACGATTAGTAATGCTGACTATTTTTTCATACATTTGGTAACCATTTCTATGTATTCTTTTGGGAGATGGCTATTTGGGTTTTAAAATTTGCTATTGAGTTCTTTGAATTGTTTGTATATTCTGGATATTAGTCCCTTGTCAAATGAATAGTATCCAAACATTTTCTCCCGTTCATAAGATTGTCTCTTCATTCTATTGATTTTTTGCTTTGCTGTGCAGAAGCTTTTTCCTTTGATATAATCCCATTTGTCTATTTTTGCTTTTGAGGTCTTTATCCATAAAAACCTTTGTGCAGACCAACGTGTGGAAGTATATTTCCTATGTTTTACAGTTCTAGGTCTTACATTAGGCCTTTAATATATTGTAAGTTGATTATTGACTATGGTGAGAAATAGGGGTCTAGTTTCATTCTTCTGCATATGAATTTTCAGTTTTCTCAGTACCATTTATTAAAGAGACTCTTCTTTCTCGAATGTATGTTCTCAGCACCTTTGCTGAAAATTAGTTGCCTGTGAATATAAGGATTTATTTCTGGGTTCTCTACTCTGTTTCTTTATTTTATGTGTCTGTTTTTTATCAGTACCATGCTGTTTGTTTACTATAACTTTGTCATATATTTTGATGTCAGGCTCCAGCTTTGCTCTTTTCTCTCAGGATTGCTTTGTGGTTCCATACAAATTTTAAGATATTTTTTTTCTATTTCTGCAAAGAATGTTATTGGTATTTTGAAAGGGATTGCATTGACTTTGTAGATTGCTTTGGGTAACATGGTCATTTTAACAATATTAATTCTTCAAATGAATGAATGTGGGATGTCTTTTCATTTTTTGTTTCGTCTTCAACTTCTTTCATCAGTTTTACAATTTTAATTGTAAAGATATTTCACCTCCTGAATTAAATTTATCTCTAGATATTTTAATTTTTATAGCTATTCTAAATAAGATTGCTTTTTTATTTCTTTTTCAATAGTTCATTAATGATATATAAAATGCTACTATTTTTATGTTTATTTTTTAACTTGAGACTTTACTGAATTCATTTTTTAGTTCTAGAGTTTTTTGGTGGAGTCTTTATAATTAGTACATACAGGATTATGTCATCTGCAAACAGGGACAATTTGACTTCCTCATTCCAATTTAGATGCCTTCTATTTCTTCCTCTTGTGTAATAGTTCTGGCTAGAACTTTCAGTAATAAGTTGAATAAGAGTGGAAAACTGGGCATTGTTGTCTTGTTCCAGTTCTTATAGAAAAATATTTCAGTCTTTCCCCATTTGGTATGATGTTAGCTATGGGTTTGTCATATATGGCATTTGTTGTGTTGAGGTACATTTCTTCTACACCTACTTTGTGGAGAGTTTTTATCATGGAGCAATGTTAAATTCTATCAAAAGCTATTTTTTTTGCATCTATTTAGATGAACATGTGGTTTTTGTCTTTAATTCTGTTGATTTGATGTATCACTTTCATACATTTATGTATGTTGAGTTGTCCTTGTATCCCTGAAATAAATCTCACTTAATCATGGCTTATCATCTTTTTTATACCCATTGGATTCAGTTTGTTAGGATTTTTGTTCTACATTCAGCAGGGATATTGGCCTATAGTTTTCTTTTCCCTGTTGTGTCCTTGCCTGGTTTCAGTATCGGGGTAATGCTGGCCATGTAGAATCAGAGTGGAATAATTCCCACTACTTCAATTTTTTATAATAATTTGAGAAGAATTAGTGTTGGTTATTTAAATGTTTGTTAGAATTCAACTGTGAAGTCATTTAGTGCTGACCTTTTCTTGTTTGGGAGATTTATTTTTTACAGGTTTAATCTCATTGCTCATTATTGATCTGTTCAGGTTTTTTATAACTTCCAGTTTAATCTTGGAAGTTATATGTATCCAGGAATTTATGCAAGACTTTATATAGATTTTTTCTATTTTGTTAATGTATAGTTGTTTGTAATGGTCTCAAAGGATCATTTTGATTTCTGTGCTATCAGTTGTGTACCTCCTCTTTGTTTCTGAGTTTACTTATGTGTGTCTTCTCTCTTTTTGTCTTAGTCTAGCTAGTGGTTTGTCAATTTTGCTTATCTTTCCAAAAATCCACTTTTTGTTTGTTAATCTTTTTTATTGCTTCAGTCTATTTTTTAATGTCTGTTCTGCTCTTTATTATTTCTCTCTTTCTACTAATTTTGGTTAGTCTGTTTATGCTTTTCTAGTTCCTTGGGATACATCCTTTTGATGTTTATTTGAAATCTTCCTACCTTTCTATTGTGGGCATTTATTGCTATAAACTTCCATCTTAATGCTGCTTCTGCTGTGTCCCGTAGGTTAAAACCTATGTTTCTATTTTCATCTGTTTCAATAATTTTTAAATTTCCTTCTTAATTTCTTCATTGATTCATTGGTAATTCCAGTGCATGTTTGTTAATTTCCACTTCTTTCTGCAGTTCCAATGTTCCTCTTGTTATTGACTTTAACTTCTATTTCATTGTGTTTAGAAAACTTACTATGATTTTGATTTTTTTATAATTCATTGAGAATTGTGATCTAACATAGGGTCTATCTTAGAGCACATTTCATGTGTTGATGAGAAGAATGTGTGTTCTGCCACTGTTGGATAACATGTTCTGTAAATGTCTGTTAGGTCTATACTGCAGTTTAAGTCCAATATTTCTTTGTATATTTTCTGTCTAAATGATCTGTCTAATGCTGAGAGTAGGTTGTTGAAGTCCTCAACTATTATTATATTCAAGTCAATCTCCCCCTTTAGATCTAATAATATTTGCTTTATATATTGATGCTTTGGTGTTGGGCACATATATATTAATTATTGTTACATATTTTTTGCTCTATTGGTCCATTTATAATTTTATAATTATATTCTTTGTCTCTTTTTACAGTTTTTTACTTAATGTCTATTTTATCTGATATAAATATAGCTATTCCAGCGTGAATTTGGTTTCTTTATGCATGGAATACCTTTTTCCATTCCTTCTCTTTCAATCTATGTGTGATTTTACAGGTGAAGTGAATTTCTTGTAGGCAATGTCTATAGTTGGCCAACGCATTTTATTATCCATCAAGCCAATCTATACCTTTTCATTGGGGGATTTAATTTGTTTACATTAAAGGTTATTTTTTGATAAGTGAAGACTTAATCTGGTCATATTGTTAATGCTTTCTGGTTGTTTGTATATCCTTTGTTCCTCTTCCTTCCCATTGTTTGTCTATGTTGTTTGATGGTCTCCTGTTGTAATAACATTTGATCCCTTTTCCTTTCTCATTTGTGTATTTCCTCTACTGGTGAGTTTTATGCTTTCATGTGTTTTCATGAAGGCAGTTATTGTCCTCACTTCCAGATTTAGTATTGCCTTAAGCATTTCTTGTAAGGTTGGTCTTCTGGTGATGAATTCCCTCAGTTTTTGCTTGCCTGGGAAATACTTTGCTCCTTCTTTATTTATGAAGAATATTTTTGCTGGGTATAGTAATCTTGCCTAGGAAATATTTTCTTTCAGCACTTTGAATATATCCTCCCATTCTCACCTGGCCTGTAAGATTCTGCTAAGAAACCTGCTATTAGTCCAATGGAGATTCCTTTATTTGTGCCTTGACTCTTTTCTCTTGATTTTTTAAGGATTCTCTTTGTCTTTCACTTTTGACAGTTTGTAATGTTCTTTGAAGAGAACATATTTAGGTTGAATCTATTTGGGGACTTTTACACTTCCTGGATCTGGATGTCCATATGTCTCTCAAGACTTGGGAGATTTTTAGCTATTATTTCATTAAATACATTTTATATGACTTTTCCTCTTCTGGAATTTTTATATGAATTTTTATTCACTCCATGATCTTCAATAAGCTGCATAGGCTTTCTTCATTCCTTTTTATTTTCATATTTATTTTTTTTTTGTCTGACTGGGTTTTTCAACATACCTGTCTTCAAATTGAGAAATCTTTTTTTCCACTTGATCTAGTCTGTTGTTGAGACTTTCAGATATATTTTTTATTTCATTAATTGAATTCTTCAGCTCCAAGATTTCTGTTTGATTCTTTTTTATGATATCTATCTCTTCATTGAATTTCCCATAGTGATCATGCATTTTCCTTATTTTATTGAATTGTCTATCTGTAGTCTCTTGTGTCACACTTTCTCTGGTATCATTACTTTGAATTATTTTCAGACACTTTATAGATTTTCTTTCCCGTACTGGTGAAATTATTGGGTTAGTTAGGAGGTGTCATGTTTCTTTATTGTTTCATATTTCTGGTATCATTATTTTGAATTATTTTGCAGACACTCCATAGATTTTCCTGTTACAGGAGACTTATTGGGTGACTTTGGAGGTGTCCTGTTTTCTTATTGTTTCATGTATCTTGTGTCCCTACATTTATATCTGCACATTTGGTGAGACAGTCACCTCTTCTAATTTTATGGAGTAGCTTTGATAGGGAAAGATGTTTGCTGTAGACTTGTCTAATAATATTTATAGGGTAGGGTGCTTTGGCTTAGGTTATGGGTGGGTACGGTAATATTGTCTCCATGTGATTTCTTTAGGTGTAATTAACATCAGCAGTTTCCATCAGTGCTCCAGTGGCCTAGATTGCAGGTGTTTGTGGAGGTAGTAGTGCAACTTTCTTGGGGAAAGAGGATGGAAAAAGATATTCCATACATACGGAAACCAGGTGGGCCAGTTTGGGGGCCCTTGAGGGACTTGAACCTGGCTTGGTGGCTCTGCCAGTTGCATGGGTGACAGTTCTGGTAGCATTGGGCCACAGTCAAGCTGGTTCTTTAGTCATTGGGAAGTGTATATGATGCATAGAGCCTTCATGGTTGGAGCAGGTAGGGTCACCAAAGACAACAGGTGCCAGGCAGGTTGCTCTTGGCCCTGGAGGGTGCACGCGATGCACAGTGGCTCTGCTGCTGGAAACTGGTTCTAGGGCCCTGGGGAGTATGTGTGTCAGCTCCCCAGTTTCTGGAAGTGACCTTCCTACTGTGCTAGACTGCCTACTCCCTCTAGTGTAAGGTGCTCTGTGGGCTCAAGTGTTGGTGTCTTAGCTGTACCACTGTGTATAGCTAAAAGTGCAGCACTGCAGCCTTCTGTGTAGGCACAGTTGGATGGCCGGGGGGAGGGGAGGCAGGGACATGCAGATGTAGGGGCTACTAGGTCCCAGGGCCCCCGTATACTCCAGCATTGGCTCTGTTCCCAAAATGGCTCCATGTAGTAGCAGCTTTGGTCTGAGGAATTGGGGAGACTCAGTGTTTTTTACTACTCTGGAGCAATGCAGCAGCATGACACCAGCCAGCCCAGTATACTAGGCTCAGGGCCTGTGAGAATTGTGGGGCTGTCATATACCTAGGATTTCAGGCATTCTCAGTGGCAATGGGAATTGCTGGGAATCTCCCACTTGCTTTTTCTCTACAATGGGAGTCCCTCTTGTCTCTGAGCTGAGCTTGGCCAGGTGTTTTTCTTCCCTGTCTATGCTGACATCTCAGGTTTCCATACCTTGGAGTTTTCATCACTTTCTTGCTAAGTTCCAGCTTTCTCTCTTGGTCACTCTACTTGAAGTTCAGATATTTATTTATTGTTTTGGTTTTTTTTTGTGGAGGAGACAAATGTTGAGCACCTCTAGTCTGCTATTTTGATGATGTCACCTGCAACAAAAACTTAATAATTGTCCTCTTTGAGTATTGGAAATGTTACAGTAGTTCCCCCTTATGTGTGGGAGATACATTCCAATAGCACCAGTGGATGCCTGAAACCATGGATATTAGCAAACCCAATTGCCATCAATTGGGTTATATTTACACGCATGTCTTACATAAACAAATTTAATGTATTTTCTATCTTAACTAAGCACTTATTATACACTGATCATAATTTTTGTACTATGATGTACAGCAGTAAAACTAGCACAAATTTCTTTTTTCAATTTCACAATTTTGTAGATAGAAGATTGGTTCTTACTATAGATAGGAAACCTGAGCAAACAATTTTTTTTCCTTACTAAGTCAAGAATTTTACCTTTTACTTAAAGGAAGCATTTTATGACTTCTTTTTGGTATGCACAAATTGCCAGCATTTCTTCTCTTGTATTTTGGAATCATATTATGTAAAGTAAGAGTTACTTAAACACAAGCACTGCAATACCATGAAAATCAATCTGATAATTGAAAGGGCTACTAAGTGACTAATAAGAGGGTAACATATAGGCATGGATATGCTGGACAAAGGGAAGATTCATGACCCAAGCAGGATGGAGCAGGATGCTGCAAGCTCTTATCACACTAGTCAGAATGACACACAATTTAAAGCATATGAACTGCTTATTTCTGGAATTTTCCACCTAACATTTTTGGACTGTAGTTGACTGTGGGTAGTTGAAATCACAGAAAGCAAAACCATGGATAAGAATGGACTATTGTACTAATGTTTTCACCTTTGTGATATGTGTGTTTTATAATTTTTTTCTAAAATAAGATGGTATTACATTCTCAGTGGAAATTTTATACAATAAACTTTTTATATAAACACATTATCTTGAAATTCTCAAAAAATTAAATTTTAATTTACTTTAATATGTAAATAAATGTACATTATCCAGATTTTTTTTTTCCTTCTAGGTTGAGATGTTATCTGACTTTATAACCAAGTAAACAATGAAATGTTACAATTTCTAGTAGGTGAAGGCAACAAAGTAAGTGTGTTTGAAAAATAACCAGCAAGCCAGGGGCCTTCTTAGAAGCCAATGTTTTCCCTGCACCTCCTTTCTCACTTCTGGAGGACTCCTCTAGCTGTATCACTTTTCATATATCAGATCCCATCATTAAAATATTACTTAATTTTTACTTGGAAATATAAAATAGAGCAACTAGAATAACAATATAATGATTTTATTCATAGCAAATATTTTTTAAGTGGACATAAATTTTTAAGAGTTCAACTTATTAAAATCTCTCCTATGTGAAAGTTTAGTTAAATCCAGTCAGATTGGTCTGATTTCAAATACTAGTTGTATTGTTTTCTGTACCACTTAAGGCATTTCATTCAAGCTCTTTTAAATTTAGTTTTCTCATATCTAAAAGAAGCTACAATGATGTACTTTAAAGAATCATGACATAATTGTTTTTTTTTTTTTAGCAAGTCGGTGGGTTTATTTTTTCTTTTTTTCCAATTTTTTTTTTATATTTCATAATATTACAGGGATACAAATGCTTTGGTTACACAAATTGCCTTTGTAAGGCCAGAGCATGGCATATTCTGAGATAAAGTAGTGAAAGTGTATGATATAACAACTTGATGATTATATTTTTTTTACTAGCTTGTACAAGATAATCATGAGCTAACCACAATGTTTTTGACAAATTTACTTTCTTTATTCTTTTGCTTCCTAAGTGGAGCTGCCTGGGATTATGGAGCTCCTCTTTTAAGACTTCTTTCCTTCCTATCCTTTTATACGCCTATGTCTCTCTCTCTCTCTTTTTTTTTCCTTTGTCCTTTATCTTTTCACATCCTCTACTTCCATTTCTTTATAAAAATACTCACAAACCTCATTCTCAATATTCTTTACTCTGTTTGACTCAAAAATGCTCTATAATCCCATATTCTATTCCCCCTCCACACACATACACCCATACACACACATGCACACTCACACCTGGTGAACAAAGAGGCCAGGGTACATCAGGATGGTTTTCTTACTACAAATCCATAGCATTAGCATCATCTGGAAACTTGCTAAAAATATAAATTCTCAAGCCCCACCCCTGCTACTGGATTAGAAACTCTAGCTGGCATCTGGCAATCTGTGCTTTAACCAGTTCTCTAGTAAAGCTTAAGAATTTCGGTACCAGAAGTCTCATTTTTCTCCACGCCCTCTTTTTAAGTTTGTTAAGGCAGATCATTTATTAACAGCTTACTTCGCTTAAAAATGGATTTGCCAAAATGATGACCACAATCAGAGACTTACAGCGACAGAATAGAGCCCTTCTCATGTTGCAAATTTCTATGGGAAACTGATGAGAAGTGCATTATATCTGTTTTACCAAAACATGTAGTAAATTTACAGCAGATCCAATTAGAGGTTTGTGCTCATACATACTGCCAAAAAGGAAACAAACATAAAAAAACAAATGGGGTAAAAGTCATTTAACTGAATTATTTGATTAATTCTTTTGGCATTCTGAACCAGGAAAACATAAAAGAATAAAAAAACACTTTATCTTCATTTATATATTTAGTGGATTCTAACATGTGCAATCATCTTGGACAATCTAGTAACATAATGAGTTTTTTTTCAAAGAGCCTCCTTCTTTTTCTTTGAACTATAGCCATTAATATTCCTCCCAGTAAGAATAGGTGGCTCAAATTTTCCATATTTACTTGACCCATTAAAGAAATGTAGAATGCAAGCACCCTGAAGGCAGAAATTCCTTTTCTCTTCTTTTTTTTTTGTTTTTTAAGATGGGGTCTTGTTGTTGCTCAGGCTGGTCTCGAACTCCTGCGCTCAAATGATCCACCCGCCTCGGCCTCCCAGAGTGCTAGGATTACAGGAGTGAGCCACCGCACCCAGCCCCTTTTCTCTTCTTGTCCACTGAGGTATCCCAAGTATCTAAAACAATGCTTGACACATTATAGGTACTTAATACTATTGATTAAATGCATAATTGAGTAAAAAAAATATTTGTAAAAAAATGTTATTTTCTCTATTTCTCCATTATCCAAAAGCTGGATATTTCATCAGCACAGTTACACAACACCCGGTGCATAGAAGGGGCCCCTTCTTAGTTTAATGCTCTGTTATTACTGTCTTGAAGTCCTTAATAATTATGTCCTGGAAAATGTGTTTTGTAGGTGAAATCTTATGGGACAACAATGTGCACACATGAACAGAAGATGTACATGAATACATCTTCCACGTTACTGCCACTCCATTTGAATATGGTGTCTGCTATATATATGTTACCTATAAAATATAGATCGTGTAATTTTGATGATTCCACATATGAGTTAAATGCTATTATATATATAGTTAAAACTGACATTGTACCATATAAAGAAGACCAGAAAAATTTATACTAATATTTTAAGGTTGTAATTTTTCTTTATTTTGAATGGCATTAAGTAGCAAATAGAAAAACACCATACAAGTTGAGAAAGATACAGTGGAAGAAATGAAAAAAAAAACAAACTTTATGTTCTAATACTTTAACAAGACTTTTTCCTTCTATTTAAACAAGGGATGCTGCATTATTTTTAATTCAGAAATATAGCTGGTCCTGACTATCCGTAAGTACTACATACAGACTCACACAATTGATACAACTCTCTAGATAAGCCGGTTTTCTCCCAAGTTCTTTATATGTGCATGTGTAATTCCTGCTGTCTATTGGCCAACATGGGAAACACCAAGTTTTGGAATCAAACAAACTTGATTTTTATCTATATTGCTATTTTTAGATGTGTGACTTAGGCTCTACCTTGACCTCCTCATTTGCGAATGGAGCTTGCTAATACCTACTTATTAGAGGCCCAAAGGAATTCAAGTTTAAAAAATATATACATATCCAATACAATGGCTACAATTTAAAAGACTGACAAGACCAACGGTTAGCAACAATGTGGACTGACTGGAACTCTCATACACTGCTGAGGAAAACTGTATAAGCACCCTGGAAACCACACTAGAAAAGTTAGACAGTTTCTTGAAAAAGTTAAGAAATGCCTTGATTCAGAAGAAGTTAAAACATATGTCCACAAAAAGACTTGTGCCCAATATTGATGGCAACTTTATTTACAATAGCCAATAACTGCAAATAACTCAAATGTGGTAGTGTAATGTTACTCAATTAATAAAAAATGAGCTGCTGATATAAGGACAACATGGGTAAACCTTAAAAGTCATTCTGTTGACTGACCAAAGTCAGACATAAAAGATCGCATGCTATGTGATTCCATTTATGTAAAATTATAGAACTATAACTATAGAACTGTATATAAAAATTATATCTAGAATTATATGGAATCAAACTAAACTACAGTAACAAAAAGGAAGAACTGTGGCTTCCAGAGGCCAAAAGTGAAGGGCAGGATGGAGAACAAAGGGCATTGAGGACCCTTTTGGGGATTATAGAAATGTTCTTTATCCTGGTCATGGTAGAGGTTTTATTGACGCATTTATCTGTCAAAACTGAACAAATTTTATACTTTCAATGGATGCTATTTATTTTATGTGAATTAAATCTTAATAAAGTTGATTATCAAGTAAACAATGGAATGAGAAAACGAGGGCCAGAGAAAGAGCTCATGGACTTAGTAAATTACTGACCAGCAGAGGAGCCAGGACGAATTCCCAACCATTCTGCATCCTCAAAATGAACAACACAAACATTTTGTTGTGTTGTTGTTAGCCAAGTAAATTATATCTGTAGGAAGCATCTAGTTACAGGCTGGAAGTTTGCAAACCCTGGTATAGAAAGTAAATGAATGCATGGATCCCTTTTCCTACTCTTTTCACAATTCCACTTCTCCTACATCTTTCTGTGGAAAACAGTTTCTTTCATAAGACTCACTAGACCATTCACTTCTTTGGTCAAAACTACTTCACCTTTTTTAGGTAGTTGACCACCCCCGCCCAGGCTCCTAAAGCACTGGGCTCAGGCTTTTTTGTACAACTCTTATCACATGTAATGGAGTTAGAATTATAGACTCAGAAGTATGAGTGTACCGCTTATTATCGTGTGACCTTGAATAAGTCATAAACTCTTTGGACTTCAATTGTTGTCTAAAAAAATCCAGAAAATAATAACAATAATAATGATATCTTTTACTAGGTCTTGATCGGTGATACGAGACATGCAAAGTGGTAGGAAGAGCTCCTGGCACAAGGTAAACAGAATTCAGTAACCATTGCCTTTTCATTGTCGATACTAGCCTGAATATTTTGCACTTCATCTCTTCATGTGTATCTTTCTGATTATTCTAAGCGCCGCTCCTGGGCAGTGAGGATGTCTTGCTCATCTTATCCTCAGCACCTGCACAGAAGTGGTCTGTAAGAGCACAGCGGGTGAGTCAGTGGGTGAGTCAGAACCCAGGCATCTGTTCAGATTTCCTTGTTACTTGATAGTGACTAATGTGAACCTTGTTGTGCTGACCTTCACAAGTACTGAGGAAATATCTTTCTGCTTTTCTTCGGAAGCAGTCAAGCTTCACCTTCATTTGTTAGGCTCTCTGCCAAGAAGAAGGCACAGAAGAGTACTTCATCCTACTTATGAAGGCGTAGTAAAAGTAAAGGCCCCACAGAGATCCTGCGAGCACAAGGCTCCTGCGGCTGAGACGATGAACAACCTGGTAGAGGCCCCCCGACCCTACTCCATGCATCACACCAGAGCGCGAGTGCCAATGAGGAGAACAGCAGAATGTGGGTGAACTCTGCGTTAGTCCTTTTCAAAGGACAGAATGAATCATCATCAGGAAACAAGCTATGCTTCATGCAACACCATGTTCAAAATGCAGCAAATCTAAATTATATTAGGAGAGTGAGAGGCCCTAAAGGAAGTGGCGGTAGTTGATGTGTACACAGTAGGGAAACGTTGCTGTACTTCTCACAGTACGTGTCCAGAGGATGTTCAGGGTTTCTGTATTGCTTTGTTTAGAGGTTTGTACCTTTTAAATATTAATTTGTTCAATGACTTTACATTTTCTCAATATAAAAGTAATCTACGCCTATTATAAAACAAGCAGAAAATATTATGTATTATTGAAGATAAAGAGGATTCTGATTCAGAAATAACCACTGTTGAAATCCCACTGTATATTTCCTAAACTTTTCTTAAGTTGTATACTTATGTGACAAGGCAGAAATTAACCAAGGAATTCCCAGACTTCATATTTTCCCTGCCTATTAAAAATACTTCTTTCTCTATGGCCCATTTCTGTATTCAGTATTCCATGAAGAGTCCTTCTATTTCTAGACTAGCCCACTGGGCATTGGGTGTCACAAATCAGGAAAAAAAATGGAAGTGTTATAAGAAGCAGCCTTGGTTTGGAGTAGGCTAGAGGTTGAAGAGAATATTGTGAAAGATGGAGGTGAGGGAAAGCAGAGGTGTGTACAAAAAGAAAATGAAAATGAAAAGGAAGTTTAAACAAAAGCATTGTTAGGTAGTATGGTTATGGTATTTGAAAAAAACATGGAAAGTATTTGAGTCACTGCAAAAGTATTTGCTGGTTGTCAGGCTATGTGTTCTTAACTCATAGTTAGGATTCATAACACTTGCTGAGATAGAACTAGATCTAAGAGGTAACAACTCAATAATGATATAAAAGTAGACATCAGTGTGAATATAGAAATAGGCATAGGCATGGATGTAGTTGGTGTAGAGATAGATAAATATTCACATAAGCATCAGCGTCAATACCAGTAAACTTTGGAGAGAAGTAGAGGTGGAGATAGAAAGACAGAGAAAAAGAAATTTTAAAACAAATCATATTATTTTAAAGGAATTTTCTCAGCAAATATAAAATGAACATGGCTTCACATCAATAAATCCTTTGGCTAAAATTTTTTTCATTAAAGGATCAGAGACTGACACAAGCCAGTTCAATTGAACAGGACTTGATTGTATTAAAAAACATGGGGGAGGAAGGGGAGTAGAAACTCAACTTTTTTTTTTTTAAAGGAAGTCTGGTCCTCATGGAGTTGGAAACTGGAGAACTGTTCGATTCTCAGCAGCTCTGGAATGTTGGAACACAGGGCTCTCTGATGTGGCACTAGAGTGCCAAGATATGAGCTAGCTATAAACTGTATATTTTTTTTCCAATTAACTTTAAATCTGCCCACGTTTCTAGCTTAAATTTCTAAGAGAAAGGGAAAGAGAAAGAAACTGAATAATCTATGGATCTACTTGGTTTAGATACTATCACCTCAACTTGAGAGCAGAGTTTGTCACGCAAAGTCATGGCATACACAATGGCTAACATAAGGATGAGTCATTGCTCTGGGTTGAGAGAATGAGGTTATGAGGTATTTGCATTGTCTAGGAACCTTTGTTGCAACTGAAATTAGGCAAGAGGAAAGAAGGTTTATCAGCTCATATGTCTTCACAGTCCATGTATAGTCAAGGTGCAGGTATGGCTAAATATATGTGGTTAAATTACATCATTAGGAATATGTTGGTTTTCCCTTCTCAGTTCTGCTTTTATCTATCTTTGCCATCATTCCCAATCACGCTTTTCCCATGTAATGACAATAATGGCCATCAGTTCTGCTTTGTAAGAGCTATGAGTTTTTACTTTTCACACTGAATATCACCTGTTCTACTCAATGTTTAAAACAATTTTCAGCACTTCTTATAGGGCAGGTGTAGTGTTGAAAATTTCTCTTAGTGTTTGCTTGTCTGGGAAAGATGTTATTCCTCCTTCATTTACAAAATTTAGTTTTGCATGATACAAATTGCTTGCCTTACAGTTATTTTGTTTCAGAAGACTAACATGGGACCCCAATGCCTTCTGGCTTATAAGGTTTCTGCTGAGAAGCCTGTTTTTAGTTTGATGGTTTTTCCTTTGTAAGTTAGTTGATGCTTGATTCTTGCAGCGTATAAGATTTTCTCCTGTCTGTTGGGTTGGGCCAGTCTGATGACTATGTGCCCTGGTGGGGTCCAATTTGCAATGAATCTTCCAGGAGTTTGATGATATTATTGTATCTGGATGTCTAAATACCTACCAAGACCAGGCAAGTTTTCCTCCATTATTCGCTCAAATAGGTTTTCCATGCTTTTTTCTTTCTCTTCTTCTCCCTGAGGGTTATCTGTGAGTCTTAGACTTGGGTACTTTACATAATCCCATATTTTTTAGAGACTTTGATTATTTCTCTTGCTTCTTTTTTCTTTATTTTTGATTTTGTGGGATAATATAAAAGCTTTGTCTTCAAGCTCTGAAATTCTTTCTTCTGCTTAGTCTAGTCTGCTGTTAAAACGTTCCACTGTATTTTGAAATTCCTTAAATGACTCTTTCATTTCCAGAAGTTCTATTACTTTTTTTTTTTTTTTTTTTTTTTTTTTGAGGCAGAGTCTCACTCTGTTGCCCGGGCTAGAGTGCCGTGGCATCAGCCTAGCTCACAGCAACCTCAGACTCCTGGGCTCAAGCAATTCTTCTGCCTCAGCCTCCCAAGTAGCTGGGACTACAGGCATGCACCACCATGCCCGGCTAATTTTTCTATATATATTTTTAGCTGTCCAGATCATTTCTTTCTATTTTTTTAGTAGAGACGGGGTATCACTCTTGCTCAGGCTGGTCTTGAACTCCTGAGCTCAAATAATCCGCCCGCCTTGGCCTCCCAGAGTGCTAGGATTACAGGCGTGAGCCACCGCACCCGGCCTCTATTACTTTTTTGAATATCTATTTAATGAATTTTTCATTCATGTCCCTACTGAAATTTTTTTTTCTTTTTCTGTGTTTCTTTTCAACTTTCTCATGGATCCCATTGAGCTTCCTTGCAATCCATACTTTAAACTGATTTCTGACATTTCAAAAATTTCCTTTTGTTTGGAGTCCATTGCTGGAGAGCTAATATGATTGATGGTGTCAGAAAAACCTCTTCTTTCATATTGCCTGAGTTTTCTATGAAGTCTCTAGTCAGGCTTCCTGAACCTGAAACTTTCTCTTTTTTGAATGAAAAATATGCCTCTCTATTTTGATTAAGGTCTTAAATATTATGTTCCTTAATATTATCTTAGCTCTTTATATTTTATTTCTGTGCTTCCATTTTATTCATATATCATGTTACATTTTTTTAATGTACAGCCTTTATGTGGCATTTTATTTTAGATGTATCTGTTGCCAAAAGTGTATAGCTAGGTTTTTAACCCAATTTAATTAAATTCACCAATTTTTATTATAAAATCCTAAATTCAGTAACTTTTACTTTATAATTTAATTCTAAACAAATCATGAAGCATATGAAGTTTTTATAGCTCTTTGAATCTTTTATTCATTGTTTTTATATTTTATTACTTTTGTCAAGCTGGCATCAAATGACTTAAGACCAAAAAAGTAATTAAAGCAGTATATAGATACCTGTAATCTTTTTCTTGTGTCTTTACCATCTGTATTCACAGAAATATTTATTTTTTAGTGAAAGAAAAAAATAGCATAATATTTATATATCTTTCTATAACCAACCACTTAAATATACAATCCCCTTCACAAATGCACTAGAATTATAAATCTTAAAAAAAATAAATGCCTTCCCATTTCTGAGTCTTTTACTCCAGCTTTATTTTTTGGTAAGTTGAAATGTCCCTCAGAGAAATTTTCATTTTCCCTAACTTTGTCTAGATCAGATTAGAAAATAAAAACAAACTGATGTGAATGGGAGAGAAGAAATTGCCAATATAGTAGGAAAATAAAACTATTCAGGGCAGGAGTAATTGTTTGTATCACCTATTTTAACTTTGTAGTTTTATTGATGTGGAAATCAAGTCTCTCAAGAGTTAGATTGCCTGATGTTACATTGTTTCAATATAATTATTAAGGCCACCCAAGAGAAAACCTGGCATAGAAAAATAGGCATAGCTTTCAAATCAGTTGGGCCAGGCATATATCCTGATTTCACCCATACTAGTCCAAAGACAAGACACAACTGTCATCATATCCCACTGCTTCATTTATTAGCACTGGAAACTTGATACATTTACTTAACTTTGAAGGCTGAATTTTCATATCTGAAAATGAGTAGGATATAATCTATTTTAGAGCACAAACATTTTTTCTAAGGAATTATACAGTACATGCAAAGTGCCTAGCACTGTGCCCAGCACATGCAAAGTGCCTAGCACTGTGCCCAGCACCTACTTACTCCCCAAATATATTAGTTTCCTTCCTCACTCTTTGATTAAACCAGTGCACACTGGCTATCTCAGAGTCAGTTTAATTATAGGAATAATGCCTCCATGCTAGTGTTGGAATGCAAGGCAATACTTGTTAAGATAACTCTGGAATCCAGTTATTCAGACAATATTATCTTGGAAAGTAGGTGGGCCAGGATGGAGTGAGCATAAGAATATTAGAGGTTTCTATTTTCCTTCTTAACCAATTTTTAGTAAACCCTCTGTTTTTCCTCCTCAGGCATATATCTCAAACATGACTTTTCATTTTTTTATAACTCCCAGAAAAGCCTACTGGGTCCAGTGGGAGCCATCAAAAAGAATTAAATTGTTATGTTTTCCAGAGTTAGAAAAAAAAAAATGGGCATGGGGGAGAGGGAGTGTATATAAAGGTCTCGTATAACTATGCCATAGCATCATTTTCAAACAATCACTTAAGGTCTCATTAATAAGGTCTGGGGATAGATTTGGCTCCTTCTGGCACTGCCTGAACCTAACCCATGGGTTAGACACCCATTGATTTTAGCTTGCATTGCTCTGTAAAACATTTCTGCATCCTTAATTAACAATTTGCTAAGTTGGAGACAAATTTGCTATTGCTTTAACATGCCTGATTGAAAGCACAGACATAATGCTCATAAAATTTTGGAGAGAAAAGTAATTGAAAGGTTATAAATTACTCTTGGCTTTAGGCTTCCCTCAAGCTATGGAAAACAAAAAGCCATTATTTATCTTTGGAAATGGAATTAGCCTATTTTTTTTTCTGTTGGAAAAATGCGTATTATTCTTCTCAGCCTGGTTCTCCAGTTGGTTATGGAAGTTAAAAGAAGATCTTATTTTGCTCACGCATGCGATTTGTTCCACATTTCTTTGGTTCTTTCTCATTTGAAGTTCTTCTGAAAATGACACTTGTTTAGCACACAAAAGACTTGAATTTGTCAGGCCAAAAAATTCAATACCTGTAATTAGTGACCTCGTTTATTTAAGTCTCCATCACAGAGAGAGAATTGATTTTATTAACCCTCCTGTACATAACTAATGAATATGAAGCATCTGCATTAAGCATTTTAAAATGCACCCTGAAAATTCAGCTAGGTCTAGAATTAATTGCACTTAAGCACACATGCAGTTGACATTGTGTATTTTACAATAATATTTGAGGTTTTACCTTTGTGGCATGAGCATACATTTGTTTTATGGAAGCTGTTTGGTTTTCAGTAATTCGTTTGGACACTGGTAGCATAGATGCAATAGTGCAGATTCAAAGCACTTCAAAGTATTTCATTTCAAATGTAAGATCAGGTTGGATACATTTTCTGCCATGCTTAAGGTAGTTTAGCAAGTCAGGATCTTTCTGTTTTGTTTCCACACAGCAGGTCAACTCTCCAACCTAGAGAAACAAACAAACAAAAAAATGCCTCCTCTTCCCCTTATGTATTCTTTTCTCTTATCATCTCTGGCCATCTACAAGCCAGAAGCCGAGCTTTTTAATCACACCTTGGCTCTGGGGAAATATGTGACTCAACACAAGTCATGTCAACTTCTCGGTCTTCAGATTCCTCATCTTTAGAAGTAAGAGGCTGAACCAGCCACATTGGGAGGGTCTCCTTGCTAATCCTCCAGCACACCCGTCTAATCATGCTAATCACTCTGCCTTTTCATGAAGGAGGCTCCTTTCTGGCCCCCTCACTGGACTGAAGATTGAGGGATGGCAGGTGCACACTTCCAGTGATTATTGTGTTTTATACACATCCAGCTCACCTCCTATCTCTCCCCATCCCAGCTCCATCATTCCCCTTCTGCTCCTGGGCTTCTCATCTGATGCAGCATGTGAAATATAAGGAGCACACGATAAACGCTCCTAAGATGAGTGGCTTCCCATCCTCTGCAGAGATTTACCTATTGGAGTGTTTCTATAGGGCTGGTTTCCCCCTTCAGAAAGCCAGGAGGGGAGACTAGTGAAAGACACACTACGAGGTTGGGGGGAAGATTTCAATTCCTTCTTTTTAGTTTCCTGAATGTTACAAATATCTTTCCTTCACTCTCCACTCTTTCTCCGTTTGTGGCTAAATGCCCAGAAAGGCTGTGCATCATAGGCCTATAAAAGGCTAATGTACAGCCATTTTTTCCCAAGAGAAAGTTGGAAAGAGATAATATTATTTCATTTCCTGTAGGCACCAAAGCACCAAGGACAGTCTTCCTGGTTAACAACAGGCTTCTTTTCACCCACAGGCCAATTTTCAACTGCTCAAGTTGTTTTTAGTTTATCGTCAATGAAGAAGAACAAAAACTCTGTAAAATAATTTAAAAAGGTTTATTCTGAGCCAAATATGTGTTAACATGGCCTGGAGAGCCACGCCCAAGGAGCCTTGAGCAAGTGGTCTTGCCATGGTTAGGTTATAGTTTTTTTTTTTTATTTCAGGATATTATGTGGGTACAAACGTTTTGGTTACATTTTATGTCTTTGCATCACCCAAGCGAGGATTAGAGGCATGCCCTTCCCATCTGCAATGCTCACCACGTCCATTAGTTATGAGTTTACCCCCACTGCAACCCTCTAATCACTGAAGAATATCACTACTGTGTGAGCACTATAGTTTTGATCAATCAGTGCCAATTTGATGGTGAGTACATATGGAGACTATTCCTCTGATCTTGTGATACCTCACGTAGGATAATGGGCTCAAGCTGTATCCAGGAAAATATAAGAGGTGCTAGATCACAGTCCTTTCTTATAATTGAGTAATATTCCATTGTATACAAATACCAAATTTTAATAATGCACTCATGAATTGACGGTCACTTGGGTTGTTTCCACATCCTTGCAATAGTGAATTGTGCTACCATAAACATTTGGGTGCAGATGTCTTTATTATAGAATGTCTTTTGTTCTTTTGGGCATTTTTGGTTTTATACATTTTCAGGGAGGAATTACACATAAAGTCATAAATCAATACATGGAAGTACATTGGTCTATGCCACTGGCCACAGCAGGGAATGTGCGGGGAAGGGCAGACAGGAGCCTGGGTGGGTGCCTGGGTGGCAGTGGAAGGAGCTGACCATCATGAGGGTGCTGACTCCATTGTGAGTTTTCAGTGGGAGAGAGGGCAAGGAGGTTGGGGTGGGAAATATGGCGGTTTTGAAAGAGACCATGTATCTTTGAAGAGGCAGGACATCTTGAAGCAGGTTATAGGTGGGTTTAACGATTCTTTGATTTTTAATTGGTTAAAGAGATGAAGTTTTGTCTCAAGGATTGGAATGTTTTAAGATAAGGAAGTCTGTTAATCAGACATCGGATGTATACCGACGTATATTGAGACTCCAGTGATGTGTTACATTGATGACCTGCAGGTGTGGTTTAAGCTTTGCTTTGTACAGACTTAAGCTTGTTAATGAGTTATAAATGATATCTCCAAGAAGAAAAGGGGGCGTGATGAGGCATGTCTGACCTCCCTTCTCACGGCCAACAACTCAGCGATGGGATATATATAGAGTCCCCTTGCCCAAGAGGGCATCCATTCAGTCAGCTTGGGGGCTTAATATTTTATTTTAGTTCACACTAGCAAGGATTTTGCCAGTTCAGATATTAGGGGAGGGAAGCAATATAAAAAGCTCAGCAGTGCCAAACATCTCAGATTTCTTCCTGAGGTTCCCAGAAAGCATCAAAAGGGCCAGACGTTTGTCCCAGTTGTTTTCTTCTCATCTCTAGTGGCCACAGGTACTGCCACAACTGTATTGGGGTCATCAAGGGGAAGCAGAAAGTGCCAATTGGTCCTGCTACACCTGTACATGGGTGAAGCTGCTCTGTATTAGGAAGAAAGTTAAATAATAGGAGAAGACATGAAAACCACTGGGGTTTTGAAGGAATCACAAAATACACTTTTTTCCCCTTTTTATTATGTGAACTACAGAATTGATTAAGAAATAAATTTAGAAGTTAAATATCAAATTATTAGGTCTGTGGGCAAGTGGACCTGCTAATAATAGTGAACTTTCTATCTAACCGAAGCTCTGCCCTATGCTAGGAGGAGCTGGACCACATAAGTCCTTCACTAGGGCCTGATCCCTTGTAACTGAAGCTTTCATGAACAGAGATATGTTCCCTGCAGGTAGGCACTTCCTATAAAGAAAGATTGATTATTAGTATTATTTGTATTTGTCAGAGCTCTGGCAGGAAGCAGAATCTACTCCAGATGGCTCAATAAAGAGACTTTAATGATGGGACTATTTATAGAAGTGAGGTTAGGGTTTAGGAAACAAGGATGGAGAGGCACCCAGGGACTAGCAACAGTGGGAAGCTGTTGCCATTATGAGAGCTTAAGGGGCAGGGAGGAAAACTGTGTGTCTAGAGCCTCAGTTAAGACTAGGAACTTAAAGAAAAAGCCACTAGTGGAAGCTACAGCTTTCCTATAGCTGTAGGAAAACATAGCTACTTTCAGAGAATTGGGAACAAGGCATAGGAAAAAGACTGGAATGTGGTAAGGGAAATTATATACTCTGAACTCTCCCTACTCTTGTGCTCCAGTCTCACATTGGTGGATGCATTGATCAAAACCATCAGGAAGCCAGAGAGTGATGTCATCCACAGGGATCATTTGTCTGCTCCACCTCTGCCCACATCGTCACACTGCAGGTTGCAGGAGGGTGGAGAATGGATCTAACAGGAGCAAATAATGGCGGGTCAGAACATTGACCAATAGGAAATAATACATTTCCCATTGGAAGGAATGGATAAGGGAGAAGAGAAATGGGGGGCAGTGGGGAGGAAGTTGGAATTTAAATGGAGTTTTGTTTTTTCTATTTGGAAAGATTAGAATCATGGCAACTTTGAGTCATATGTAAAAGAAGGTATCTTCAATGCTCAACTTTCTCCATAAAACCCAATTCACCCAGCCAATCATTCCCTCCCAGGGTCTTTGGCTGATCTAGGCAGTTCTGCAGACCTTCTTCCTGCATCCCTGAGCCAATCCCTTAAATCTATCTTTTCATTACACCATTTCAAATATCCTCTACTGCTGAGTGCCACTAAGAACCTCATGCTTTTTTAATTTAGCTCAGGCAAGGCTGTTTCCTCCAGTGTTGCTTCTTTCCAACAGACATCAAAACTCACTGCTTCTATAATTAAGCAGTATAATGGAGTGGTGAGGAGAATGGAGAATGATGTCAGAGGCAGATGCTTTCTATAGATGTATCCATAGGGTCTGCAACCATCTAACATTCTGAGACATATATCTGTTGGGCAGG
>CM052437.1:80498597-80522867 GCA_028533085.1 Varecia variegata
AGCATACACCACATTACATTGGCTACAACAATTGCCAAACCTAACAATGGAGAATGGATTTATAATTTATAATGGAAGGTGAGAGTACCACATTTATTTTAACAGCTCTCGTTTACCAACTGCTTATATACTTGATGTCACTGTGCAGTGTGATTTGCTTACTTTATATTTAATCATCAGAATTTCTTGAGAAAGTGATTGTTTAATGCTATTATACAAATGGAAAAACTGAGGTCCCAGAAAAGTCCAAGACCACACAACTAATAACTGGAAAATTTATTTATTCATTCACTTACTCATTCGTTCATGTGCTATGTATCAGGAACTCTTGTAGGACCTAGACATATTATGGTGAAAAATATCAGACAGTGTCCTTGTTATCATAAAGATTTTGTATTAGTGCAAGAAGAAAGAACATAAATAAAAAGAAAAAATATGTTTTTATAGTTACTATGTAGAGAATTAGAATAGGTTACTATTCTAGGCAATGACCATAAGAAAGTTCAGGAATCATACTCAGTCCACATTGTATTCAATATGATTCTGCCAGATCTACCTTATGACATCTTTTATATTACTTTTCAAAATTGTTGTTTTTATTTATTATTATGGACATTTTATATTTTCATACTTTGCCTTCCTAACTGTACTGTGATCAACATACAAAAAATACCATTTAATTTAGATATTTGTAATGACATATTTTATTTAATTTGATGCATTCCCTTGATTAATATATGGTATAAGTTATAAAGTAATTTCCTAGATAATCCTTAAATAAATCCATCATCCCATACATAATTAAGATATTCAGATAAAGCAACATGCTTTTAACTTGTTTTCGTTAGCCAGAAGCAGTTAATATATTAGTGATGGTGCAGCAAAATATTCTCTCATGACTTAGTATGTGCCTCTCTATGTCTAGTATTCTGATCTTGCTTCTTTGATGAGAAAGCGTCTTTGAAAATGAGCAGATATATTAAGTGTTCTTCATTAATTTTACAATTTTCAAATTTGTAAAAGATGATGTGAAAGGGCCTATTCATCACTTATGCATCAGAAGAGTATTACAAACGTAAAGGAGGAATATCTCCTCCTTTTGCAATTCTATAGTTATCTTTTTATAAGCCTGGAAAAGGGAAAGACTATGCGAACTGCAGTATGATGTAGCAGAAAAAGATTTATTTTTTGAGTTACAAGACTTAGCTTCTGACCATAAATTTCATTTCTGATGTTGCCTATCTATATGACAGAAGATAAATTACTTAATCTCCCTTAGTCATTGTTTGTCTGTCTATAAAATAGAGCTAATAATGACCAGACATTCATAGCTTACAGGGATGCTGAGTTAAGAGGATTTAAAATAGGATCATATGTATAAAAGCTCACTAGATAATTTTAGTAATAACAGCAGCAGGAGCAATGGCAGCAGTGGCAAGAGTAGTAACAGCAGTAATCCAAGTTACTATAGTAATAGTATCATTGCAATAAAGCTCCAAGCAGAGTGCCCATCTGAAGAATCATTGAAAATGCATGCTTATTCTGCACAGCCAAGGACATAATCAATAGAGTGAATAGACAGCCTACAGAATGGTAGAAATATTTGCATGCTATATATCCAATAAAGGGCTAATAACCAGGATCTACAAAGAACTCAAGCAAATCAGCAAGAAAATATCAAACAACTCCATTAAAAAGTGGGCAAAAGACATGAACAGAAGCTTTTCAAAAGAAGATAGACTAATGGTCAATACACATATGAAAAAATGTTCAACATCTCTAATCATCAGGAAAATGCATATCAAAACCTCAATGGGATATCACCTAACTCCAGTAAGAATAGCTTTTATCAAAAAGTAAGTAGGAGGGGGAAGAGGGGCTGGGTAAGTTCACACCTAACAGGTACAAAGCACACTATCTGGGTAAAGGGCACACTTGTAATTTTGACTCAAACCGTACAAAAGCAAATTATGTAACCAAAATGTGTGTATCCCCGTAATATTCTGAAAAAAAAAAAGGTCCCAAAACAACAGATGCTGGCATGGATGCAGAGGGAAAGGAACACTTATACACTGTTGGTGGGACTGCAAACGAGTTCAACCTCTATGGAAAGTAGTATGGAGATACCTGAAAGAACTAGAGGTAAACCTGCCATTTGATTCAGCAATCCCACTACTAGGTATTTACCCAAAAGAAAAAAAGACTTAAAAAAAAAACAAAAAAACAAAAAAACACTCACACTCGAATGTTTATAGCAGCACAAATCACAACCACAAAGATGTGGAAACAACCCAAGTCCCATAAGTACATGAGTGGATTAATAAAATGTGATATATGTATACCATGGAGTACTACTCAGCCATAAAAAGTGGCGAGCTAACACATTTTGTAGCAATTTGGTGAATGGGGAGACAATTCTCCTAAGTGAAGTATCACAAGAATGGAAAAAACAAACACCATATGTACTCACTATTAAATTAGAACTAAATGATCAACACTCATATGTACATACGGTAATAACATTCAATGGAAATCAAGCAGGTGAGAGGGGGGTGGAGGGAATGGGTAAATTCACATCTATTGGGTACAATGCATGCTATCTGGGTGATGGACACACTTATAACTTTGACTTAAACTGTACAAAACTACTTCATGTAACCAAAACGTTTGTACACCCATAATATTCTGAAAAAAAAATAAATTTAGCTTTCTGATAAAGTCAGTTAAAAAAAAAAGAAAGTGCACACTTCCATGTTTACCACAGGACAGTGATTCTCTTTAGAACAGGTGAGTATGGATGCTGGATATGATCCCTCCTGAGACCATATATCATATATAAATGACATGGAGGAAGATATTTTTCAAAACATGACTTCCCTATTCCTCACATTCTAAGTAAAACTCTCCCAGAGGATGTGCCCACTGCCTGGGTTGAGAATGACTGCTAGTGTTAATATTACTACTGATGGCAATTTAAAGGCACTGTTCTGGATGTTGTCTAAGGATTCTGTGGTCTCTATAGCAGTAATGAGCTTTAAAGGGGAGGTTGAATTGCCATAGCACTTTCATTCATTCATTCATTATTTATCTAAAATTCAAAGTTAAGTGAGTGCCCTATGCTTTTATTTACTATATATGGCTACCCTAAAAGTGAAAGAAGGGAGATAAATATTTTCATACCAGACTTTCCCTAGTAGTCTTAGCTTCTCTCAGTTCCTTGTGAGGCATTTTGACATCATAGAACAGGTAATGGAGCTATGACCTATTACCCAGTGCACCTGAAAGGAGCTTTGTTTATTATTACAGACTCATGTATGTCCTGAGTTCCTCCCTCTCACTGCAACACTGTGAAATCCCCTCTCAGTTTAGTTCTATAAGTCTCCCCATAACTCACCTCATCCCAGTATGAGCAGCAGTGATATTTCCAATGTAACGGCAGAAGTAGACCTGCAAAATGAAGTAATCCTCCATTCAGAAATGGGTATTCACTCACTTCTTCAGAACATACTCAGCAAATCTTACATTAGACATTAGTGCTATCTTATTTTGCTCATAATTCTATCCCTGATGGTGATGACTGCTGTGCATATGGCAAATATGTGTTAAATGAACGAGTGGGTGAATGAATGATTGATTGAACAATGTATCTCTAGCATACCAACTAAGGAAATGGTGTAAATCGAACATTTTATAGCAAAGGTATCACACTATCACTAGGTAGCTCTGATCAGAGGCAATACAACTCACTAGTTATTTTTAGTAATTTAAGATTCCTCTGACTACTAAAAGTATAATTTTCTTTGGAGAGTTTACTAGTTTATAATGGACTCAATATCTATAAGTGTATATACTCATAAATATGCTATTGTACATGAAACATAATCTCAGTCTTGAAACCCAAACCACATGGGTAGCACTAACACAAGAATTTGTCTTTACAAATCCTCATTTCCCATAAATGTCAAACCTATTTCCCTATATCTCCACCCTATTATGGGACCCTGTCCTAAGAATCTGGATCCCGTGCAACTTATCAAGAGTTTTCTACATCCCACACACCAGATCACAACACCCTGGTAAAACAGTGGTCCAGAAAATCTACATTAATCCTATGTACATGGACCCTCCATTTTCCATAGTTGTGACCACTATCATCCATATAAAGTGAACAACCCAAGGGTCCAGGTTGTTCCCTAGCTCATCCTTTTCCATTCTTAGCTTGTAGACTTCTCCATGGTGCTGAAGTCCAGTATGACTAGCAGTCATATATGGTCAAGACACCTCGATATACAAAATCCATTACTGTGTGATCGGTCTAGGTGACACACTAACAATTTTTATTCCTTACACTATTTCTACAACTAAATCTTTTCATAAACTTATGAAGCTTCATCATCACCATTATTTCTTTCTAAACTACCTCTATTATTAAATTTAATGGTCAATAAATTCAAAGTCTATAGTCTTATACTGATTCATGGAGTGTCTACATGAACTATTTCCATCATTACTAGTAGAATTTATCAACAAATTGTCCCATGATTCACAATATGATATAGTTCAATAGATTAGCCAGATGTATTGTCTTCAAATACAATATTTATTTTGAAAAATGACAGCATTACATTGTAATGGCAATTATCTAGCTCCATGGATAAAATCAAAGAATACTTAGTAAAGTACATGCAAAACCTGTCTCAACACAAAATAGAAGAAAATGTAAAAATCATAGCTTAAAAAAATTGGAGTTCAAATATTAAAACTACTGCAATTAAGTGATATTTGGGAAAAAAATCTATACAAATTATTAAAAACAAAAGGATCACAGATTATCACCAGCTATCTTTGTTCAGTGACAATACAACTCATCACAGTAATTGCCATATATAGTATACATATCTAAAAATGTAAAATAAATAAGTACTATACATATATATGTGATGAAAAATTGATCCAGATCTGCATACAATTATGAAGCAGGCAATGATATGTTAAACTCACTGTGAGAATGCCAGTTGCTTTTATTGACATTCTATTGTCACTCTGTTGACAATAACTTTACATTTTCTAGCAGTGGTGCTATGAGTATTGTTAAAGGTGGCTGTCAGGTCACATAAAGAAACAATATACCTAAATAAAAATTCCAATTTAAATGTATGACATATTTAGTCCAAGAAATCCATTTATTACTAGCTGACTCACATTTTCAGACATCTTAAAATATGATTATTCCAAAATATAACCCATAAGCATGAACTGAATTTTGTTATTATTATCACTGCCCTTAGCTGTTCTTATAGAGCACTGCACAGACTAGGCATTTAATTATTTATTGAATTGATAATACTGAGGCTACTTTCTAAGCTTAATCACAGGTTGTGGAAGAACTAAGGAATCTCAATTATATCTTACATGAGTTTGCTAAGGCTGCCATAACAAAGTATCACACACTGCATGGCTTAAACCACAAATATTTATTGCTAATAGTTCTGGAGGTTGGACATCTAAAATCAAGATGTCGTTGGCAGGATTGGTTCTTTCTGAGGGTTATAAAGAACGGTTCTGTTCTAGGCCTCTCTACTTTGTTCTTAGATGGCTGTCTTCTCCCCTTGTCTCTTCATATCATCTCTCTATGCATGCCTGACTCTGTCCATTAGCCATATTGGATCAGGCCCAATGCTTATGAAGTAATTTTAACTTGATTACCTCTGTAAAGATCCTATCTCCAAATATAGTCACATTCTGAGGTACTGGGGGTTAAGTCTTGAACATATAAATTTTGGGAGGGACACAATTCAACCCGTAATGGTCTTACCTGTGATGCCAGATTTTATGGCCTTCTCACATACAAACCACATTAATTCCATCCTAAAATCCTCAAAAGTCTTAACCTAGTCCAGCATCAACTCTAAGTTCAAAATTTTTCCAAAATATCATCTAATTCAATTGTGGAGGAGATCTCAAGGTATGATTCATCCTAGGGTAACATTTATTTTTATCTGTGAACCTGTGAAACTAGACAAGTTATGTGCTTCCAAAACACAATGGTGGGACAGGCATAAAATAGACATTCCCACTACAACAGGGAGAAATCAAAAAGTTAGAAGAGAGATTGCAGGTCCCAAGCAAGTTTGAAACCTGGCAGGGAAAATTCCGTTAGATCTTAAGGCTTGAAAAATTTTTTGGCTTGATACTCTGTCCTCCAGACCCACTGTGGTGACAACCTGGGAAACAGCTCCACCCTATGAAACCAAGGGATGGGACCTCTTTTTAGAATCTAAGAGGTGGCTCTGCTCTCCAGTATCCAGAAGCAGATGGAATGCCCTTTGGGACTGTGCCTTGTGGGTAGTGACAGCCCTGGTGGCCTCAGCATCTGTGGTACTTCCTGCAAAGTTCTTTGTTTTTCATTCTCTTCATTCCAGGCTCTCTCTCTCCTTTCAATCCAGGCTGGCAATGATTTTGCTGGCATAAAATTCTCAAAATCCTTGTTGGCCTCGCATACAATTCACAGTCAAAGCTATTGGATAAGAGGTCTTTCACACATCTTCCATCTTTCATAAATAAATGGATCTCTCTTCTTGCCTTTTCCTGAGATAGTTGATTGGATCCATGAGACACACACCTAATCTCTTTAAGCAAACAGTTTTCCAGCCATACACTTGGACTTTTTTCCAGAACACACTACCTGGATAGGCTGAGAGTCTTCCAAATCATCAGGTGCTGGTTCCTCTTTGCTTAACAATTCCTTCTTTGGCTTAGCTCTCTCCTCTCGCATTTTACTAAAATCAGCAAGGAGAACCAGGTTGTGCCTTCAACAAAATTTAGGAGTCTTTTCAGCTAAATAACCAAGTTCATCACTTACAAGTTCTGCTTTCCACAACACACTAGAACACAATTGGGGCAAGTTCTCTGCTGGTATACTTTCTTATGGAGACTTTAAAATTTGTACAAACATTTCAATACTCTCTTTTCTTTTGAGGCTCACTGAGGTCAATGGACTACCACTGTCCTCTGACAGTCCACTGCAGTCCTCAACCCCCGGGCCATGGCCCAGTACCTGTCCGTGGCCTGTTAGAAAATGGGCATGCATCACCACCTGAGCTCTGTAACCACAGCCACTCCCCCAAAAACACCCCACCCCACCCCCTGGAAAAATCATCTTCCGTGAAACCCATCCCTGGTGCCGAAAATGTTGGGGACCACTGGACAAGTCACAACAGAGATCATCTTCTCTGACTGCTGTAGGGACAGGAGAGAGTGAGAAAATTTTCAGATCTCCACATAGATCTAGAGGGAATTGAAAGGGAGAATGCCCCATTGCCTAGTCTGCCAGCCACACTCAGTCTTTAGGCAAAAGGGAATTAGCAGGGATGGTGTTCAGCTCAGTCCAGCTCTCTCCACATCAGAGTACCCCAGAGACAGGATCACTAATTTTCCCAGAATAGCACTTATTTTAACCACAAGGTACACAACCAAAACAATGAGAATGATTTTTTTCACTATGCAAAGTGGCTGTGCATTTCTGTGTGGAATGGCCCAGCTTTCATTGAATTCTCCAGTCCACTGTGGAGCAACCCTTTTAAAGAGATATCCTTAACAAAAACATGCTTCTCAATCTGTACCTCTCATTTCTGTTCAACAGAGTACTGCATTAATTAACTCGGGCTGTCATAACAATATATCACAGATAGGGTGGCTTGAACAATTAGTTCTGGAACCTTCAAGTCCAAAATTAGGGTTTTAGCATGGTCAGTTTCCAGTGAGGGCTTTACCCTTGAGCTGCAGATGGCCACCATCTTACTTGTGCTCACATGACCTCTTCTTGTGCTTCTGCAGAGAGAGAGAGAGAGAGAGAGAGAGAGAGGGCACTCTTCTGTGTCTTTGCTTCTGAGGGTAGTAACCCCATCATGAAGACTCACCCTCATAAGTTCATCTAATCCTAATTACTTCCCAAAGACCCCATCTCTAAATATCATCATATTAAGAGTTAAGGTCCCAACATATGAATTTAAGGGAAACAAAATTCAGCCCATGGCAAGCACTAATTCTTGATTTTCTGAAGTCACTAATTTATGTGCAATGGAGTCCTTGAGGAGGACCTGGTCTTTATCCCTGCCCTCAAATGGTTCAATGACATTTTTATCTGCATTAATCAGACACAAACAGGTTAAGTATTATTTTCCCTAGCAGTTGATTTAAAAATAAATTTGGTGTATTAAAATATCTTTGCATTTGGTCTTCTGTACAGATAATGTATTTGTTGTATATTCAGAACTTTTTTTCTAGCATATCGGCAAAACAGAGCACTGCAATAAATACTAAGCTAGGAGATGGAGAAGTTGAGAGTATAGGCCGGGATGCCTATAAACTAAGTGCGCATCTCCTGCCAGCCATCAGAGTACAACATGCCATCATCATTTCTAAGCTTGCAACGCATCCTGTAGACAAAATGGGGAAAAAAATCTTCTTGGAAAATAAGTTATGCCAAATGATAATATGTATACTAGCTGCATTATTCTTAAAATAAACATATTGGATATCACATATAACTATAAATACAAAAACCAGGAATTACTATCAATGTAGAAAAATAGAAATAAATAAAATATATGAGATTCACCATTTTTTCCATAACTAAGATCCCACTGTATAGTTCCTTTTCCAAACATTTTTGTTTGTTTGTTACTCTGCATGTATGGTGATGACATACCAGAAATTTACATTTAGAGAATTTAATTGATCTGGAATTCTGTGTAGTTTCTCTTTTGCTCTTCCTCATAATTTCTACACATAAATTATAAACTAGTTATTAGCACATAAAATAGTTTCTTCTTTGAATATGCTCTGTGGTAGGTATCTGTTTTTGTAGCTATTACTTTATAAAATAGTAGACTAAACTGCAAGCATTTTCACCCCTCAGCATTCATTGAATGCATATTTCCTAACAAGACAATGTATGGCAAATATTTAAAGAGCTGATGGGGGTGTGAAATGTATAAAGATCTTGGCTTCAGCATATATCTATATGTGCAATGTAAAGGGTCTATAGGGTACAAATTTCACCGCAAATGCCATGGTTGGGAATGGAACAAGGAAATGACTTCATTGACTCTACTGCATAGTCAGAATAAGGGGTCAGCTGTAAATCCTCCCTGGGGAGATAACATTTTGCCTTATCAGTTAAACACAATTTTCACAAAGGGTTTTTACTTGCTGGTCCTTCTGCCTAGAGTGCTTTGTTCTAATGTCTGGCTCCTTTTGGTCATTCAGCCTCAGCTCAAATACCACTCCTTGAGAGCTCTTATCCATGCATTTGTAGAAGCCAAGGATGTTTGTTGTAGCATTCTTTCAATAACCAAAAAAAAAAGAGAGAGAGAGGAAAATAGAGATAAAGAAAAACCTAAAGCATCTAACAGTTTATAAGAAAATTATGGTACAGCCATGTGATAGTATATTATACAATTATTAAAATCGTATCTTAAAAAAATATTTAATAACTTACATAAAAGATCATGATGTATTCTTCCTGACAAAAGCAAATTATAAAAAGAATATACATATTCAGTATGCTCTCAATTAAGAAAAACAAAATTTTATATTATATTCATCTATCTATATGAATATAGATATATTCACAAAGAGAAAAATATTAAAAGGAAACATTGAAATGGCAATAGTTATTTAGTTCTCTATATTTTCCAAATCATTGATATGTGCATGTAATACTTACTTGATTGGCAAAAAAGAAAGGCGAGAAACATCAGGATTAGGGCTCTGTGGCTGTTAAAGTATCATGTACTTCGGCGCTGAAAATACTTTTTTTTTAATCATTGCTTTTCAGTTAGCCGTTCTGTTGTCACAGAGATGCCCTTCAGTTGCTGTGGCAACAAATGAATAATAATCCACACTTGTGTAGCACTTCACAGCTTGTACATTCCTTTCTCATGCAGCACCTCATTTATGATCAACAAAAACTCAGGAAAGGTTCTGAGGGAAGCAGATCTGGTATCCTCCCCAGTTTGCAGAGGAGAAATTGGAGACTAAAAAGATTGACTAAATTGACTATAGTTACACTGTTAGTAATTTTAAAAAGAGCAGATATAAAATCTAAGCTCAAGATTCACATCGCATTTTAAAATAGGCTTCACTTGCCTGTTTATGTATCTGTATTTCTATTTATTTATATACTCATGCAATTCAAATTAAAGCTTTTATACAGCCCAGTATATAAAAAAGTAAAGTTGGTCAGGTTTCATCAGAGGTCAGGGACCCAAGGTCCTACAGTTGGCCTCTGTCCCATCTTTGAATGCCCATACTTACCTCTTCTCTCACACAAGCACAGAGAGTGGTCGCTTCAGCAATTTCACACTCAGATTCTAAAGGGAATCTTAGTGTGTGTATAATATATGTATGTGCCTGTGTGGATATGTGTGTGTCATTACACTCTCAAATGCCTGAAAATGTGAACTCCCATTAATAGCTAGAGAAATTGTCACATATATCCCACGATCCACAGAAATAAGACTACTGGACAGATGGAGCAATCTGGAACACTGCTGTCCAAGATAGCAGCCACTAGCTGCATGTCACTATTTAAATCCAAATTAATTTTTAAATAAACACAATTAAAAATTCCCTTCCTCAGTCATAGTAGCCACATTTCAAGTACTCAACACTAACACATAACTAGAGGATATAATATTGGACAGTTCACATAAAAGAATATTCCTATCACAGCAGAAAGTTCTAGTGAACAGTGCTAAAGTCTAGCTACTAAAGTGTTAAGTCTAGACATAACTGGTTTAATCCTAGTTCCTTAATGACTCTCTGAATCTTCCACAATCTTCATCTATAAAGGAAAGGTTACAATATTATTGCATAGGGTTGTTGTCGAGATTAACTGATACACATGCAATGAATGTAACAAGTTAACTTTAACGAAGGTGCAAATAGGAAAGAACTTTATCATTCCCCCATTATTCTGCTTGACTATGCTATTAATATGTCAATTTTCCCTCTCATATCCCCAGACCATAACTTGGGCTGATATCTTGGCTCTCATCATTGTGATCACCAAAAAATAAAGAAAAGGAGGGAAGAAGGCAAAGAAAGAGAGAAAGAGAGAGAGGTTATAATTCACTTTCAGGATTTAGAATTTTGGCCTAGGTTGTTATCAAGTGCTTCAATTTCACATATAATTAATTATTATCTTTTTGTTACAACTGAGGCATAACCCTTCTTACTGGTGAAAGGCACTTGTAGAGTGATTGTGGTGTAGTCTTTCACTGATTTTCCATCTTGGAGTATCTTTTGAGAAAAAAGGTCAGTGGAGGGAATTATCTTACAAGAAAAGGAGCACAGATCCCACATAATGATGATGTAACTATCATTTTTTTGGTACCATTATACTTCCATTACAGAGGGCCTCCAACTCCAGGCTATATTCTGAGTTTTCAGAGCCACTGCGCAGCTCAGGATACCTCTTGTGAAACACTCCCCTTCTCTCAGATTCTGCTTTCTGGCCATGGCAGGATGCTCCTGGTGCCTGCTTGCATCCAAAGTTACAGAGGAGGGAAGAAAGACATTCATCTCTATAGTGGCATGTGTCCCCAACTCCAGAGGAGCTAAGTCAAGTACTCCCATAAATGCTCTTACATTTTCTCTGGCCCTTAGCAGAAAGAGGGCCCTAGTTTTCAAAGATCCATAAATATTCAGCTAGCACCCAATGAGGAATGGACTTCTCAAAACCATCCTCTTCTACTGGAGGTAAGTTGGAATGACATTTACTCATCCTCCAAGACTGGATATGAAAGGGAAACACCACAGCCTTCTCTTCTAGGTTCGAAACTCCCTACCTCCCTGACTTTCTATGTATAATTTCAAATTTCTTAATGTCTCTTGTAGAGATTGACAGTGAGTAACGGAGGCTGATAAGGTATGAACCAGTTTTGGTATCTTCGAAAGTCTAGATGTGTCTACCACCTGTGTATGGCCTTGTCCACAGCTAAGAAGTCCCAGCCAAAATTGAGAGACAACAAAAAACATTCCTCATTCCACATCTGGTAAGAGACTTTCCAAACATCATGATTGGAACATACTTTACACTATAAACATGGTAGCTATTATTAATTCCAAAATCATCAGGAAATGCTTTGTTGGTAACCTCGCTGATAAAAAAATCTCTGGTCTAAGATGTACATATGGAATTACTGTGATGCAACATCTATATAGATAGATATAATTCCAGAAATGTGTGGTGTAATGTTCAAAAGAGAAAATCACCTATTTCAGAAGAATTCTCCTGATTGCTTAGAACTCAATCAACTTTTAAAAAAATGGGGGTCTGGAATGCAGCGGTAAATATCATTGACCTTCCAAAGATCTGACTAAAGAGCTTGCTGAAATTGTTCAATGGAGAGAACCCCAGGTGCCCTGGCTAACTGGCCTCACACAAATCTCTTATCTTCCCTAGACCTCTGAGAAAATCACTGACTTGGATAAGATCTGATCTCTGACAAATTCATTCAAAGTATCAAGCATAACACATACGCAATTTGCTCAAATATAAGGAGCTATTGGCAAAGAAGACAAAAGGGTTACAGAAAAATAACTTATTTCATTTATGTGAAATATAATATTTCAGCTAGCATCTAGCTAAATGTAACCATTTTTGCCCAGCTATGATAGATGGTCATTTAATAACTCCACATCCAATATGGCTATTTTCTTTGTCATGTAAATGGAAAGCTTCCATTAACATTCATAGAATTATTAATAACAGACATCTCTAGGTGAGAAATACTTCCAGATACTACACTCTTGCAAAAGAGAGTTGTATCTTATTGATCTTGCTAATTTATGTAGCTGTTTCTGTGGGATTCCAATATTTCAGCAGCTGCCTTACTAATGTGTTTTTACTTTTCTAAAATATTTGATCCAGAGTTACCATTATATCCAGACTTCTTAAAATATGCAATACCAGTCAAGGAAAATACAGACCCTAAGCAGCCTGAACACAGAATGACTTATTTGGGTGGCAGAAGCAGCATCCCTAGAGAAAACTGTTATTAATAATTGTAATTAATTTTGGTGTGGCAATATCCACAAAGATATGCAACACTGAGCTCAGTAATTTCTTTCCAGATAATTCTTTCTGACAAATAATTCATTTGGTTTCCTAAGATATGTTAATGAGCTAAATAAAGTGCCCTAGATAGATTCCTTAACTGGTATAGAAAATTAAAAATGGCTGACCCTAACTAATCCCTGTGTTTATATTCACAAACTTTTAATCACCACTCAGTTCTCCTATAATATTTAGTTCTTGTTATTTGTTTCAATAGCTTTTGTTGTCTTTTTAAAAATGTCTTAACAGGTCTAAAGAACCGTGTAAAACACTGAAACACTGGTCTCTAATTTGGTGTGATGTGGATTTAATATAAATCTGCCTCAGTGCTGTCCTTCTGTTTGCATTTCATGATAAGTGATGTATAGGCAACATGCCTAAGGTGTTGACACACACTGAAGAAAAAAGGTCCAATGTTCTCTTTCCAGAGAAGGAGGCATTTTGTGTTGCATCATGAAGGTTGAATTTCATGGAAGGAGCACTATGTTAGGGACCAGAAAACTTGTGTGAGTTTAACGCATTTGAGTTTAATATTCTTCACTACCTTGACACATGGCTTTGGGTAAATTAATGTGATCTCAAGATGTGTGGTGTGGCTTCTATAAAATGCAGATAATTATCCTTGCCTTAACTAGTTACAAAACTTCTGTGAGGACAGAATGTGCTTATAGATATAAAACATTATGCAAATATTTTAAAAGTATTGTTATTTTCTATGATGTACAAGCACAGTGCTGGAGCAAAAAACAAACAAAATCAATGACTAATGTTGCATAATGAATGAGTTCTGCCAATTTTGCAAATTTAGTAACATTAGCATCAATTGACTCAACTGTACATTTATGTGGGCCACAGAGATTTCAAGGTGCTTGCTAAGTGATTCCTCTCTCTGGATTTCTTCAGTAGTAGAAAGCTTTGCTTTGACTCAAGAAACTCATTATCTGGATGTTGTTAGAATTTGAGAAATCCAAGAATACACCACGTTCATAACATCATTCTTCCATCTCAACTCAGGGGTCAATTGTTCTCATAAAGAGTTTCTGTTCTCTCTTTTTGAACCTGGTTGTAATTCTTTCTCCTTTGAAATTATTTTCAATGACTTACTAGAATGTTTAAGAATGCACACTGTCTAGTGGATGGACACATTTGAAGCTCTTATTTCGGGGGGGGGCAAGGGCAATATATGTAACCTAAACTTTTGTACCCCCACAATATGCTGAAATAAGAATAAAAAAATATTCTAATTTCTAAGGAACCTAAAGGCCACTATAATTTTGAAATTCAGTTCGTGCACAGAATTAAGAATCCAGGAAGTAATGCTATTTTATTCTTCATTGGTAATTAGGAAATGGACTTAAATCCCTGCCTTCATTTTTTTTTTTTTTTTTTGAGACAGAGTCTCACTCCGTTGCCCGGGCTAGAGTGAGTGCCATGGCGTCAGCCTAGCTCACAGCAACATCAAACTCCTGGGCTCAAGCGATCCTTCTGCCTCAGCCTCCCGAGTAGCTGGGACTACGGGCATGCGTCACCATTCCCGGCTAATTTTTCTCTATATATTTTTAGCTGTCCATATAATTTCTTTCTATTTTTAGTAGAGACGGGGGTCTCACTCTCGCTCAGGCTGGTCTCGAACTCCTGAGCTCAAACAATCAGCCCGCCTCGGCCTCCCAGAGTGCTAGGATTACAGGCGTGAGCCACCGCGCCCGGCCCCTGCCTTCATTTTTGAGAATTACTGACATCCTCTATACCAAAGCACCCTTCACAGTACCTATCAGAGAGCTATTATTTTTGTCTGGATGGAGCTCTTTCATTCTGAAGTATTTGATCCATTTATGCTTCTTAGATTTTGAAATAGCTCTTTCCCTCGAATTCCTTTCCTGACTTTCTAGTTTCTTGAGGATTGTAAAATCAAATTCACTTCAACATCATCCACTTTTCTGAAAATATGGTCTATTTCAACACGAAAGTCAGACGATATGATCATCTATACACCATATTCAACCTAAACATGTATTCTCTTGAAATTTATCCATTTTACATTCCTTTGATGACTCCTCAGTCATCTGTGAAATTTCAACTTTCATGTTCTAGTGTCATGTTCTTATTTCGTTTATGAATATAAACACTATTTCTCAGCAGCAGACTAAATATTTTTAAAGTTTTACATAAAATACTCTTTACTCTTACAGAGAATTATAATTGGCAGTCAATGTTTACTTGGATTTTTCTATGCTTTCATTATATTGGATGAAGAAATTGACCTTGTAGAGACATATCTGATAACAGCATGGAAGGATAATTCTCAATAAATACTCAACCTCACTAGTCAAAATAATTTTCTGCTTGGGTATTGATGTTTCTAATGTCATCCATTTTTTTTCCAAGACTGAGTGATTATTAGTCACTTGGACATGGATTTCACAGTTTGTTACAATAGTACAGTTTATAAATGAGTAAATAAGATATCATATGCATCACAAGTGTCAGATGAAGTCAAGCAGTGGAATTGAAATTAATATGAAGAGATTCACTGATGAAGAAATGCCAAACAATATCAGAAAGAAGCCAAATGAAATAAATTCATTTCCATTGTATAAATGAACACAGTTCCAATAATTGTTCACCTGTCAAAAAAAATAGTGAAGTAACTATCAAGACACGTCATCTAGGATTTCACTTTATTCTATATTTGTAACCAATGTAGATTGTCAAATCATAAAAGAACCATAATTAAATTCCAATTTGTGATTGGTGTCCATGTTCCAGGAGAGCTACCATCTTACCTTTTACCTTTTCTGAAGCCAAATATTTACCTAATCTTTATGGAGAATTTTATACTGTCCTCCAACCATGTGTTAAATTATTTCAAGATCATTTAACCAAACTTTCTTCTGCACACCTTTGTGACTCCCCATAGACCAATGCTGGCACACTAATAAAGACTCCAGAAGCTCACTTCTATCTCTTTCTTTCAGAAGCCATGTATGAACTGATTTTAATACTATACTATATAAGCTTAGAGCATGCACAAAATTGCCTGGCTATATCAGGAAAACTTCCATTTATAATAGTAACTTTGTACTTTGATATATGGATTTGTGGCAAATACATGGTAATACTAGATAAAAATATATTTACATATTTATTATTTACAGTCATATTTAGGGATCAAGGCAAAAGTCTTCATGGACAAGAATCAGAACAGAAATACAAAAGATTGTGTGAAACACAAGAACATATTTGATGGAATCTATACCCATAAGCATGAAAAATGTGGAAACTGACCTTATTCTTGAATGAGTAGAGAGCCTGGAAAAGTTTGTTGCTGGACATCAGAGGCTGGGGTAGAATGGTTTGTGAGAGGCTCTTAAAGAAATTGCTTCCGTCTCTTGATTGTTAGCCATAGCTAGAAAGCTGAAGTTGTACAAAACCAGAAAAATTTAGACACATCTACCCAATGTGTTGATGTCTCCAATATTACTTTTGAGCAGAACATTTGACCCCATATTACAGACCTTTTAAAACCAGTAGGCTGTTATTGTAGCCATTGTCCAAGGAAGACCCCCTAATCTTTGCCTCCTGGCATCTACTTCCTTGCTTGCTTTCATCGTATATTGAATAGGGCTGCCTTCTGTCACCAGTAAAATATTGTGGAAATGAGAATATGTTTTCTTAGGCTTGGTAATACAAAATACATGATTTCGATCTTGCTCTCTTGTATTGCTTACTCTGTGAAGCCAGTTGCCATGTTAGAAGATCTTCGAGCAGCCCTAAGGAGAGGTCCACATGCTGAGAAGTGGAGGTCTTCCACCAAGAGCCACATGAGTGAGTTATCTGAGTTATCTTGGGAAAGGATCCTACTTCACTAGTCAAGCCATCAGATGAATACAAATATGGTTGGTAACTTGATTACCAGCTCATGAGAAACCATAAACAAGAGTCACCTAACTAAAGTGCTCCAGAATTTCTAACCCACAGAAACTGTGAGATAATAAATGTTTATTGTCTTAACTCTCTTTGTTTTGGGTAATTTCATAAAAGAAATTATCATTAAGAAACAGACAGAAAAATTAATTATTAGGTTATGAATGCACTTTAGTGAAACTCAGTTTTTAGAACATGCTCACAAGGGTTTTAAGGTTAAGTATAAGATGCTCAAAAGATAAGTGAAAGGAAAACACTCATATAAAATTACATTATTAAACAAAACAAATGAAAAAGAAACAATAGTTAAATAAGGAAAAGAACTAGTTAGGTATCTTGAAATGTTGAATGTAATCATTTATTTAAAAACTTTTATTCAACATAAATGATAGAACACACAAAATTCCTTAATGAATTGGAAAATACGTTCATTTAATAACAAATATAAGTTTTCCACATAGTATTTTCCATGTGACTTTCTTTTAACCAACACAAACAGCAAAAGGAATGGGATGTACAAGATTATGGGTACCTGATTATATTACATTAGGATGTAGCACCTGTTTTCCTGGAGTCTCTCTCTCTCTTTCTCTCTCTTTTTTTCTCTCTCATTGGTGTCAAAGAAGTTGAAGCCCATATTGGGGAACTAGAGTGTCCAAAACTGCAGGTGGCTTCCAGGAGACGAGGGTGGGCTCTGGCTGACAGTCAAGATAAAATTGAAATCTTCAGTCCTACAGCTGCAAAAAAACTAAATTTTGCCAGCTACCTGAACAAATGTAGAAGCAGATTTTTCTCTAGTCATTCCTCAGATGAGAATGCAGAATCTTGACTAATAGAAACTGAAATACTGTGTGTTATTTTAGGGTTGGTACACATGTTACACCCAGCACATATATTTAACTCCAGAGACACTGGGATGCGAAAATGTCCTCTATGGAACCCAGCTGTATTTATTCTCTGCATTTAATGTAATCGTCTTTCTTGTCTTTCATACCCCGGGATCATTTATAGACTTCATCTCTGGTTTTCAGAGATTTCCACAAACAAGACCTAAATTCCTTTTCAGATAATATTGCTGCTTATATACCGTCCATCTTCAGGGACTTGCTTTCCACTAGTGGCCCCTGTTCAACTTGATTCAATAAGGGCAAGAATATTTTCTTCAGGCTGCATTCAAACTCACCTTTTTTTTTTTTTTTCTCTCTCTCTCTCTCTCTGCAGCTGTAAGAACTCCCAGCTCCTTGGAGACTTTTAAGAACAAATTGAAAATGCTCTTATTTGTCTAGGCTTAGCTGTCGGCTAATATGCTAAGAGTGTATTTTATATTGTATTTTCATCATAGCCCTTTGAAACACTTTGCATAAAAGACCCTTTATAACTGTCTCTGCCCTTCCCCTCTTGTCTATAGAAGTGAGATCTGTGCTACGGAGAACTATTTATTTCACCTCCTCCTGCTCTCACCCCGCTCCCCACTTACTACTTCTCCATTGTTGGTAGCAGCACTTGATTTAAGGGAACTTGCCAGCAGCAGTCTCTTTAACTCCTTCACTCCTGCCTCCTGCCAGCTCTCTGGGCTTGAGAAAGAGCTAGCCAAGACAAATGCCCCTCTTGGTTATAAAGATGTCCCATGAATGGGCACATACTTCTCTCACCTATGACAGATATCATTAAAATCTAGCATCATATTCAAAAAGAGTTCATGGTTTCCTTAGGACAAACAAAATAGATTCTAGAACATTATTGAAACTGCTACTTGAATCCTAGTGAAGCTCATATAGGGAATATTATATGGTGGAGGAATGAAATAGATGAAAGCAAAAACATTTATTAGGTGTCTATATGATTTTAGACCTTGTACGTGTAATACATCATTTGATCTTCAAAACAAACTCTAAAATTGATATTGTTGTCTTTATCTACAGATAGGAAAACAAAACCTGAGATAGGTATTTGTCTCCAAATACTAGTAATTGGCAAAACCAAGGTCTGAATAACTTCCTTTTTACTCCAAACCCATGGTCTTTCTACTACTGTGTAGCTTCCCATAAATATGGAACAGAGACTTTTTCAAGGAGCATATCGTCTAACACAGAGATGGTAGAATGTAGTGGTGGAAGCGGACAACTCTGCACGTAAACTTTCCGAGTTCACATTCTGGTTCCAACACTAGCTGTTTGATCTTTGGTCAAATAAATTCTCTGTACTTGAATTTTTCTTATTATTTGACTCTTCTATTGCTGTATAACAAATTGCTACAAACTTAAGACCTTAAAACAGCACACATTTGTTATCTCCCAGTGTCTTCAGGTCAGGACTCTGGGCATTGCTTAGCTGGGTCCTCTACTTAGAGTCTCACAAGTTGCAAACAAGGTGGTCTGATCTGCAGTCTCTCTGAGGAACGACTAGGGAAATATCTGCTTCTACACTTGTTCAGATAGCAGAAGTTATATATCAATAGATAGATAGATGATATAGATAGATAGATAGATAGATAGATAGATAGATAGATAGATAGATAGATATTTGCATCTGTAGGACTGAAGATTTCAGTTTTATCCTGATTTGTTGCCAGGGGCCACCATAACCCCCTAAAAGCTACCTGTACTTTCTTGACACATGAGGTTCCCCAGTGGGGGTTCAACCTCCTTGAAGCCAGGGAGAGAGAGAGAAAGAGAGGGAAAGACAGACTGATTCCAAGAAGAAAGATGCCATAATCTAATGCAATGTAATCAGCCCCCATAATTGTGCATATCTCGTTCCCTTTGCTATTTCTATTGGTTCACAGCAAGTTGTAGGTTTCATCCACATTCAACAAGAGGGGATCACATGATGGCATGAACTCCATGAGGCAGGAATCATGGGACCAGCTTAAGGGCCTGTTCACTGCATAGGTAAAAAGGGATGTCAGTAATTTATTAGATTGTTATAACAGTTATTGTGATGTCAGACTCAAAGTGCTCAGTAAATGTCATATATCTACTAGAGATAAGACAATTTTATAAAAAGTATATAAAAATAGAAGCACTGTAAGAAATAAACAAAAACTTTCCTCTTCTTTGCAAAAACCTATAACCAAAATAAAATAGAGTAACAAAAACTTTGCCTTCACCATTTTTTCCTCCGAAAAGTTGCAATCTGATTTCTTCCCCCCAGACAGGGGCACCAATAAAATCTCAAATGCCAAATCCAATAGTCTCTATTCTCTCCAATCACATTGAATAACTTTGAAAGTATCTTTTAACACTGTTCACTAATCACTGTCTGTCCCATTGCAATGTTTTGTTTTATTTTCTTCTCAGTATGACTTGTGGATCTTTATTATTTGTCTACTTTATGTCTTTTTATATTAGAATTTATATTTCATGTGAATAAGAAGCTTGCTTATTTTATATACTGCTATGTTTGCAGAGTTAGAACAAAGCCTGGCATATTGTAATAATCTAATAATTGATCACTGAATTAATAAATGAATGAAAGAAAAATACCTGCCTCCCAAAACTATTAGTAAATCTAGTTGGGAAGTACTGATGCCATTTACGACCATGAGTCATCATGGCCCGTTCAGTCAGCCCTACATGGAAGTGAATTTCTTCCTATTTCAACATGAGTGAATTTATAAACAGACTAAATTCTCATTACTCTCATTTTATTAGTAATTTTTATTATTTTGAATAGGTTATACATTCATTAATGTAGTAAAAAATTCCAAAAGTATGAAAGGGTTGAGGGTTCTTCCTCCCATGAGGCAGGCACTGTTATCAGTTCCTTTTGTTGCCATGTATATTCTTCCAGAGATAATTTACATACATGTATATTTTTCTAGCACTCCCACTTAACAGTAGTTGCTATACACACTGTTCTGAGCCTAGAGGTTTTTCACTTAATGTATTATGGAGATTGTTCCATATCTATACATTATGAATTTCCTTATTCATTTTTTATAAATGCACAGCATTCTGTTATAAAGATGTACTATAATTTATTTAGCCAATCCTTAATAAATCCAATTTATTTACATTGTTTCAATATTTTACTTGTAAAAAAAATTAAAAGTGCAACAGGGATAAATTCTTATCTTCAATTAGTATAAACTTTGTGTATTGAAATCCCCTTCTGTCAATCAAATGATGTGCATGAGAGTAATTCATTTCCATTGAATGAATGAGCTAAGATTCTGTTTACTGAAGGGAGGAAAGAGAGAGAGAGAGCACCTTGGTTAATATTTGAATATTTCAGCTAGGAAAGGAAAGTACTAAATTCAAAATTTTACTATTTCTAAGGTACTATCTCAAAATAGTTACAATGTGGTGGTTTTCTGTCATTCCATTATTGGTACGAACTGTGTATAATACCATTTATTATAAAATTTTGTGTGTTGATTCACTGGGAGCCAAATTACTAACAAATCTATGTATGTCATGAAAATTAGTCTTTAGCTTTGAGGATTAAATGAGGTTAATTTACTTCAAACTAACCTTCATTGAATGGTGTAAAAAAGGCATTTTTTGCGACCAAAACATATCCATTTGCTCCCTCACATTTCCCAAACTTCTTTGCAGTTACTTTAGGGCCATGTGACAAATGTTAGCCAAAGAGCCATGGAAGTGTGAGTAGAATCAATAAGTGTCACTTCAAGCCTGAGGCATTTAAAAACTGGTGTACCACCTCCATGCCATGTCCATCTCTTCCCATTCCAGCCACTCCAGAGTCCTCATGTTCCAAGGCATAAAGCTACACAATTATGGATATTTCATCAGCCTTGATCTCTGAGTGATTGTGTGGAGAAGGTTCCACTGTCTACCCCAACTCCCATCCCCAGAAATGACCCACTTTAGATATGCAACATAAGCAAAGAATACACTCTCTTTCTCATTTGGAAGATATGAAGACTCACGGGCTTCTTTGTTCCTATGGTATAGCTTTTCTTATCCTGAATAATACAAATATTCATGGGAAGATCTAAGTTTAGAAGATATTTCTTCTTTGTTCTGTAGCTGGAAAAACTCTGAAAATTTCAATTTAAATATTTCAATTCAAAATACAAAGAGATCTATTGTCAGCAAGCAAGCTTCAAAAACATGGCAGGGATTTTTTTTTTTTTTTTTTTACATTGATGCTTAAATTGAAGTGAAATCACTGAAAATATAAATGCAAAGGAATCCTTACTGGTTGAATCTGGAATTGAAACGAAAATACCATGAACAGTTGAATGAACACACTTTTGAACTACACACACACAAACAAAACACAGTCTAGCAAGGAATGGGACAAAGCTAACCTTTGTATTCTCTGTTGACTCAATTTACAGATACCATTAGACTGAAAACACTTTATTTTTAATGACTTCTGTTAGGTTACTGCTATATTATCAATAAAAAAGAAATAACCAAATCCCTGCCTGATTAGGGCAGGATTACAGGATCTTGAAACTATAAAATGCATCCAGGCCATAGGGGATGGAGATGCTTTATAGATATTTCTCTTAAGATTCTAGAAAGGGTCAAATACAAAGATAAGCAGCGAACAATTCAGGGGTGATTGTATTAACTGGGAATGATTGGCAACTGGAAATAATACTATGGAGAGTGCACATATTTGGATACAGAAGACCTTAGTTTTTGAATTTCAGTTTTGTCACTAATTACTAATATATTTAAGTGGAAGTTTTGGAACACTGAGATTCACATTCCTATACAAGAAGGTAAAATTTACATATAAGCTTCCTGAAGAACCTGGGTCATCATATTGGGTGCTGCATCCCCAGTACCTAGAACATTGCATGGTACAAAGTAGTTAATGCCCGGCTCTAAATCTCTGGGAGTTCTGTTTCTCCAAATGTTTATGTGACTTTCCCAGAGCATCACAAATAATTAGTAACAAAACTGAACTTCAAAAATTAAGGTCTTCAAATATGGCTTCTCCAGGAAGAACAAAGTTAATAACCCCACTCTGGGGCTATTAATAAGAATGGAAGCATGGAACAAAGGACATGACATCTAGGGAAAATAATTTCCTTTCTGTAGTATGGTCAATCCTATTTACCTGCTTTGGACAACCTAACCTTGTTTTTTTCTTCTTCATTCATTTATTCCATAAATGTTTATCAAGGTAATGCATTGTGCTAAGCACTGTGGTAGGAACTGGAAATGTATGCTTTTTTGCTCTTGGTCTAATATGAACAACACCTGTAAATGGACAATATAGTGCAATCAGATAACTGTTAATAAAATTAATCACAAGGTGCTATTGAAATATAAAAGAAGAAATATCTAAATGTCCTGGTATTACAGAGATGGGGTGGTTAATGGTAGTGGGGGAAGATATCAAAAAGGTTATAATGAGGACAATTTTTAAAAGAAAGTGTAGAAGTTTCTCAAGTTGATGCCAAATACTGGTTGACAAGTTTAATTTAGAGAGAGAGAGATGTTCTTTCAAAACTAGGGTATATTATGTGCAAATATGTAGAGCCTTATATTTGGAGAATTGCATGTAGGTAGATTTTTATTTTTTTTAGGGAGTATGATGGGATGGGGGGATTATTTCTTGGAATCCAACCATTCATTTGCCGGGGTTTAAAAACGTCCTGAAAACAGCTAACCTAAAAATATTAGCAAAGGAAAAAAAGAGATGTCTTTCCTTTCTCATTCTTATTTAAAATTCAATTTCAAGTTGATTTTCCAGGTTATATTTAGATATTTTAAGGTAATGGAGAGAGAGGGCTTATCATCTCAGCACTTTGGCATGCAACTTGGGTTTGTACTTTTTAAAGTAATTACAGGGAAATGTGTGTATTTATAGTTGACTTTGACTTTCTTACAATTATTTAATAAGGCAGGCTCGCAATATTGCTCTCATGATCTAAGAGTCTGTAATCTCTCTGGGGTCTAATTATCTCCCGATAACCTTGCCCCTTGACGACAACTGTATTGCTATTATAAAACATGTTTATTTTGGGAAAGAACATATATTTTGGAGTGTAATAGCATTAAACTGTCAGACCTGAGTGTTAACATCAATTTGCCCAAAGAGCTTTCAGGAAAGATTAGCTCAGGCATTATATGTGGCTTATCAGACAATCTAAGGGGCTCGAAAGTCATTTTTATAACAACTATTTTTTTTTTCTTGGAAAAGAAAACCTTGCAATCTAGAACCTGGCTTCAATATCCTCGAATAGGGCTATTTACATTTTTACCTGTTAAAACTTTTACTGAAGGATGCAG
>CM052437.1:80523367-80560168 GCA_028533085.1 Varecia variegata
CATGCTAAGTAACTAGTCAGGTCAATTATGGTAGTTCAACTACCCTCACAGAGAGAAGGTGGAAAAAGGCACATGGTAAATCTGGCCAGTGCCCAGGGATGTCTGCAGAGGATTCTTTGAATGACTTTCTTGTTTGTATGAAACAACACTGGGCTTTTGCTGTGTCCAGATGATATATCTGAAGCAGTTACAGCCACCTTGCTATCTGCCTGAGTATGACATCAAAACCAAGAAATAGGTGGAAAGCAACATGAGCCTAATGGTTTTGAGCCTTATCAATCAACTTTGGAGGGTGGTCTACCTTAAGAATTTCTAATGTTTTTCTAATATTTTTTTCTTATTGTATATGCCAGTTTGATATGGTGTTCTACTTGCTATTTGAAACATCATAATCAAAATGGTGTAATATGGTATTCTTCTCTTGTAGGACAAGTTGTCCATATATGAAGAATCTTTAAATGTTGTATGCATTGGCATAGTTAAGTGGTATCCAGTGATTTTTTCCCTCAGTAATCAAAATTACATATCAAGTTCTAAGTATGAAGATTTGCCATTGTCTTTTATAATAGTTAAAAATTTGGAACAACATAAATGACCAAGAAATGGGGAAATAGTTATATTAAGCATGTGACTCAATAGAGCAAACTACTAGACATTTATTAAAAATTATGTTTTCAAAGAATATTCAGTGACATAGGAGAATGATTACATTAAAATATTAAAGAAATACGAAATCAAAAACTGAATACAAAATGATATGCTAATGCTAAATCCATTGGCTAGCTTCTATAATTGGATCATCTGATGTAATTTTCACAGCAAACCTATGGAGTAGGTGCTCTTATTATTAAAGTGTTATAGACGAGCAAACACATTTTAGAAATTATATTACTGGTCAAAAATCATATAGCTATGAAGTAGTGAGCTGGACTTGAATCCTGAAAGTTACCTTTGTCTAATATATTTAGAATGACTAGGATCTGGCACACGTCCACCTCTGACTTAGCCTGTCGTGTGGCCAACTTTCTCTGGTCTCTGGGTCCCTCCCAGCACTCTGAGATGTTCCTGAAGTTTCCTTTCTCCCTGCTGTGTGTCACCTGTGCCTCTCCCCAATGCCTGATGATAGAAGGTCCATTTGTTGTCTCATTCAAATCACTTTATTTCCCACAGTTCCACTGACATAGACTGTTGTAAATAAATGTTTAATGAAATGTTGAGATAAACTGAAAAAGTTACATCACTTTGACAGAAATGTACAATATAAAGCTAAGCATTGTTGAGAGTCCCTTACTTTTAGTGCCGTGGGGAATTCCCCACCGGCTGCCTCCTGGCCTCCAGCTGGGCATCCCACCATGTTGCTGGGGCTCTTCCCCTCTCCCCCTCCTGTCTCCCCCGCCATCAATTTCCAACCAAATTGAAGTCCTTGTGAGCTCTCTATGCAAAACATCCCAAACTAGGTCCTGGGTGCATGTCCCAAACTTCTTAAGAGACTGTTTTAATTTTTAAGGGGAAGAAAACAGCATCTTCTAGTATTAACACTTAGAATATCAGAACCTGCACATGCTTAGAATCCTTTTCCTTAAAACTATACTAGATGTAGGCTGAGCGTAGTGGCTCAATGCCTATAAACCTAGCACTCTGGGAGGCTGAGGAGGCAGAATCCCTTGAGCTCAGGAGTTTCAGACCAGCCTGAGCAAGAGCCAGTCCCTGTCTCTACTAAAAATATTAATAGAAAAAATGAGCTGGGTGCGGTGGTGGGCACCTGTCATCGCAGCTACTCAGGAGGCTGTGGCAGGAGGATTGCTTAGGCCCAGGAGTTTGAGGTTGCAATGAGCCATGATGATGTCATTGCACTGAGCGACAGACAGAGAATGTCTCAAAAAAAAAAAAAAAAGAATAAGAAAAAAGAAAACCAAACCAAAACAAACAAACAAAAAAAATCTACTTTTCAGGCAGAATTTTCTAAAGAGCAGGCATCTTATTTGTTATTTTATTTCTAGATTTCCAAAGTTGACATTTATCTTTGACCTAAAAAAAAAGCTTTATTTAATACATGACATCTATTGATTAATTTTATTATAAGAAACTTCTGTTTCTTTTAATAATGCTTTTACTAAAGAAAGTTGAGTTATTGTCCTATATCTGCACTTACCTAGCTGCACAACTTAGGTGAATTCATTTAGTTTTCTCACTCTCAGTTTTCTCCCCTATCTTTTCCGTAGCTTCTCCCCCTGCTCACCAACCTTTCTGTTTTCTGCCACTGCTCAGAGAACTCCTTAATAAAGCCTATTAGAATCCAACACTTCCAGAGCAACCCTATCTCGTCTCCAGTATTTCTTGTTAGTCACACCCAACTATCCAATGAAAAATGCCTTGTTAATAGGATAACTATATAATTTATCATCCAAACTAGGACAATTTTAAGAGTTAAGGTAATACTATTAATAATTACAACTCATAAACCAGGACTGTCCAGGAAATTGGAGACCTTTATTAGATAAGTTCATGTTTTGGTGTTTTCCAATATAAGGGGAAAAAAGAAAAATGGAGTTTTAAATGTTAGCTTTTAAAATAAACATTTGACTTTTACCCAGAGCCTCTAGGCTTCATAAGAAAGGTGGGGGAAGATGTTGATTGAGATGTTACTGTGCATTAGGTACAACACGTGTTGGAAGTATTGTGTTAGATCATCTCTCATTCTCACAAGAAGCTTCCAAAGAAGGATTATTAGCATTTCACAATTGCACGGTTCACAAAAGAGAAATATAAGGACGGAGGGATCTTTTACTATCTCTCCCATCATATCCTGCTGGCAGCCACTGACTTCTGTCCAGAAGCAAGCAAGGGCTGTCCTTTAAAGTCACAGTTACTCTCACCTTAAACACTTCTATCTCCTGGAATAAAAACCTGGCCTCTCCCTATTTTCTAATGATATCGGTGGTGTCTTTGATCTAAAGTCTTCTACCCTAATCCATATTTAATATCTGTTTAAGAAGCTCTCTTCTGGAAACATATTCAATATTTGTGTGACTCAAATGCAAGTAGCACACAAAAATCCTTTTTTCTATTCATACATCAATTCTTTGTTTCTTGTATTTGATTCCTTATAAAGAAAGAGGAGTAAAAGAATTTCCCTCATTATTTTGGAGAATTCACAATTTTCAAGAAGAGTCTGTCACTCTTGAAAAATTCTTTAAGTAAAGGTGTTCATTATTCAGAACTACAGAAGCAATAAGTAAGTCACTATATTCATCAACGGAAATAACTTTGGTCCAAATGGAAGAACCTGAGGGACTCATAGTAGTTCACTTGTTTTCTTTAGCTTTTCCACTTTGTATTTCAATTAATTTTCCCTCTGACAAAAATATAACCAAAAAACAGAATGGTAAGGTCATTTTATTTAAACAAAAGTATCTAGGGGACAAAAAACAGTACAGATGTAAAAGTGAGCAGACCGTATATTTAATTAATATTATAAAAATATAATGTGCTTCAACTGGAGCATGGAAATCTTATCACTAGCCAGAAAAAACAATCCGGTATTAGAGATCACAGAATAAAAGCACTATACACACTCACATAAACATATGGACCGTTATTGATATAAGCTAATTGCAATTAAGGATTAAAAAGGGACAATATTTTTGCCTCAATAATGCATATATATATCAATTATTTAACATAATTGATATATACCTACCCCATGCCATGCACTAGGAAAGGTTCTAGGGATTCAATTATATATAAATAAAGTCTTACTCCCTAAGAACTTAAATTCTAGTGGAAGTCACACATATACAGCTGTTGGTTTCAATCCATTTCTGATTAAATAATTAGTTCTCAACAGAAGAATCTTATACAAAGTAAAATTTAACTCTGTCTTCTTTAAACTACATTCCAAGGGAAAAAAATTGGCAAGTTTTATTGCAAGCATACAAAAACTATTTTGAAAATGCATTCTCTAATTCTTTAAAATACATTCTATCTGCCATCTGTACTTGTTTATTGCCCTCTGGATACTTATATTAGGCTTTAGAAGATGTGTAAAAAATATTTAGGATCAAATGGGGAAGAAATATTAAAACATTAAGAAGTTCACCTGAATTAAATATACATGCAGCAACAATATAAATTTAGTATATGTCAAAAAACTTAAGTAGCTAACATGAACTTATGAACAAAAGTCTTACAGTTCTACCAGTCTGTGAACCTGAATGATGTAAAATATTAGATGTGTTAGCAGTTTTAGTAGCGTTCATTAAATCTACAGTATCTGTGATACATCTTGCTGTAGATATTTGTGTATTTCAGGGAGGCATTTTATATAGTGAAAAAAAATCAAATGATATTTTACACCATCTCAAAATATAATAAGCATTTTCAATAATGGAAAAAAAATCATAATTTCATATATTCTATAAAATATTCCAGTTCTTCTATGAGTTTTTGAAAAGTGTATATAACAACTTGATGATCTAAGCAAGGAATTAAGAAATTTTCACTGCGTTTTTAAAGTTTGTGAAAATTAAGAATCTGCTATCTTGTGTCAGGAAATGAAATGGTTTTTTTTTTCCCCTGCCAACATCGATAGTGACTACCATCTACTTCATAACTATTGTTCAACTTGAACCAAGGGAGTAATTGTTATGTTTACAGTAGGGATGCTTGAGTAGCATTGTGCATTACAGCACACAGAATCTGTGCCCCTTCAGAGGAATTTCCTTCTGATCTCAGTCATTCTTCCTAACAATGGGTTTGCTTTTATTTGACAGATATTTTGAATTTTATAACTGACTAGAATCCCCTTTATGCACTAACTGCAAGAAAGCAATATAATGTTAAGGCTTGCTATGAGGAATTCGAGTAGGGATTGGATGCAGGGAGCATTAAGTGGTTGCCTGAGGGATTTAATTTGTTTCATAAATGTGCTTTATTTTGTTTGTTTTGGTAAACTCTGTTTGAAAAATAAGAAATTTTCCAAACATACACACACACATTTAGAAATACAGAGAGAAACACACACACATACGCTATTCTAGCAAAAATGGGAGACATTTTAAAGGAAGTAAATGACTGAAGACTCTACCACCCACATGACCTCATACTGGTCTACTTCACTAATTTATAACATGCCTACTTCCCATTAATTTTTTGGTTTTGCACTCTTTACTTTTTGGAATGTATTTTCCTCATTTATGGCTTCATTTCATGCATTATTATTCTTGCTTATTTCCTTGTTCCTTTTCACCTTTATCTAATTTATAACATTTTTCTGTATTTTAGTAGTTTTCAATCCTAATATAACGGAGAAATAAATAAGAGAAACAAATGCTGACTAAATTTGACTTAATGTATGAGCTAGCTAAGTATATCTATCTCTTCCTCTTATATTGCATTTTCTGTTTATTTAATGTTTTAGCTACTTCAAATCCCTTATGAAATGAGTTAAAACCAATCTTAACTTATTTAAAATCAAATTTTTTACCAATACTTTCCTCAAACATGCCCACTACTATACAATTCATCCATGTAATGAAAAACCATTTGTACCCCCAAAATCTATTGAAATAAATTTTTAAAAAAGGAAAAAAAACATTCCCACAATATCTATTAGATGAGCTATTCAACTGAAACATGGTCAAAGTAGACAAACATATGAACTTATATTTTCCTAATTAGCTAAATTCCTAGATAACATAAAGGATCATCTAGTTGTGACAAACCTGTAGTTTAGCCGTTTTTAACTACTTTGAGGTCTGAAGTGGCTGCTGCTGCCTTTCTTCTTGAGCACCTGATCTTTGCTGTTTCACACTCTTTTTTCAATGCTGCTGTTCATTGAGCCCTTTCTATGTTTGGGGAAATATCCTGGATGCTTAACATATGCTATTTCATTTAATCCATTCTACAACCCTGGGAGTTAGGTACCATTGTCTTCCTTTTAAAGATGAGTCTACTGAGATTAGAGAGGCTAAGTAAGGAACTTGCCCAAGGCCGCGTGGGTAGGAAGTGGCTCAGTCAGGACTCATCCCAGATTGAGTTACTCCAAATGTGTTAGTTACCTCTGAGACAGGAAAGTTCTCATCCAAAAAAGCTGGCAAGAATAGAGAGACTGAAAAAACCTACAACTAGTATGTGGAGCCATGAGGAAGAAGAGAACAGAAAGGTTGAAACTGCTGAAAATTATGGCAAGTCACAAGCTGGCTTGGACTGGATCTGCAATATCCACATAGGATGAGAACACCACGTTGCTAACATAAGACCTGGTTCTGAGCTCTAGAAACCTGGGGATCAGGAGGAGGTAACCAGAAGACATCCAGACAGGGAGGGGTGAGCATAGTGAAGGAGAAAACATTCACTCTCACAAATAACCTTGCAAGCAAATATTTCAAAGGAAAACAAATGTTATAACAACCAATGATTCAACCAAATAGGAGAATTTACCCCAAGGGAAACAGCAGTTATCAAGCAATGTAAAAATGATTTTATGAATAAGTATGTATAGATCCTCAAATAGATCAAAGGAAGAATGACATTCATAAAAATAATAAGACTTTATAAAACAAGAGCCATGAGAAAGAATAGATGGTTATGAAAAAGGACCAATTAAAAATCCTGGAAATAAAAAGAGAGATGTTGGTCAAAGGGTACAATGTTACAGTTAGACAGGAGGAATAAACGATAAGCATTTAAGGTGATGGACATGTTAATTAGCTCGGTTCAATCATTCTACACTGTATACATATATCATTGTATCACTGTGTATTCCATAAGTATATATGATTATAAAGTGTCAAATATTTTTAAAAAGAAATTTAAAAATATATATATATATGGCACCTCTTAGGCTCATACTAGCAATTGGAAACTACCAAAGTAGGCTGCTCTTACGATAAAATTCTAGTAGAAACAGCATTGGTAGAAGTAGAGTAGGCAAAAGACAACAGGAATTTTTATTTCCTTCAAGCAAAAAAATAAAGAATTTACTCATTTGACACTACTGGATTAACATACTCTTCTTTTAAATAGCAACAAACTCTTGAATACAGTCTAAATTTACCAATCTATCACAACTTGGTGTGAATTCCATACACTTCCCAGCCCATCCCCCTTACTCACTTCATTTTAGCCATAGTATCAAATTTTCTGCTCCTAAAACAACACACTGCCTCAGACCCTTGCTATCCCCTGTGCCCATTAGGCTTGTCCCTGGCTTACTCCATGCTTGGCTTCTTGTCCTTCAACTTAAATGCCACTTCAATTGGAGTAGCTTTCTTTATCCAGCTTATCTAAGGTAACTTCCTCTCTTTCTAATTATTTTCTATACTATCACTCTGTTTATTTTTCACCTTAGCCAAAAGGTTGGAATACAACCCAGCTCAATTAGAAGTCCTCCTCCTGGAATTTGAGTCTCAATCAAAGTATTTAAAGACTGACAATATTTGGAAACCATTTATCCCAACAGTTCCACGTCGGAGAGACTCCACATCAGTTTGTTATATAGATACTTAGAGCTGCCACAGTTTCTGTATTAATTTAATTCTTTAGGGTTTTTGTTTGTTTGTTTGTCTTACTTTAAGGTAACCTATATTCTTTTAGTATATTATTTGACTTTTTGGTATAAGTTAAACAGAATCAGCAACTGTGGTTATACTGCTCTGTTTCCACAAACCAAAATATAAGCTCCATGAGAGCAGAGACTATGTTTTGTGCACTGAACATATTAAATAGTGTTTGATATCTAGTGTTCATCTAATAATCACTTTTGAATAAACAATTCAATCCATAGTCTTCTGAGTGTCCTGGAATTGGTCTTTAAATCAAGGATAATTTGTTCCAACAGATGTATGTTTCTAGCTTTAACTCCTCTGTAATGAGTTTCTTCCTGCATCATGTGCACTCATTTTCCCCGTACTAATGGTGAAGGCTTCCCAATCTTCTGCGGCCTTTACTGTGACTTCCTGCAGAAGATAATATGCTCTAATTTACAGACATGATCAGAGCAGACTTATATGCTGTGTGACCTTGGGCAAGTTGCTTAAGCACTCTCTGAATCTGAGTTTCCTTCTATGCAAAGTGGACATTATGATACTTGCTCTCTCATGGTTAATGCTGTGAGTTCACCAAGTCCTGTTTCATTTTCTTTCTAGGGACTCAGCAAGGTTCCTTTCTCAAGCTTTGACAGTGAGGTAGGGCTAATGAGACTGTAGGTGAAGACGGTGCGAGATAGTTTCAGAACTGGCTCCTAAAAGTTTAGGCTCAATCCTTCACACACTCTCTTTTCCCTGGTCTATTGGCCTTGTGTGATCCAGTGGAGAATGCTAAGGACACAGCATAATGAGTCTGGAGAGCTTCCAAAGGACTGCATTTTACCTTTATGTGAGCAAGCAATAGTAAACCTTTGTTTAATTAAGCCACTAATGTTTGGACTTCTGTTGCTGTTACAGCAGGTAGTATAACCTGATTAAGTAGATCTACAATTTTAAGAATTCTGGTGGGCATTACTTAGGATAGAGCACAGTATAAAGGGAATTTCCTTTTTACAAGAGAAGTTTAATAAGTGTTATTCATGTCTTTTCCTCCACTTATTTTTACCTCTATCCGAATGTATCTTTACAAGTCCAGTTTTACTCGTTTCTTAAATAAAAACTGTTCTTTTTTTTTTATTGGAGAATAAATATTAAAATACTATGTATTTTTATCCCAATCTGTGGAACTTGCTCCATTAATTAATTTCACTGATTTCTTGTGAAACTTTCCTTCTTCAATGGTTCTTCTCTGTTTAGGAATATGCTTCTATTCTGTGCATTCATGAGGAAGATCGCTTAGCCTCTGCTGTGCCCTTAATCTACAATCATTCCCCCTGTACATTACTGAAAAAATTCTACTGAATAAGTAATTCATAACCATTGCCTCTTCTCTTCCACTACTCTTTTACTCATCAAAGTTTCACATTCATCTTTTCATCTGCTTGATTCTACTTAAATATGTTCTCAGAGATCAGCCATGTTGAAATGGCCAAATTAAATTTGCAATTTTCCATAACTTCTCTTCAGAACTGAAAAGTGCTGGCCCCAACCTCCTCCCTCTTTAGCTAAAATTATAATAACTAGCTTTGGTCTTTCTTCCCCTGGAAATTCCATGGTCCAGCATCTTACCCCTAGGACTTCTTTGGAAATTAGCCACATTCAGGACTTTCACCTCTCCTGACAGAGGCCCAACTAACTTTATATGTCTGGTCCTATTCTGTCTACTGAGATCCACCTGGACCTTTCTAACAGTTTGCTAAACTAAACCATCTGTTAAAATCTATTTTAACACCTAAACCTTTTCTTCCTCTTAAACTATTCTGAACATGTCTAAAACCCAACTCTTTATTTCTATATAGACCATCTTTTCCTTTTAAACATGCTAAATGACAGGATTTTTTCAAATCATCCAAGTTTGGAAATATAAACCATCAGTTATCTACCATTTCTCCCCAATTGTCATATTTAATTAGTTGAACAATTTCCTCTGCAAAATATCTTGAATGCCTATTTTCATTTTCATACTCTTGGCTCAATGAATGGTACCACAAACCACTCAATTGTTCAAGCCAAAAAGCAGTGGCCCCTTTTAATCATTCCCACTCCCTCATCCCCCAAATTTCAACAACTCACCAATTTCTACAACTGCTAATCATGAAATATTATTCAAATTTGTCTTCACTCATTCATCCCCACTGCCAGTATTTTGGATTAGCCTTCCTTCGCCTGTCCTCTGTATCACCCTTAAAGGTTTTAGCTGGTTCTTCTACCATAGCTGTTCTGCCATCCCACTCAAATCCCAATAATCCATTATTCATAGACCAAACACAGTCATATTCTTAAAGTCAAATCTAACTTTTATCATCCTTCAAAGACTCTCCATTTTGTTCAGCATAAATGGCAGAGTCTTTAAGTAAGCTTGGGTAGTTTACATGACTGAAGCTCAACAAAGTACCCAAATTCATCTATTGTTTTTAATCATACTAACTTTTCAAGCAACAGTAAGTATTTATTGTTAGTATTTTTTTGAAAATACCATATTTTCTTCTGCCTCCAGGTATATATGTATGCTATTCACTATAGTTAAAACATTCTTTACCCCTGGGCATTTATCTGGGTAACTGTAATTCATCCCAATTTTCACTTAGACAAAGGGTGACCTTATAATTTGTTGTTCAAACTAGGATTCTTTTGAGAGGAGAAGGAGGTATTCGCAACAATTACAACAAAAGAACAGGCATAAACAAACACTGTTCTGAGAAAACCAGACTATATGATCACCCACATTACATACCACTTTCTAGAAAAATTTCTGATCATCAACCCCAAGATATTCATTTTTCATTATATGCACATAGCATTCTATTTCTCCTATAAAATCATTTATCATATTCTATTGGATGGCAGTAGATCCCCTTGCAGTGGCCAAGTTTGAGGCTGACCAGTCCCTATTACACAACTTGGACAGCAAGAAAGTTGATCTGCCAGCAGCAACAGCAGTAGCAAAACCCCATGTCTCCCTGCCCTGCACCAAGTGGCATAGAAAGAGCCAGCTTAACCACTTCTCCTTTCCAACCCCACCAAAAGGTCACTCAACAACAGCAGGCAACTCAGAAAAGTGCCTTCTATAGCACCAGAGAGGATTCAGCAAGAGCCCCAGCAGTACAAGAAGAATAAAGCAAGCCAGAATAACATTTTAAGGACACAGGTAAGCAAACTTTCATTAAAACTAAAGCCCACAAAAGTTCACCAAAACTTATGCCCTAAACTCAAACAGGATGACTAAAAGCTAAAGTAGGAGATCCTTGTGGAATTCCTTCCCTTTGAGTGTGGACTGATCTTAGTGACTTACTTGCAGAGAGGAGAATGGAGGAAAGGTGATGAGATGTCACTTCTGTGATTAGGCTACATAAGATTGTGACTTTCCTCTGTCTAGTAGACTTTCTTTCTCACTGGCTTTGATGAATCAATCTGCTATGTTGGAGAAGCCAACATGGCAAGGAACTAAGTGAGCTCTCTGATCAACAGCCAACAAGGCCCTCAGTCCAGCAATATTCAGTGAACCAAATTCTGCCAACAACCAGGTAAGCTAGCATAAAATTGTTTCACTCTCCCGTTGAGCTTTCAGAGACCTTAGCCCTGTTGGATGCACTGATTGCAGGCTTAAGAGAGATCATGAAGCAGAGGACCCAGGTAAACTGTGACCAGAGTCCTGGCACACTGAAACTGTGAGTTAATAAGTGTATACTGTTTAAGCTGCTAAACTTGTGATAACTTGGTTCACAGCAATAGATAGTTGACATGCATACTCTGAACTCTTGATTATCATTATTAAAGAAATATCTTACGATTCATGTGGGGACACTAAATTCTTTAAAAATTAAAGTAAACTATCTCCAAAAAAAAAAAAAAAAAAACAAAGAAGTTGATTTATTTTTCATATATCTCCCTTCACCTGCTAGAGATCAAGTTAAAGAAGCCACAATGATATCTACTGTAATAGAAAAGTTACTCCTTTTCCTTTATGTAGGCCATTACCTGTACTTATAATAGATGTTTGTGGTTTAAATGGTTAACTAGCTGGAACATAAAGTCTTTGGTTATTTTATCTTTCCTTCAAAGGCCATTTGTAGTATTGATTTGGCCCCCAAGCATTTTGGAAGTTGTTTCTGTGTAGTTTAGAGCACAGCTTAAAGGGAAGAGTATAAAAAGGCATTAATCCTACAAGCAGCTCCTGTATGGAATCAGGAAACCTTGTGAAGTAACTGAATGCAAAGTATTATTGATCTCTGTTTGGAATTTTCCCATAATGGGACAAATTTGACACACATTAAATTCACATTATAGAATATACCTAAATGCACCTGTGTCTCACTGACAGGTTTTTTCTTTCCCTATCTGCTGAATTTGGGTGTTATATCTAATTAAAGTTGATATTGGCACAAAAATGGAAGAATTTGCATATAAGGCTAGGAAGCTTCCCCTACAGTATTATTTTTGTTAGGGAAAGTAATAATACCTTCTATAGCAAACAAATACCAAAGTCTTACTGTGGAACACAACAAAAGTCTATTTCCTGCTACGTCAAATCTAATGCAGATGTTTCTAGATGGTGGAAGAACTGCCTGTGGTTTTTCAGAGATCCAAATTCCATGCATCTTGTAACTTTGCTATTTTCTAGGCCTGAAGAAACCACTATTTGATTCTTTGCTTTCAGCTGCTAGTCAGGAGAAAAGCAAGGGGATCATGTGAGAAAGATTTTCTTGGGTCAGTTCTGGAAGTGGTTTACATAATCCAGTAGCCAAAAGCCAATCCAATGGCTGCACTTAACTGCAAGGGAGGCTGGGAAATGTAGTCTACTTTCATGCCTAGAAAGAAAAGCAAATGAGACTTGCTTTGCACAGGGGTGGTTAAAAAGAGTGCAATTTAGCACAAATGGATTTAGTGCTTCAAAACTATAGTACATCATTTATGAAGCTTAATTCCAACATTGGTCAGTATTTGTAATAGGAGGTCACTTATTTTCATAACTATATGTTTAATAGTATAAAATAAGATGTTAATGAAATGTAAATGTGTTCCAAACATGATTTTGCTTCTAATTGTACCTTTTGATAACAGTCATTTAGCCTATTTCCTAATTATCTTTGTAAAGTTATTTTTTCCCCTTACTTTCTGTTCCTTTCTCCTTGATAGCTTATTTCCCCTTCCTATATTATTAAGGGAAGCTCTCATTTTGTATATATTATATTTTATGAGATAATTCATTCTGAAAAAAGACCTGTTTGGATATACCTTTTAGATTGAGTTTGGTTTTCAAAGGATTTGTATTTGAGTGGAAAAATGTCTGTATTCTGAACCATGCTAGAATAAAGGTTGCATATGCTGCCTCTTGGGAAGCAGAGTGATATCTCACAATTTGATAGCTGCCATGAATGAAGTAAGTGACCAAGTGATAGAGGAAAATGGCAGAAAATAAAATCGACACATTGTGACCAACTTCCACCAGTAATATTTAATGGCTGCTTATGTTTTCTCAGTGGACAGAACATCTGAAGGGATGTATCTGTTACTATTCCAATGAAGGGATTTTTATTCTACAGCCTAAACTGAGTGACCTCACAGTCATGACCTTGACAAATTTCTCAGGCTATGAGTGTCAGAATGCACCTTGATCTGCAACGTTATATATTGTTGTCTGGGTTTGTTTGTTTCCTGGGAAGGAGATCGTGCTGGGTCTGCAGTTCAGTGTGACCCAAGTGACCCTGAAACTGTAATTGGCATTGTCTGTTCACAAAGCTATTATTAAAAAATAGATGTTTGAGAAAAAATTATTTTTGTTCTGTTCCATTATCACACATGGAACCTCAAGGTTCATTTCAGTATTTTCCTTCTTGTAGCTTGTTTATGTGCCTCTGAAGTATTTGATATTTTCTAAACTAAACTTGAATGCTAAATTATATAGAAGTATCATTGTACAGAATCATCTATACATAAAAGACTGGAAATCAGTTGAATTTAAAACTGTGAAAGCTACAGAGATCCATAAAGATGTGTTTTGTTTCTCTCTTTCCTACGTCCACCCCACTGATACTTCTCTGTGGAATTTTATAGACCTAAAGAAAGAAAAAAGCAGGTATTTTCTGGCTCTTTCTTAAGTTCTTTTAATAATAAAACTTTATAAGATGTACAATATATAGCTTATACATACATACATATATCTATATAAAGTGAACACATATCTAATTAACATACTAGACACTTATTTTAAAGTTAACATTTATACTTAGAGTGAAAGTTAATTTAAAATTAAAATCTTACCCTAACTATATTTTGATGTTGTGTCTACGGATATGTGTGCATATGGTGCCACACACACATGAACCCTCAGAGATCATCAAACCAAACAGTCCTTGGGTTTGGACTGCAACAGTTTGCTATCAAGGAACTGGGCATTACCTGAAACAATTTGTTTCCTTAGTTTTGGAGAGATAATAGCAAGAATTTGATTAGCAAGGGATTTATCAGAAAATATATGATCTGAATCTATTTGGTTCCTAAAATACCAGATTTAGGGGAAAGAATGTATATGTCAAATACTGTATGCTTTCAGTTTTAAGTGACAGAATACCCATTGAACGTGACGAAAACAATATTTTTCCACATAATACAGCATCCATAATTAGACATTTAACAAGATTGGTTCAGTAGCTCATTAATGCTGGAGATTTTGAAATGATTACAATAACGTTTTGGCTTACCCTCATGGTTACAACATGGCTACACCAGTTACCAATATATCTTTAGACAACACCACCAAAAGCATAAAGATAAAGTGAAATATGGTCATATTTGATTAGATAGAAAAACCTTTCCCAGAAACTTTCTCACAGATTTCTCATTAGATCCTATTGGCTAAGATTGGTTTGTGCTCCCATGCTGTTACTACAAAGAAATTGATTTTCTGACATTTTCAATATCTGTCATAAGAAGCAAACTATACCACCAAGGAGAAGGGAGGGGTGATGTCTGTTAGGTGGACAGCCAGCAGGGTGCATCATTGCATATGTATGGAAATATGCTATATGTCAGGGTTGACTGTTCTCTAGTAACTAACATCCCTAACGGCTCATGCTTGATGTTCATTTCATTTATGTTGCTGGCAGCATTCTGATAGGTGTAAACCTGACACAGGAATGCAAGCAGCAGTTTCACTGGCTGCCATAGACGGGGCAAGGAAATGTGAAATATTGTGCACTACTGATTCCTGAGGACTTTCATTGACAAGTGACATCCTCACTCCTGCTCATATTTTATTGTTCAGTACAAGTCACATGACCACACCTAGCTGCAAAATAAGTTGTGACATGTCATTTTTGCCTGGTAGTCCTGTGTCTATATTAAACTTCTATCACCAGGGAAGAAGTAAAGAATGGATATTGGGGGAAAGTAAATAATATACATCACTATCTGTCACAAATGTCTATCAAGGTGGTGGAGAAACACAGAATAATGCCCACTCCCCCTCCCCCCAGCAAAGATGTACACAGCCTAAGTCCAGGAACTGTAAATATGTTGCTTCACACAGCAAAGGGAACTTTGCAGATGCGACTAAGTTAAGGATCATGAAATAGGGAGATTATTCTACATTATCCAAGTAGGCCTGATGTGATTACAAGGGTCCTTATAAAGGGAGTCAAGATGTCCAAAGTCAAAGGAAGGAAATGTGGTGACAGGAGCCATAGGTTGGAGGATGTAAAGAAAGAGTCTTGTGCCGAGGAGTACAGGTGGCCCTTAGAAACTGAAAAAGGCAAGAGAACAGATTCTCCCATGAGAGCCTCTAGAAGGAACTAGCTCTGCTGACATCTGACGTTTGCCACATAAGATTCATTTTGAATTTATGATTTCAAGAAATGTCAGAAAATAAATTTGCATTGATTCAAGGCACTAACATTGTGGTATTTGTTACAACAGCAACAGGAAACAAATACAGTGGTTATGAGTATTAAATGGTATAATGTGTGTAAAGATTTAACAAGACGCCAGGCACATTGCAGGCATTCAGAGGATGTTCTATCCCACCTACTTCTTGTAGAGAGATGTTTTCATACTGCAAGAAACACAGCAAGAAATAAAATTGCTACTAACGAAGAGAAAAAATGTGTCAGAGCATCAAAAATATTACTTAATGTATATTTACACCTGTAAGTGTTCCAGATTGAAAAGTTTTGTTTCTTAGAAGACAATGGTAAGATATATTTATATACTTTATATTAATTATGATGGTAGCAGTAGGTTTTGTGTAGTTTCTCTCTAGTAGGTTGAGGAAATTCCCCTCTATTCCTAGTGCACTGAGAGTTTTAATCATAAATAGTTGTTGAATTTTATCAAATGATTTTTCAATTGATATGATGATATGATTTATCTTCCATAGCCTAGTGATATAGTGGACAATAATGATCGATGTTTGAATATTGGACCAATGTCACATATTTCTTTTCATTTGTTAATGATGTGCTATTCTTTTTATACATTGTTGGGGTCAATGTACTTAAAATTTGGTGAGGATTTTTGTGTCTAAGTTCCTGAAAGATATTGATCTGTAGCTAACTTGCTTTCTTTTTCTTTCTTACTTCCTTTCTTTCTCTCTTTCTCTCTCTCTCTTTCTTTTTTCCTTCCTTTCTTCCTTCCTTCCTCTCTCTCTCTTTCTTTCTTTCTTTCTTTCACGTTGCGTTTGTCTAGTGTTGGTGTGAATGTAATGATAATGACACAAAATGAATTAGGAAATATTACCTTCTTTTCTATTTACTAGAAGTGAAAAATCAGTGTTAATGTTTTGGATGGCTATTCTCCAATAAATCATCTATGCCTGGAGATTTTTTGGGAGAATTTTTAATTATAATTGAAATTTAGGCTGTTTTATCTTGTCTGATTTTTGGTAGTTTGTTTTCTAGTAATTTGTCCATTTATTCTAAGTTGTAGAATTTATGACTGTAAAGTTATTCATAGTACTCCCATATTACCTTTTTTTCTGACTGCAGTATTTTTAAGCAGCTTTATTTAGATAGTTCGTATATCATACAAATCATTCATTTAAAATGGACAATTTAATGATTTTTTAGTATATCCACAGATATGTACAACTATCACCACAGACAATTTGAGAACACTTTCATCACTCCAAAAGGAAATATCATACTCCTTACCCTACCATCTATCCTAACCATCTCCATCCCTAATCAACCACTAATCTATTTTCTGTTTCAATAGATTTTCCTAGCCTGGGTATTTCATATATGTGGAATCATATAATATGTGACGTTTTGTGACTGGCTTCTTTCATTTAACATGTTTTCAAGGTTTATTCACATTATAGCATCAACCAATTTTATTCATTTTTTATGGCTGAGTAATGTTTCATTGTATGGATATATCATATTTTGTGTATTCATTTATCAGTTTACAAACATTGAGGTCGTTTCTATATTTTGGCTATTATAAATAATGGTGCAATAAACATTCCTATAAGTTTTTGTGTGCACCTATTTTTTTTTATTTCAGCTTATTATGGGGGTACAAAAGTTCAGGTTATATATATTGCCCATGCCCCTCCATCCCCCCGAGTCTGAGCTTCAAGCGTGTCCATTCCCCAGACAGTGCACATCACACTCATCATGTAGGTATACACCCAACCCCTCCCACCACCCCCCACCTCTGTCCGATACCCAATTGGTGTTATTCCCAAATGTGCACTTAGGTGTGCACCTATGTTTTGATTTTTCTTGGGTATATACTTTCATGTGGAAACTCTGTTTTACCATTTGAGAAAATGCCAGACTGTTCTCCAAAGTACATCATTTTTTATTCTCACAAGCAATGTATGAGGATTCTAATTTCTCCACAACCTTACCAACATTTATCATTTGCTTTTTAGGTTTTGTTTTAACCATCCTAGTGGATATGAAATAGTATCTTATGGTGGTTTTGATTTGCATTTCCATGATAATTAACAATGGCAAGCATCTTTTATATGCTTATTGACCATTTCTATACCTTCCTGGGAGAAATGTCTCTTCTTACCTTTTGCACATTTTTAAAATGGCTTTTCTTTTATTATTGAGTTGTAAGAATTCTTTAAATATTCTAAATACAAGTTCCTTATATGATATGAAAATTTTCCTTATTCTGTGGGCTGTCTTTTCACTTTTATAATAGTTCCCTCTGAAGCACAAAAGTCTTTAATTTCGATGAAGTCTAATTTACCTATTTTTTTCTTTTCTTACTCATGCTTTTAGTGTCATATCTAAGAATCTTTTGCCAAATCCAAGGTAATGAGATGTACTCCTATGTTCTCTTCTAAAAGTTTTATAGTTTTAGCCCTTGTATTTAGGTGTTTGATTTATTTTGAGTTAATTTTGCATATGGTGTGACATAAAGTCCAACTTCATTCTTTTGCATGTGGCTACCTAGTTGTCCCAGAGCCATTTGTTTAAAATATTATTGTTTCTGTATTGAATGGTCTTGGTGCCCTTTTCAAAAATGAATTGACCATAGATATATAGGTTTATTTCTGGACTTTCAATGCTTTTTAATTGATCTATGTATCTATCCTTACATCATGATTACTGTTGCCTTGTAGTAAATTTTGAAGTTGAGAAGTTATAGTACTCCTACTTTTTTCTTCCCCAAGAATGTTTTTTTGGGCATTCCAGGTCTCTTACAATTTCATCTGAATTTTAGAATCAGCTTATCAATTTCAGCAAAGAGGTCATCTCAGATTCTGATAGGGATTTCACTGAATCTATAAATCAATTTGAGGGGTATTGCCATCTTCATAATTTTATGTTTTACAATCTATGAACATGGAACATTTTCCCATGTATTTAGATCTGTTTAAATTTCATTCAACATTCTTTTGTAGTTTTCAGATATAAGTTTTGCATCTCTTTTGTTAAATTTATTCCTATTTTATTATTTTTGATGTTGTTTTAAAGGTATTTATATAATTTCATTTTCAGATTGTTCATTGAATGTATTTGAGAATACAACTGATTTTTCTATATTGATCTTGTATCCTCCAACCTTGCTGAGCTTTTTTATTACTTCTAATAGTTTTTTAATGGATTCCTTAAGACTTTCTGTGTACAAGATCATTTCATCTGCAAGTAGAAATAGTTTTCCTTCTTATCTGGATCTTCTAAATTTCTGTTTTTTTTTCAAATTGGCCTGCTTAGAACTTATAGCACAAGGCTGAATAGAAGTAGTGATAGTAAAAATTCTTGCCTTTTTCCTGATCTTAGGGAAAAAGCATTCAGTCTTTCACCATTAAGTGTTATGTCGGCTTTGTGTTTTTTGTAGCTACCCTTCATCAAGTGGAGGAAGTTGCCTTCTATTCCTAGTTTATTGAGTGTTTTTTTAAAACATAACACTGTATTGGATTTTGTCAAATTCTTTTCCTGCATCTATTGAGATGATTCTGTGTTTATTACATTGTATTGACATGGTTATTACATGGTTGCATTTAGAATTGCTGCATATAAATTTTAGGGTCGATACTTCTTTTTCTCAGAATGTAAAAAGTATTACACCACTTTCTTCTGACCCTATGGTTTCAGATGAAAAATCCTGTCATTCAAATTAATTTTCCTTTATAGATAATATATTGCTTGCCTTTGGCTGTTTTTAAGACTTTTTCTTTGCCTTTATTTTTCAGTTATTTAATTATGATATATCTTGGTGTGTATTTCTTTAGGTTTATCTTAGAGTTTGCACCACTGCTTGGGTCTGCTCCTTTATTATGTCTTTCATCAAATATGGAAAATTTTAAGTCATTATTTATCCAATACTATTTCAGTTCCATCTTTTATCTCCTCTACTTCAGGGAGTTTGAGGATACAAATTTCAAATCATTTGCTATTATCCTACAGATCTTCTTATTTTTTCTTTTCAGTCTATTTTCTTTCCATTATTCAGATTAGGGAAATTCTATTGATGTCTCTTCAATAGACGCTGACTTTATCTTCAGTCATCTTTACTCTACTACTGAGTTCATCCAGCAGATTTCTTATTTTGGTTGTGTCATTTTCCAGTTTTATAACTTCCATTTAGTTCTTTTGTACAACTTCTATTTCTTGGCTGAAATTATATATTTTTTCATCTGTTCCTGAGACTTTGTAATTGATTTTGAAGCATTTTTAATACGGGTACTTTAAAATATTGTTAAATAATCACGACACATGACAATATTTGGCAAAGTTCTTGTCTCAGTTGCTGCTCAAACTCTGAAGATACACATACCAGGTGCTCCATTCCTCCAACTATCATTTTTGCTTTCATATGTGTATAACTTTTAACACATCATCTTCTACATTCTGAATGTTTTTGTTCCCCAAAAATTCATATGTTGAAACCTAATGACCAAATTAATGACATTAGGAGGTGGATCCCTGAGAGGTGAATAGATCATCAGGGAAAAGCCCTAATGAATGTAATTAGTGCCCTTATCAAAGGGGACATTAGTATAAGGGGACAAGGCACACAGAGCTTCACTGTCCCTTTCTACCATGTGAGGACATAGATAGAAGCTGCCTTCTGGAAACCTAGGTGTGTGCTCTTAAAGGGCACTGAATCTGTTGATGCTTTCACCTTTGACTTCCCAGCCTCAAAACTGTGAGAAATAAATTTCTGTTGCTTATAAGCCACATAGTTTATGGTATTTTGTTATAGCAGCCACAACAGACCTAAGACACCCTACATATTTCCCTGGCCTTGAACCAAGCATTTGATTCAAGACAATATGAATTTCCTTTTTGCCAGAGTTTTGTCAGAGGTCCATACTTAGAGATAAAAGTTAAGTCCACTTCATTTGACTCATATGGGTTAAGAGTTGAAGAGCCATTATTCCTGCCCCTACTTTCAACAACAGCAAAAAAAATGAAACCGGGATGTACTAATGTACTAATTCCTACCCATCCTGCAATAACCAAGCAATAGCTTCTTCTTTGGAATACTTTTATCTATTATTCAAGGACTTTATTTTTAGTTGCAAATGATATATTTTTTACTTCCAGTATTTTTGCTTGTTTCTGCTAGCATGTGAGCTCCATGAGGGCATGAAATCTATGTCATCAGTTTTATACCTCAATATCTAAGACAGTATATTACAAGAAGTAGATATTGGCTATTTCTCTAAATTAAACAAAATTATTCTGCAGTGTCTTCTTTCTGAGTGAAACATTAGTATTATTTTTAATGGGCTGGATTTCATTTTATGCTCTTCATCTGCTCACAGAAACACATTTATTAAATTTCACTGGAAATAAAGGGAAAGTCTCTTTTGAAGCACAAATATTCTCTGTTCACATTACTTTGAGCAACATGAAGTAAGTAGCACAACTATAATTCTTTGCTATAAAATTAAGGATGCACCTCCTGAAATTAGCACCAAAAATTGAAATTCACACTCAGGAATTATGAGCAACTATTTCATTATTTCAAAAGTCAGTGTTTTCTCCAAGAAAAATATGGCTTCATGCTCTGTGTTGCATTCAAATATATGATTATAAATCATGCATCAAGTGTAATATATGGGACCTTAGCATGTTAGAAGTGCCTTTTCATAACCAAAAATTGAGATCAGAGAAGCTTATCTGAAATCCCATTGACAGATCTGCCGTCCGTTCAATCACTGTCCCACCTAGAGCAGAGGTCACCAAACTTTTTGGCACTAAGGACAATTTTCATGGAAGACAATTTTTCCACAGACTGGGGTAGGGGGGTCGAATGGCTTCAGGATGATAAAAGTGCATTTACACTTATTGCATACTTTATTTCTGTGATTATTATATTGTAATATATAATTAAATAATTATAAAACTTACCATAGGTTGGAGACCCCTGACCTAGAAGATCAAAAAGAAATCATAGGTAATTATATGCTGTATGAATGATAAACATGTAAATGTTGAATAAAATCTCAAAAAAGCCAGCAGTTTATTTAAAGAAAACTTGGAAATGCAAGAGAGATCTCTCTGCCAGAGGAAGTTCTTAATATATGGCTCCTGTAAGTGATCTGGATTTGTTAACAACCTTCTGCATCAATTCACAAGGCTGAAAGCTTTTCTTGGGACACCACCTGCCTACAATGTTTGTTCAGGAACTTCTATTTTGAAGCACCCTAGCACACTTTTTAAGCCTTCTCCCCACCCCACAAACACACATGCACACACACACACACACAATCATCTTAAAAAAAAAAAAAGACTATGGTAACTATAAACGTTTGTATTACTTTCACAGAATGAGTTTCTTTATTGCAAAATTTTAGGATATCTGAAATATCAATGAAGCAGAAGTTCAATGTAGGGCAGGGCATGTAATTTGGTGTGTGTGTGTGTGTGTGTGTGTGTGTGTGACAAATTGTTTCACTTCACTTGATTGTTTCCCAAAACCTTGGGAGAGGGTTTTGATTGAGACTGTGGTAGTATTTCTATCTTTGGGAATTCAAGGATTTTGATTATTAATGCCGACTGCTAATATTTTTATAAAGGTCACCCCAAACCACTTTAATGAATACTCATCTTACACTATATTAATTAGAGCAGTAGATCTTAGAGTGGGCAATGCACTGGAATTCTACAAGTAGCTTCCTGAAAATGGTTCCATTTCAGAACCACTGAATCAAAACCCCAGGGTGAAGAGAGGGAGAAAAATGGGATATGTGGATCCCTGCAAATTTGGGAACCACTGCACCAAGCTCCCTTTCAATCCTATTAGGGATTGCAAGGTTGTGTGAGTTATAATTCTCCAAGTTAAAAGAAAACTTAATTCAAACTGAATTTAAAATACATGGACGTAATGGTGGAAATAACTGAAAATAGTCAGATATAGAATGGGATTCAGTTGCAGAGAGCTAGCATATATTCACCATGATTTCTCCAGTGTTCTTTTCACTCCGACTTTCCATGTGGACTCTTTTCTCACTTATGCAAAAATATTCACAGGAATTTCAGACTTTATATCTGTATTCCACATTATCCAGAGCATGGGGCTATCTCAGGGTGTATCTGATTCCTAGCAGGTGTCCCGACCTCTGTGCTGATTTTGACTGAGTGCATTGATGGCCCAATCCTGCCCTCTCCCTACATCATCATCCTTTGCCTGTGGTCTTGCGGTTCTTCTCAATCAAGACTGGAATTCCAGTCAATTTCCATATGACTGGAATCTGGGCTTGGCCATAGGACTCATTCAGACCAGTAGAGTCTTAGCAGACTTGATACATATGGAGGCTTGACAAAGCATTTGTATCTTTCACTCCTTTTTTGGCTTTTCTGATAGTGCCAATAGCATATGCCTCAGCTAGTCTCAGAAGTTACCTTGGTTTATGTGAGAGATACTAAAAGAAAAACAGAGTCATTCCCACCAAGTCTATACTAAACTAGCCAACATGACTCTGAAACATGTAAAAAATCCAGCCAAGTTCAGTCTACCTCACCCATAGCTGAAGGAAGATGCACAAACAAGCCCAGCTGAGACCAGAATACATTTTAAAGCTAGCTCTTAAACTTGTGAGCTATGATAAATGGTTATATTTTAAGCCACTGAATTTTGAGGTGGTTTTTAAACAGCATTATTGTGGCAAGAGATAATTGATGCAACTACAGTCAGGGCAGCTACATGAAGCTGAGCCCTGCATAATCATAAGTGGAGTATAGCTGGGACAATGCCATGTGCCAATTTGCTTAAGGCCAGTTACTTGAAGTAAACACTATATTGATGAGTATGGGAATATGGGAGTCAGACAGGGACTCTCTGAAGCTCAGATGCTGTAGGATGGGAGAGAGTAGGAGGGTTAGGGGAGGATATTTTGGGTGATTCAAAAGCAGTAAAAGGCATGGAACTCTCAAGAACTATCAATCCAATTGCAAGATATTCTGACATATATGGAAAGAAACCATATAGTAATGACATAAGAAATGAGATTGTGGTAAAATCGCACAATGTAGACTATAAATATAGTAGAAGTTCAAAGATAAAGAGAATGAATAAGAACTGGAGACATCAAGACAGCTTTCATGGGGAAGTTAGAGTTATAGTAAACTAGATGTGATAAAGAGGGGAGAGACAGTCTTAGGGAGCTTTTTAGAATAAAGAGCTACCCTTTGTGAACACTGTTAATGTGAGATTATTGCTCTATGTGAGGCCATTACAGACAGAAGGTTATTTAGGATTACTATGATTTTAAAATTAATATTAAATTTTTAAAACTACAAATTCAAAGGTTTAGTTTTTTACAAAGCATTTAGATTTAATTTACAAATTTCTGGTTCTATTTTTAAATTCGTTAAATTAAGTATGACTTTTAAAGAGGATTTCACATCTTAGTTAATTGAATCCCCTTAAATATTTTAAATAGCATTTATACATTTTACATATTTGATTTTCTTTTATATGCAATTCAAGTATCTGAATATCAAAGAAAACTGCCGCAAGAACTTAACTGATTCTTATAAACCTAACAAATTAGACACATAAATACAGTAAATCTTAAATTATCTTAGCCATTCTAATACCATTTGCAAAACCTTGAAGAACTATCTTATTTCTTTTAATTTAAAATTATAAGCTTAAATCAATTATTCAAGCATACTTTTTAAATTATAATCACAATGTTTGTCTGGTAGATCAGTGCTGTGGTTTGAACGTGTCCCCCAAATTCATATGTTGGAAACTTAATCCCAAAGGCAACGAAGGTGAGAGGTAGGATTGCTAAAAAGTGATGAGATCATGAAGGTTCTGTCCTCATGAATGTATTAGTGCCATTATTGAGGGAGTGGGTTAGTTATCTTGGAAGTGGGTTCCTGAAGAAAGACGAGTTAGCCTCCTTTCCGTCTCTCTCTCACTCAATGTGATGCCTTCTGCCAGGTTACAGTGTAGCAAAAGGCCCTCACCAGATACAGCCCTTGATCTTGGACTCTCCAGCCTCCAAAGCCATGAGCCAAATACATTTCTGTTTGTTAAGTTACCCAGTCCATGGTACCCTATTATCACAACACAAAATAGATTAAGTCTCTCAAGGATTCTGAGCTGAAAGTGCTATTGCTGTTCCCTTGAAAAGGGGGGCTTTGGAGGAGTGAGCAGGTACTTTGGTTGTCATAATGCCTGGGGACTCCTACAGGCATCGAGTGGATGGTCACCAGGGCTGTCAAACCTCCCACAATATATGAAAGTCAAAAGCATGCCCCATGAGTGTATCAGATAATGTTGTAGTTTTGGTTCTTCCGGAAGCTGACTCTGACAGAGGATTCAAGTGCAAGTAATCTATTTGGGAATGAAGGAAACACTAAGAGGTGAGATGCAAGACAGGAAAGGAAGAAGGTCAATAAAATGTGCTTTATGAAGCCAGTTACCACTGAGAACAACTAGAATATAATCCAACTGAGAAAATTCTGGGAGTCAATGTGCAGCAACGTCAATGCCTGAGTTATCTCCCCGTAGGGTGAGAGAGCTGGGGTAGTGACACAGCAACTTCTACCCATCATTGAATGCAGGCTGCTTGAGGGGGTGTTAAGTTTTCTGCACTTCAGGCAAAGCAAGGAGGATTCAGGCAGCCAGAGGAGACTGCTAAGGCCAAAACAAAACAAAACAAAACAAAATCTTTCTGCTCTTTCTGCTTAACTGTTTATTTGATTCTTCAGGTTGCAGCAAACTGAACGGAAAAAAAAAATAAGTTTAATTTGGGGACTTGGTGAAGTGACTCTAACTTTCTGCTGAGAAAATGTATAACAACCCCAAAAAAGGCTATTAATTCAGGCTTTGAGGCTTCAGAGAATCTGATCATCAAGAATTTGATCTTCCTTTGCTTCCTGTAGGTAAATAAAGATTACTCTGAACAAATGAGCCCCAGAAAAATTAACAAGAAGTGTAGAAAGACAATGCTGGTCTCGATCTCCAAGAAGTCATTTCAACTGTATGGCACCTGCCTGGGGGTATGTGCTATGCTAGAGGATGGTGACATAGTCACAGTCCTCAGTCTAAAATAGCTCTTAGAAAGACTCTGAGATTTGAATCCCATGGGAGAGTCTATAAGAGGAAAAATGGAACTGAGCTGAAATTAAAAATGTAAAGCAATGTTTCTTAAAACTGGGCTCATGGAAGTATTTCATGGGAGTTCATGAATGGTCTAAAATCATGTGTTAGCTTTTGTGCATGTGTGTATTTTCCTGGAGAGAGAGACCATAGCTTTCACTAGGCTCTTCAATGAAACATCACCCTTCATAGGAGAATAAGAAGCATTTATTTAACACAAAAGAAAGCCAGTAGCAGAGGAGGAAATAGGAGGAAGAGAGAGAAAAATAACTAACCCTCACAAATATCGAATATTAATTGTGCCATTAACTCTTATAAGAGCCCAGTTATTTTGATGAAGATCTAAGACTTTAAGAGATTAGACTCACATGTTCAAGAACGCACCAAGAAAATGGTGCAGCTGACGTACCAACTCCAATGCTTTTCTGACTCCAAAGCACATGCCATCTCTACCATGCTGCCCTGTTGTATCCAGAGGGTTCTAGAGTGAGGCCCTTGAACATGTATTCCCTAAATATTCTTCATAGTAAAGAAAGAAAAGTTACCCAATTTCTCCTAAGCTGAAATGATCCAAGATAAAGTACAGAGTATTTTAATATAGCCATTCCTTCTACAACCCCAAAGTCTCAGTCTCATGGCTTTGATAACTACTGAGGCTGCACCTGGAATGGTGGATACTTATATTGTCTTCTCATTGTCACAGAGAAATAAGAAATGAGAGCTATAGCCATTCCTGGGGCAATTAATAAACCTCATGTAATAGTCAATTATTCCTTGGGATTACTGTAAAATCATCAATATATTGCAACTTTTAAATTTAAATTGAAGTTCATCTCAGTAGGGAAAGAAGTTTTAAAAGTTCCAAATTGTTAAACAGTAAGCTTAGAAATCCTACCTCCTTGCAGTCTAATTTCCTCCTTCACTATTTCCCTAAAATTCTCCTGGAAGGACACTAAAGACCTCCTCATTGCCAAATCTAATAATTCATGTTTCAAATAATTTGCCTATTTTTTTCTATATAAAAGTACATTTTCACTATCAGCAATTTGAAAAACAAACAAAATGAAAACCATACGAATAACACAATGCAAAATCCCAGCTCATAAAATATTAACCACAAGCCATTTTGTACCTAGCATATCATACAGTGAGATGATATATAGACACAGAAATTTTTAATAAATGTAACAGAGACCAAAATATCATGTATGGGGGAGTCATAGTGCCCCCTCCAACTAGGAAGGCGCTGTATTTATTCACTGTTTTGTCTCAGTGAGTCAGACTTGGAGAGCCAGGGTGAAATTGGTTTCTATTAGAAAGGGCAGAGAAGAAGTAGTAGAAAAGCAGAGTGACTCTTGGAAGACAGAAAGGGGAGCATGGGCTGCAGGAGTGGGGGGAGAGCACTTTTAAGGAGTCTTGAAAATGAGACTAGAAATGAATGAGAGTTTGTTTATGCTTTCCTTCTTTCATTGCACTTTCAATAAATATGAGTCTACTTAGCACAGGGCAAGGTCCCATGGCAACAGAGACAGGAAAGACCTGCTCTCAGGATGCTTATAGTCTAATGAGAAGCTTATATGCACACCAACAAGCAATTCCAAAGCAGCACAGTACGTACCCTCACAAGGATAAGTATGAGACACACAAAGGAGAAGCATCTAATACAGTTGGGCCAGGGAAGAGGTTAAACCCAGAGAATACTTCCTAGGGGTGCTCACAGGTAGCCAGGAATCACAGAACAAGAAGTTAATCAGACAAGGTGCAGCATGATGACTTCCCAGTGGAAGAGATTTCTATCAAAAACAGTATGGTGCTACAGAGGACGGCAGGCCAGCAGGTTCATGCGTACACAGGGCAGAGGGGCCTAAAGGTGAGAGAGCCTTGGTAACATTTCCCTGACCCCCTCACACACATTAGCTATATAAACACACAAACATATAGCATGTGTATATACTCCCTGTGGATGTGTCCAACTAGTTACTATCCCTAGCATATATTTGTTTTATCATAAATATATGCAAATATAATAAAGATAAAAAGAAGCAAAGCATGAAAGTTAGAAGGAGACAGATTTCAGGAGGCACAGAAGGAAAGGACTGTTCTTCTATGACAGCTATCAAAAGAAAAAAAATCAAAGGAAAGAAGAAGAGGAGGAAGAAGAAAGGGGATGGAAGAAGAGGCACAACGTAGAAAAGCAGAGGGTTCCCAATCATTAGAGGTATCTCAGAAAAGGAAATTATTGCAATGAGCAGCATTTGAGACGACACACTGGTAAAAAAATATCTTCCTCTCCCAGAAGATGCTATGATTTGGGGTCAAACTAATGAAACAATATTGCTGGGATGAGAGATCCCTACTTCATAATAAAAAATACTATATAACCATTTCAAAGCCTTTTTTCACCTCCTAATCAAACATTTAAGAATACGAAAGCACAGGAAGGTATATAAAAATGTGATAAATTAAGAAAATTCAAAGATTATGCTTTTCATATTAATTATCCTTCATTTATTATTTCTGATATAATGCCTTGCACAGAATAGGTCCTCTATAAATTTCTTTACAATAGGCTATCTTTCTTGTATAAAAAGCACCCACATCTACTTTGGTACTTATTTTAAAGTAGAAAGCCCTCTTTGACAAAACAAAAACAAAATGTAAAAAGCATTGTAAACAAAGGAAGAAAGGAAGTAAAAAATCAGAAAACAAAAGTTTGCCTGAATTATGAAAATATGAGATTAGTATCCAGAATATATTAAAATTTTATATAGATTAATATTTTAAATTAAAAAGCTGAGCAAAGAATATAAATAGAAATGCAAGACAGCAATAACCACAAGAAGAAGCTCATTTCACTAGTAATCACAGAAAAGCAAACAAAAATAATAAGAACACACTTTTGGCCATCAGATTGGCAAGATTTTAAACAGTCACATACAAAAAATTGTGTCGTATATACTGGAGCTTTTTGGAGACATTTTTGACTATATCTGTCAAATTGTTAAAATGTGCTTTGCTCTAATGCAGCCATTTCACCTGTTAGATTTTCCCTCTAAAATTAATTACATATGTGTGTAAAAAGGACTTTCATCATAATTCTTTAAAATGATAGGAAATAATATGAATAACTTTCCATAGGTATAATGGTTACACATGTCGTGGTACAATCAGAAGACAGATGCTATGCAACAGTTTAAAATATAGTGTTATTGCTAAGTGTGGTGGCTCATGCATGTAATCCCAACAATTTAGGAGGCTGAGATGGGAGGATCAATTGAGGCCAGCAGTTTGAGACCAGCCTTGGAACCACAGCCAAAAAATTTTCTTAAAAGTTATTTTTTATAAAAAAAGTAAAAAGTTAGCTAGGCATGTTGGCACATGCCTATAGTTCCAGCTACTTGGGAGGCTGAGGCATGAGGATCACTTGAGCCCAGGAATTAGAGGCTGAGCTATAATCATCCCACTGCATTTCAGCCTGGGTGACAGAACAAGGCCCTGTCTCTAAAAAAAAAAAAAATAATAATAATAAAAAAATACAGTTGTATCATCTTAAAAAGGATGTATTCACATAAAATTCATAGAAAAGGATCTAGAAAGAAAAACATTAAAATGAAGACATTGTTTCTTCAGAGGCTAGGATGGGGATAAGGAAAGAAAGGTCAAAAGAGATACATGTTTATTGGTATCATGATTTATTTTATCTTACACAGAGATAATGTCTTATGTGTAAAGTTAATCAAAGTTTTAAAGAAGAAGACAAAAAGACCATTTTGATTGCCTTATAATATTTTGGATGAAGAAGGGAATAGAGACATCACTTAGTTCAAACTCCTAAATTTATTTATTTATTTATTTTTTATTTCAACTTATTATGGGGGTACAAAAGTTCTGGTTAGATATATTGCCCATGCCCCTCCCATCCCCCCGAGTCTGAGCTTCAAGCGTGTCCATTCCCCAGACAGTGCACATCGCACTCATCATGTAGGTATACAACCATCCCCTAAATTTAAATATGAAAGACCTGATGTCAAAAATTTTGAAATTACTCAAAAGGGGACTTTTTTTATGCCCTAATAACTCAATTCTACCCATTCGAGTCCAATGTTCTTCCATGCCCCTCAGGTGCACTGGAAGTATTCTTTAATTTTAAGCACAATATCAGTAATTTTTGTGATTTAGATGGTGATAATACTGAGGGCAGTAAGTCTTCACTAAGTGTAAACAGATGTGTGCATCCCTGTTATAGGAAACAGAATTGAGTAGAAATTAATTACAACCACATTGCTTCCCCTAGATTAATCATAATGAGCTAGTAGTAATGCTTCTACATGTACTGCATGATAATAGTAGATCGAAGACTTTATGGTCCTAATTATTTAGTATTAAAGGGCTCATTCTGAGGTACACAGCAACATTCAAGAAAAAAATATAACAAATGCATTTGCTTAAACAGGTATTTACAAGGCATGATGATTGCAAACACAACAAACACAGGATCACCTCAAGAATCGGAATTTAGTGATAAGTAGTCTACCAACATGAGAGCAAGACACTGTGAATTTGTGAATGCAGATGTTTGCTGCAGCTTCTGAATAGTTCAATTAAAAGAAGGAAACTGTCCGCAGATAATTCAAATTGCAATGTTCAGTGGGATCGAGTGTTTTACTCCCGTGTCCTTTCAGCAGAGAGGTTTTCTGCTGTCCACATTTACTGAAAGAGACCTGAACCTTTGATGTTCAACACCAGGATCAAGTAACAACCGGGGACCATTTCACTGCAGAAGGAAAAAAAAAAAAAAATAGCATTTGGCCCCATGTCCAAATTCCACTCCATTGTTCATTTACCAAAACTAAAATTATAATAAAAACAAGATTATGGACTTTATATAGGCCTATAAAATAAGTCTGGAAAACTGCAGATTCAGAAAAAAAAAAAAAAAACTTCAACATCAGCTGTAAAACTTTCTAAAAATGAAACAAATAATGTAATAAAGAACAGAGGTAGAATTTGGCTCTGAATTGAGTTGCCCACCTGCAAGTTATTTTTAGGCGTCCCCAAGATGGAAAGGAAAACATTAAAAAAAAAAAAAGAAAAACTTTCCACAAGTCCCCATAAAAAATACTCTGTGGTTGAATCTTCATTCTGATTCCAAACACCAAGCCTCAGCGCAGCTAGCTACGCACGGACTTGGAATAAACTGAGGGTAGAGGAAAATAAACAAAAGAAGATAAAAGGAAAATAAAACATGTCCGTGTATAGAAGGAAAAAAACTGTTTTAGCCAATTATTTAAAAGTTGTTTTATTCTCCTCATTCACGCTCGAAGATAATTACGCTCACTGTACAAACAGCCCATGAGATAGGTTACTTGAGGAGCAGCTTTAAAATCCACTTTCTCACTCTTTCTGGCTTCCAGAAAGTACCAAGATTGGGCAATAGAAATTTATGTTTCAGATTGGGGGAAAGAAACATAAAGAACAAAACGGTCATGGGAAATGCCCTTTGTGTTTTCGAATCTATTTTCCTTACTCCCTAACGGTGTGTTATTAATGAAATGGCCGTGAGATTATAAAGGGAGCGGCAACTCACAATCCTTCTTCTGTTGAGAGGATGACACATACCTAAATTATCCCACAACAACAAAATATAGCCTGAAGACTGGTATCACTGGGCCTGATTTTTTTTTTTTTCCCCAGCAAATTCTAACTGCATTTCAGGTTAGTTACCAGGGGCTCAGAATTCAACATAATATCCCCTTAAAGACCAAATTATGTGGGTCAATGGAGTAAGTATGTTCAGAAAAGCACAGGCCAGGCTTAGTTAGGTACAATGTAGAGATTCCGATTAATCATATGAGGAAACTGTGACTCTGGGGGTTTTCCCTCCAGCCCTCTCCAGTCTGGCTTCTGTCACCACCATTCCCATGGAACCGTTCTTGGAAGGCCACCAATGTCCCTTTGCCAAAAGTTGTGGACACTTCATCAGCTCATCTCACGCGGCCTCTCAGCAGTATTTACCCCGGCTGGCCACACCCTCCTGGACGTGTTCACACTGCTCCTTTTCCTCCGCCACTTCTGGCCAGTGCTGCTCCGTCTCGTGCTGTGTCATCTCTTTCTAGCTCTTTCCTTCTGTCTACAGCAGGCAGCAGACTCCACTCCTGGGTCTCTCTGCTCCCTTGTCTTCATTCTCTTCCGTTTAATCACATCAAGTCCCATGGCTTTTAATATCACCTCGAGCCTCTGCCCCACTTAGAAAGCTCCCCTGAGCTTCATCTTCCTATATCCCAGCGTCTCCTTGATTTCTCTACCAAAATAACTAATAGTCATTTAGAACTTAATATAGTTCAAAAAAGAACTCTATTTTTCCTCCTTTAAACTTGCTCCTTTTCCTGTCTTTCCTACCTTGTGAAATGACACTGTTATCTAGTTGCTCAAAGACAATAAACCTAAAAGTCATTCTGAAATCCTCCCTTTTCCTGATGCCTGGCACTCAATCTATAATCAGATTATTTCTGTCTCTGAAAACATATCTCAGATGTGTTCTTTTCTCTTCCATCTGCATGGTTACTAACTTGGTCTGAGTCACCTTCACCTGGATTATAGCCATTGCTTTTGCACTGGCAAAATGGAAATGCCCACTTGCAATCTGGTTTTCACACAGACAATAGAGTAATTGTTTTAAAAGTCTAAATCATATCTTGCAATTGAATACATACCTATAAACTTTATCTTTTGATTAAGAATCTTTTAATGTCTTTCTTTTGTAACAAATCCAAACTTCTATACATGATCCATAAGGCCCAACCCTATTTTCCCTGTCAAATTCACATACCATGTATTAGCCATGCTGATATCCTTTCTTTTTTTCAATAAGATCAAAGTCTTTACTGCCCCAGGGCCTTTGCACTTGCATCCCTGTTACCTGGAGCCTCTCCTCTGTTCTCTCTCCTTATTCATCTTCAAAATATTGGCTCCTTCTTATCTTCAGGCGGTAGCTTTCCCCATCACTGCCCGTAGTTTCTCTCTCCTATACTATGTGGTGTGTTTCCTTCAGAGCACTTATCAGTAAAATCAATCATTTCTTTGTTTCTTTGTTTATTATCTGTCTCCCTTACTTCTAATGCACAATTGCCTCGTGGTCTGGTTCACCACTGCACCACCAGTGCCTGGCAGTGTGATTGGTATATATTATGTATTAAATACAGATATGTTAGGTGAATGAATGATTGAGTGAGTGAACAAATGAGTGTCAGTAGCAGAAAGGGAAGGAGTAAAATATCATCTACACAGTGAAACCTACAGTCCAGTGGGTGAGGTAGAAATGGATAAGTATACTGCATTAGTATAAGTGATAGGAAAAATAAGCACAAGATGAGATGGAAACACAGACAGACTGTGACTTACCAGTGGACAGGAAATGATGAAAGGCGATGTTTCTGAACTATTGTTTCCAGGGATGCTGATGGCACCAGGATTTTCCTTAATGCCTGTATTTACTGCACATAGTTTTGTTTGTTTGTTTGTTTGTTTGTTTGTTTTACATTGACCTCCTACCAGAAATGTTAAAAGGGGCTTCAAACTCCATTTTCTAAGACATACTTCCACGGAAACCTCCAGGTCCATAAAGAGAACACAAGCATCGTACAGCAAGGTTAGAGAAGTAGAGAACTGCAGAAAACCCCAGAACATCATTGCAGAGGAGCAGTAACATCCATGGAAAGCAATTGAGAGCAGTCAACAAGACTACTTGAGCACAGGGATGGGCTGAGTGAGAGGCTTAGAAGGAAGGACTCTGTGGTAAGAAACAAGCATTCAGCAAATACCAGGAACTTCCCTAATTGTGCTGCTACTATCACTGCCTAGCAAATATTCATCTTTTGAGCACCAGTTCAAAAGTCTTCTGCTCTCTGAAGCCTTTGCATTCAAGAATCACTTCCTCTTCTGAGTCCCTATAGACTTCTATTATGATACTCACTACAATGTATAGTAGTGTCTAGTAGGCACATTGTATTAGTCAGCTCAAGCTTCCATAACAAAATACCCTCCCAGTTCTATTGGAGTAGGGCCTCACCCTTATGACTTAATTTAACCTTTTCCTCCTCTTCATAGGCCCTATCTCCAAATACAGTCACATCGTAAGTAATGGCTTCACCATATACATTTGGGAGAGACACAAACATTCAGTCTATAACACACATCTATCTCATAGGATTATGTCCTGGTCATATTTTAATCCTAGCACTTGCCCCTCTGCCTGGAATAGATTAACTTCTCTAAAGATAAATTTTCAATGAAAAGATAGATGATTGAATGGATGGATGAAGAAATCCTAGATTAGATGGATATTTGGGAATGTAATTCAATTTTTATCTTGTTTTATACTTATTTCATTTGACTATATTGACTCATGGAAATTGGCACCTTGTAAGGGAGAATGTTGGTATGTAAATTCCCAAGAACCAACATAATGAGGCTGAGTTTATGACACCCAACTTAGTCATTGTATTACTTTAGCCCTTATATTAAAGACAAGCTACTATATTTCAATACTGTAAGTAATTTGAATTTCATATGTTGTGGAATTAAATGCATTTTCCAGAATGGAAAAATCAGAAAGAAAAGAAAGAATAAGAAAAGTAACTGCTTCTCTTATTTCTCCTTGTACACTTTATTTCCCCCAACTGTGATGTTTGTTTCAGAGCCCATAAAGTAAGAAATGGGGTTCATGAGCTCTAACATTTTAACTTGATGTTCTCAATACCCATTATCTTATTGCCTTAAGTTTTCTCTTGAGGAACACTCTGATATTTAAAAGAAATAAAAAATAATACCCCATTTTATAGTGTTGTCCCATAAATTAATCCATTGTATTCATAAACCCAAACATCTTTTGAATTTTCATTGGTTAAATAAAACAAGAAAGCTTAAAATATATGCAGTACTATTGCCTTCAACATCTGAGATGTAAAAAAAAGAAAAGAAGAGAAAGAAAGAAAGAAAGAAAAAACATACCCAAGGAAAAAGGAAAATATTATATTTCTTTCAACTACCTATAGACACTATCATAGCAACTTCTTTTTTTTTTTTTTTGAGACAGAGTCTCGCTCTGTTGCCTGGGCGAGAGTGAGTGCCATGGCATCAGCCTCACTCACAGCAACCTCAAACTCTTGGGCTCAAGGGATCCTCCTGCCTCAGCCTCCCGAGTAGCTGGGACTACAGGCATGCGCCACCATGCCCGGCTAATTTTTTCTATATATATTTTTAGCTGGCCAGATAATTTCTTTCTATTTTTAGTAGAGACGGGGTCTCACTCTTGCTCAGGCTGGTCTTGAACTCCTGACCTAGAGCGATCCACCCGCCTCGGCCTCCCAGAGTGCTAGGATTACAGGCGTGAGCCACCGCGCCCGGCCCATGGCAACTTCTTTTTAAAATTACAAATAACTTAAACCTGTTCACCTTCCATCTTAGGAAAAAGTGTTTGCAAGGAATCAGATATGGGTAAAATATAGATGTAAATGGATATATCTACATCAATTATCTGCCATTCTGACCATTGCTAGTTTCACAGTCACACATTCCATACCACCTCCCACCCTGGGCACTCCTCATCCCCAACACCCTGTTCTACTTTCTATTTTTTTCCCCTAGCACATATTGCCTTCTCAGTATATAGTTGACTATGTGAGCATGGTATACTATATGTTTGACTTTTTATTATATTTATTCTTTAGTTTATGATTTGCTTATTATAAAATTTCATGCTACACAGGGGCGGGGTGCATTATTTTGTTCACTGATGGATGTATCCACAGTCCTAGAACAGTGCCTAACTGACAAATATTCATTGAAGCAGTAAAGTCATTAAAGTAGTTATTATTTTTAAAAGGTGAATATCTCCTTGGTAATTTCTGATTTTATCATGCATTAACTAAATCCATTGAAATTTTATCAATATTTGTAAATGAATGCATATTTCAACATTTACAAGTTATCTATTTTAAATGTTAGCATTTTTTGTTTAAGTTTGATCTGAGAACCAATTTAAGGTAAATAAACAGAGACCAAAAAGTACCTGATGTCTCACTTTCAAAAATACTCTGGTGATCCAAACTGCATATATTTCAATTAGTGACTTCTCCCTTGTGACTTTATTGGCTCTTGTGTGTTCTACTTTCCTATCTATTCATTTACAACTGTATTTTCAATTAATTACTCTATAAGCTTCATTCATTTAGCTCATATCAACCTGTGTGTTTCTTAATAGAAAGATTTTCTAGAGAGTACAAGAAAAACACTATGTGATCAGGCAAAAATGGAGCCCAGCAAAAGCAAATTTGAACAGTCTGTGAAGGTTTTCTGTTTTTCTCTTCTTATCTGTTGCCTTTCAGCAATTGTAGGCCCAGCTACTCTTTTGAGCTCCATCTTCACCACACCTCTATCCTATTGCTTGGCTCTATCTGTCTTCCCTATTTTTAGATCTTTCGCAAGACAATACAGGCCGTTATGTAGTAAAGTCTTAAGATGTGATACTTATAGGCTCTTGATTACTCAAAGGACTTCCAAAATCTTGAATTTTATGTGTTTATGATGATATAACTGTTCACAGGATTCATACTTTAGCCAGAGAACCACCAGTCCCTTGGATCACATGGATAAAATGCAAATGGCATTTGAGCAGAAGACCTACAGGTAAGTCCTGACTCTAATACTCACTAGATAATTTGGCCTGGATTAGTTGCTCTTCCATAAAAATAGTCATGTCTACTCTCACACATAGTTATGTGATATAATGCTTTTGAGAGAGCTACATAAACTATAAGCTGCCATCCCAGAGTTTTCCAAATTTCTGTTCTAGACTTCATTAAGAGTTCCTTAAGATGTTAATAAATGTTCTATAAATATATAGCTAAATAACCAGAATGGGTTTTTGAGCTTTTAATATGCTAATGTATGTAAAAAATCTCCAAAAGGAAAATACATTACTTTCTTGATTTATTTTTTAAATATAAAACTGTTTTCTCAAGTTTCATCAATTATTCTGTCCTGCGGATGAAAATATTCATTAATTGCTGGGCCATAGAAATATTAGTTATTTTATACTATAACTAATTAACTATTCAACCTATTTAAAAGACTCCTTTATAGAAAATTGCAAGTTATTTTCTATATATAGACTTCTTCATTTAGTCAA
>CM052437.1:80560668-80580218 GCA_028533085.1 Varecia variegata
TCCTTTTTCATACATTCTTTCCCATATTTTCACCTGCTGTTTAATTTTTCCAAGTCTTGGAATATGTATCATTTTTGGTACATGTTTTATATATATATATATTCATTCAAGGGAACTAACTAGTAAGGTAAACCCAGTGTAGACCCTTGTCTGGTCCAAGGCATGTGTCCTTTTTGTATATTCTGTTTTCTTTCTCTTGCTACCATTAGCCATTTTATAATACTTGGCACATAGTCCATGCTCCATAAATATTTGGCAAATGAAAGAATGAATGACATTTATAAATTTACCAAGCACTTTCAAATAATCATCTCATTGTGCTTTACAATAGATCAGAATAAGGAAAATGATGTTTATCTAAAAATGAATGTCTAATCTCAAGATTATCATGTTAATTAAGGATGTATCTTTTAAAAACAGATGATAGCATCTTATTTATATAAAGTTAAACTATATAAGAGGTTATTAAAATGAGGCCTGTGAATTTCTAGAGAGTCTAGAGATGAAATTTTTGAAGTCCATGAACAATTTGAAGTTTGTATGGATTTTTTGCACTTTTCCAAGGAAAAGACCCATAGATTTATTTAATAACAATTTCAAAACTCCTTTGACCTCAAATGATTAAGAAATATAGACTATATTATTTCTATATTCATTTTCACTCTAAGATTATATAATTATAAATGAATAAAGTATTCAGATGCATGTTGTGTTTATCTCTGAGTCCTACCCTTTTATGAAGCAGTAATGAAAATGAAACTCGAGATTCCACCTACTGCAAATAAAATCAATACACTCAGTTTTAAACCTGCTATAATCCACCAGTCCCAGCAATTTTTTGGTTATGAAGGTAGCCAAATTAGACTGAAGAGTTAATTTTTTTTTAAGTTTTTTGTTTTAATTATAATTAAAGTCTCGGTCATCTCATTTATTAGCTCTGTAACTTACATATTTAGATTAAAGAAACATTATTAGACAACCATTACAATTTATAAATGTAAGGTGCCATTATTGAGTAAATAGATTCCTCCATGAGTGGATGTGTCCCTTCTCCCACCAACTAATGAAGCAGCAATATACATTAGTTTAACTTTATTAGATGATACACTGCTGCAAATGCTAATTCTCTCTCCTCCCCCATGTTTACCTTGTGTATACCTTTGAATCGGTTAGAATGCCTGGACATTATCTTTAATAATCAACAACAAGATGAGCTAGGCTTGGGCTTTCGGTGAAGATTGATGGTGTCTGTCTGAATCAAGTTATCTTACCTATCTTCGGTAGCAAGAACTCTCCGAATTGCTTCCTCAAAGGCTGCTGCGACATTTGTGGCATCTTTTGCGCTTGTTTCAAAATAAGGATAGTCGCCGTTGTCCCTGCACCAGGCCTGGGCTGCTTCTGTAGACACCTGCCGTTAGCTTATGTCAATCTTATTACCCAAAATCACAAAAGGAAAGCTTTCGGGCTCTTTCACATCTGCATAATATATGAATTCTTTCTTCCAGTTACTCAAGTTCTGGAAGCTCTGTGAATCATCGACACTAAAAGTAAGCAGGCAACAGTCAGAACCTCTGTAAAATGGTGTCCTCAGGCTTCGGAATCTCTCTTGACCCCCTGTGTCCCAAATCTGCATGGTAACGAAATGTCCATCCACCTCCAAATCTTTATTTAAAAATTCCACACCTATTGTATGGAAGAGCTGGGTAACAAACTCATTAGTTACATATCTGTTCATAAGAGAACTCTTTCCAACTCCACCATCTCCAAGGGGAATTACTTTAAAAAGCGATGATTTTCCTGCCATTGTGAATATCAAGAGCTTTGACTTCAGAACGCTTAATTGTTCAATTCAAGCATCATTATCTCCTAGGGTTGTTGAGAAGATTCACTCAGACGATGAGGGACAGTGTCTCATCACAATGCCAGGCTTCTTACAGGAGTACAGGAAGTTTCTCGTGGCCACACGGAGGAGGGCCCCGGGAACGCCGGGCTGGCCTATCTGGGTGCAATGAGGACAGAAAGAGGGTCGCGGACCGGGCGGGCAGGAGGCGGCACGGTGGCGCTGCCGTGCTTCAGCTCCAGCTCCAGCTCCGGCTGCTCACATCCAGCGCAGAGGAAACCACATGGCGACGGAGAAGAGGTAATTTATTTATTTATTTTTTTAATTAACTTCCATTTGAAATTGACTTAGTGTTTTTTTGTTTTTGTTTTTGTTTTTATTTATTATAGCTTATTATGGGGGTACAACAGTTCTGGTTAAGTATATTGCCCATTTTGGAAGGGAACATGGGTCAAAGGGATGATTTTTTCTTCTTCCGTTTCTGAGATCTGCATTCTTTGGAACAAGCTGACAGATACGCACGTAAAATATAAATGTCAGGCAAAACACATCTCATCCCTTTCAAGTCAATTTGAAGTGCTTATGTTCTAAGTATTAGTAAGCAGCTCCAGGCTTTTGTACTGCTTATGACCCAACGAGCGTGAATGTATACATAAACTATGTACCTTGAAGAAAGCACACTTCTGATAATGTTTTTGTTTCCAAGAACATGATAAAAAGAAATAAAAGGCATCCAAATTGGACAGGAAGAAATTAAATTATGTCTGTAGACTACATGATCTTATATATAGAAAACCCTAAAGATTCCACCAAAAAGCTGTTAGAATTAAGCAACTCAGTAAAGTTGCAGGATACAAAGTCAATGTACAAAAATTAGTAGTGCATCTATACACTAACAAGAAACTATCTGAAAAAGAAATTTTAAAATTATATTTAAAATAACTCAAGAAATAAAATACTTGGGAATAAATTTAAGCAATGAGATGAAAGATCTGTACACTGAAAACCATAAAATATTAATGAAAGAAATAGAAGATGTAAGTAAATGGAAAGATATTTCATGTTCATGGATTAGAATCACTACTGGTAAAATGTCCATAATACCCAAAGCAATCTATAAATTCAACATAATCCCTATCAACATTTTAATGACATTTTTTCAGAAATAGAAAAAAGCAATTCTAAAATTTGTATGGAACCACAAAAGAACTTGAATAGCCAAAGCAATCTTGAGCAAAAAAACCAAAACTAGGGTATCACACTACCTGATTTTAAAATAATATTAAGCTTTGATATTCTGTTCATATCGTGATTAAACTTTAAAATAATTGCAAGTTTAATTTTACATTGTTGGGGCAATGTCTTTCCCCTTGTATGTATCAAAGCATACAGTTTCTCTGAATATTATTTGCAATCCCTACATAAAACTAGAAGAAAAAAATTAGTAAAACATATTTTAAATCTAAAACAATAAAGAAATACATATTTAAGATAATAAAATAGAAAAGTGACCATGTCATTGAATTAGCCTGATTTCTCTAGACTAAAAGCAAATTCATTCAAAGACAAACAAAAAGAAAATAAAATCTTAAGCGTTAAAGCTTGCCTTCTAAGAGCAACTGTAAGTTAGTTTTAAACAATCCCAGTAAAGTACAACATACAAATAAAGAAAGGAAGAAAAAAACAGTTGCGGTTGAAACTCATTGAAAGTGAATTTCAATACTGCCTGAATTCCAAATCAGGCTTGGCTAAAGATATTCTGTTAGTTCCTAAGGGAAATCAATACTGTTTAGAAAAGAAAAAAATAATAAGTATTTTTTGTCTCTCTCTTTTTTTTTTTTAACAAAAAACTGAACCCAGATCTTCTTTTTAGAAACTTGGAAGGCTCACAATCCCAGAGTGACTTCAGATAGCTGCACAGAAACAAAGGCACACAAAGAGGCCGGAAAGTTGCCAGACGTTAACTATGTTCCCACTTGAAAGGGAAGGAAAATGAACATTTCCACTTTGTCTGGATTTCTGGAGGAGCTCAATTTGATCATTTCTCTTCCTTCTATAAAAGTAGAAATATCTATTTTGAAGTTGTTATTATTGTTTTTGAAAGGGACCAATTTCAATAAACAGAATGAGACACAAACATTACCAGTGAAATACATTTTAATGATCTTGAATGGCTTTGCCTTTCAATTTCAAACAATTTTCAAGAGAGTTAATAAGTTTTATTTGCAAATTGAAAATGTATTTACATCAATAAGGTCAGGATTTGCATGCATTTCCAAGTGAGCTCTGGGCAGCTCAGGGTTGGTCCCTGCCAACCTATGGGCTGGTCTGCTATGACTATCATCATCTATGTGGCATCAAGTTAAAATGAACTTTCAGAAGTCTAGAGAGAGAACAAAGACCCAAAAGGAGCAGCGTCCAGACCTAGCAGTCTTTCTAGATAGAACAGGAGAAAATGTTTTCCACCACTACGTGGTTGGGGTTGAAGGAAAATGGAAAGCATGAAATGGAACTAGGTGGAGAATGAACTGAGTTTCAAATTACTTACAACTGCAGCTAACAGAGATGCATAGTTTCTCTTTCTTTTCTTCTTCCCACCAGTTCAATTCACTTTGTGGGGGACTCTGTCAGTATCCTGACAATATTCCTAGAACCCTTCCTGGTTTCCAAAAGTGAGATTTGCATCCCTATACTGTGGGATTTTCCTAAAACGTCAAAGAGCTGCTCTGCCCATGTGCATTGCAGGATGAATATCCCACAGTTACACGCCCCAGGGTCTCGTTGGTGGGAGCTAGTGCATGAATATTTCAGTTCTCTCACCCCTCAGTTGGGATAATTCTGAGCTATGTATTTTCCACTGTTTCCAGAATTCCTGGAAGGATCAATCTCTAGTTACCTATTATGGTGGCTGACTAAAAGCACCCTTTCTTAGTTTCTTTGAATCACTTTCTAATTTGCTTATGAGTATTTCCTTCACATTAAAAAAAAAAATTGAATTTGAATCCTTGTCTGTGGGTCTGCTTCTGGGTAAACCTATATGAAGACCCTTTGATTCTAAACAAGTCAACAGTTATTTATAGAGACCCTACTATATTATTCCTGTTAAGGTAAGTCAAAGAACAAGGAATGACCATTCAAATACATCCAAGCGTAGAGCTGGAAATAAATTTAAAAAGCAGACCAGATGGAAAGCTGGCATACAAGACAGTGTATACTCCATTTAAGGAGAGCATTCACTATTAGGCTTCTGTTGATTTTTGCAATGCCAAAATGCCAGCCATTGCTTCCAGGTCTTCTGTTTTTTTCAAGAAAAGCTAAAAATTTTTGAAATTTGAATATTGTCAACTAATTCAATAATTATTCTCCGTACAATCTTCTACAGGCCAATAAACTTGTCTATGTGCTGGATTTGACCCACAGAGCACCTGTTTGGAAACTCCATACTAGAAATTAAAGATGAAAAATGCCTAGCTCATATATATTAAAGAAACTTGTAACTTACAAGGGATAACAGACATGTAGGCAACTAGCTATAAAGTTGAATTAAAGTGATAAATTAGAGGTATAAAATAATCAAATAATTTCACAAGAGGGAAGAAACACTCTGATCAGGAATGATGGGGAAGGAAGGTTGGGATGTGTATACATCAGGAAAAGTCTTTATGGATAAGTGGTGTGAACCATAAACAACTTACAGTTTTTGGTTTCTGCAGCCAGTATAGCTACTGAAAGGTCAAAACTTGAAAAGAGGACTCAATCCGTTATCTTCAAGGGTGGCATTGCCCAATTCTAATCTAATCTGGGGAACTATCACATGTCACATCTGCCTCTAGGGAATGCACAATGTACATCAGGCTCTGAGAAGTCCTGCATCACAGAATCTTGTTTGCTTTTGTTTCCCCCAACATCTTCTCACTGCTTTCTGAATGCTTCTCTTCTATCTGCAACACTGTTGAAAACACTAAGAAATGATGCTGTAGGGATATCTCTGACTTTAAGAGAAGCACTTAAATATGGACTATAATAACATATCTACTTCAAGTATAACCTAAAATAATAAATACATCCAGAAAACTTAATAAACTCCCAAATCTATAAAGTCAGTGTATTAGGGTTCTCCAAAAAAATATAAACAATTATTTATATATGTACACACACACATACACACAGAGACTTACATATATATATGTGTGTGTATGTGTGTATATGTATATATTGCTTACACAACTATGGAGGCTGAGAAGTCTCACAATATGCCATCTGGAAGCTGGAAACTCTGAAAAACCAGTGGTGTAGTTTGAAGGCCTGAGAACCAGAGAGTCAATGGTGTGAATTCCAATGTAGATATGAAGGCCTAAGGATCAGTAGCAACAAAGGCAGGGAAAGACCAATGTCCCAGCTCAAGCAGTCAGTGAGTGAGAGTTAATTCAATCTTCCTCCACCTTTTTATTCTATTCAAGCCCTCAACAGATTAGATGATGTAAACCCAAATTGGAGAGGGCCATCTGCTTCACTTGAAATTCAAATGCCAATCTCTTCCAAAATACCTAAAGACACACCCAGAAATCATGTTTAACAAGCTACCTGAGTATCCATTGGGCCAGTCAAGCTGACACATAAAATTGACCATCACATTGGGGGATGCCAGAGCTGGGCCAGTACAGACTTCTATAGGATAAGCTTGGATGTTTGAGTATTAGTCTGAATGCCAGTGAGTTTAAAACTACCCTAACCTCCCTCACCAACATGGTGTTCCTCAGCCTCCTACACTGGCATCTGGGAGTTGGTTTCCATGGGCTCTGGGGAGTAAGATAGCTAACTTCAAAAAGACTCTGAAATTCTAAGGCTTGGGTGGGCAATGGAGAAAGCAAGCCCTCTGTGGATCCCTTCTAAATACTTCAGTGCCAGCATTGGCAAGAAGAGCTGGGTACACCCTGAGACTAAAATCAATTACCAATTTTTGAGTAAGTTCATGTACCAGGATATACATTAATGCCTGGACAAGATCAAAGGATTTCTTGAGCTCCAAAGCAGAAACAGTCACCAGAAATCTTTTAATAATCGAGGTTCTAATCAGGGATGGGTGACCTCTCACTATGAAAATGAGCATCCTTCTTTCTCTGTGTGCTTACATGACCACAGTGAGCCTGAGGGGATATATTTGAAAGGAAGAAAACCTCTACCTCATGACCACAGTGATCGCCAACAACAGATTTCCCAGTTTGACATTACAGTGAGCAACTCAAAATTTCAGATATGAGACTATTCTATGAATCAATCTGCTACTAAGTTATTATTCCTACTGGTCTTCTCCAAACACAAAGAAGAAAATGCTTTGTTCTCACTGGTATAATTACATATTTGATTCTAGGTTATATATATTATATAATATTTACACATACAGATTATATATGTAAGTATACATATAACTATATTAATTATATATAAATTCATAATTCTGGGTTTTAGTATGCCCTTTTTGACCATTAGGCCACTTCTAGACCTATGATTGATGGGTGAACTAAACACTTGCTGTCATTGTTTTTCACAAAACATTGCCTCTGACCAAGAACTCATTCCCCAATAAAATGTTTGATCTAAAGTTAATCTAACCAAAATTATGTTCACTTGATATTCCCAGAGGTAATTTTATATGAAGGGGACAATTTAAAAGCTGCTTACCAAACCCATGTCTTATCTTTTTATCCTCCAGGCGAAAAGAATTTCTATGAAAAATCTCATCTTTCCATCCTACCACCTGTTGACCATTGGCTATGTTTAACCACCGTCAATTAGTCATTATACAATAGAGTAGGAAAAGCAAAAGTGACAAAGCAAAATAGGTTTTTAAAAAATATGCACTGATAGGGTAAAGACCACATTTCCACAATTGTTTATGAGACCATAGCTGGCTTTTATAACTTTCCTTTTTCACTACATATTTCATGTGTCTTCCCTTTGCTTTCAGTCATTTGAGCGTCATTGGGTTCTTTGCCTACCAGTCATTCCAGACATTCATTTCTAAGGTAGTGTTTTCAAAGGAGTAATTTCAAATCTGGCTCCCTTCGAATAGCTCTCTCACCTGCTCAAGGACTTTTTGTTCTTCCGATTACTCCTTCCTGTTTTTGCACCAACATTTCGCTCCTTCAACCCCACCACTCTGCCCATCCACCTTTTACTAGATCGTTTCCACAAGCCTGGGGAATTTCTTTAAAATTTTCTGCCTTAAAAGTATAAACCTACATGTGCCCTCCCACCTTCCCAGCCACAGAAACTTTGTATGTGTCCTTTCTACCAAAACTCCTCAGAAAAATTATCTACCCTGGCTTTCCCATTCTCTATTGAACCTGCTACCTAAGGTTTGTTCTGTGTTGTCACAGTCAACTGTATGTGTCCATTTTCCTGGGCCAAGAGGTGCCAGGATTAAACATTGTTTCTGGATGTGTCTGTGGGGGCGTTTCCAGATGAAATCAGTATTTGAATCTGTGTACTCAGTAAACCAGGTTGCCCTCCCCAGTGTGGGTGGGCATCAACCAATCCACTGAGAACCTGAATAGAAAGAACAAGAAGAAAAAGGAAGGAGAAATTTGCCCCTTTTGCTTCCAGGCTGCCTGCTTAAGCTGAGACATTGGTCTCCTGCCCTTGAACTGAGATTTGCACCATCGATTCCCCTATTTCTCTGACGTTCGGACTTGTATTGGAATTACACCACCAGCTTTCCTGGGTTTCCAGCTGGCAGACGGCAGATCATAGGATATCTCAGCCTCCATAATTGCATGAGTCAATTCCACATATTGAATCTCTTTCTGTGTATAATATCGTATCGGTTCTGTTCCTCTGGAGAACTCTGATGAGTACAAATGACATACAGATAGCTAGTGGTTGGACTAAAATAGACTGATATTAAGTTATTGTATTATATAAGCTGAAATATTGTTTTCTTAGACCTAGGGAGAGGGAAGCCTTTGGGGCTTTGAAATGATAATAACTTTCTGACTCTAAAGTAAAACATATGGGTTGATATACCTAGTTTAGAGCACTCTCTAACTACAGTAATGGTTTGTAATTTGGGGTTTTGGGTATTTTATCACAGCTAAGAAGCATTAGACTTGATGAGAATCCATTGGATGAAGAGTGAAGGAAGCAAGAGAAGAACATTTTTCACCAAGGAGAAGCTCAGAGTAATTTTATTTTGCATAAAAGTGATAAACTTATTCATAAAAGATATCACATTCTCAAATATTATTTTTCCATAGGCTCTTAGAATTTTTCGTGGGTGTAACTGTATCTTTTCCACTCTGGTTATAAGCTCTTTTTGTATAATGTATGCAAATTTTATAACTTTCATTCTTATGAAAATTTGATGAGAAATATTTCCTCCAAAATAAAGGGTAAGAGTAAATATGACATGTCCAAGGATGTACATTTTACCTTTTCTGTGAAAGTAGTCTATCATCATACCTGAGAGCTGATACATAAGGTAATTGTTCACCTGACATAAAAAGTAAAGTGGCCCCACTGTACACTTACATTAAAATTTTTTTCAAAAAACTCATCAGAATGTAAACACTTTATGATCAATGACATACAGGTGTAAAATCAGGTAGAAATTATCCTAATTAATGACATTCTTATTCCATTCCCCACTTTACAGAGGATGAAATTCAGATTCAGAGAGTGCAAGGGACTTGCTTGATGCTATCCCAGTGCTTACTGGCTATCTGAATTCCAGTTCTCCCCTTCTTCCATCAAATCAGGATCAACGTTGGAACACCGAGGCAGGAGGATTGCTTAAGGCCATGAGTTCAATATCAGCCTGAGCAAGAGTTAGACCCTGTCTCTACAAAAAATAAAAAAAAAAATTAACCCAGCACAGGGGCATGAGCCTGTAGTCCCAGCTACTAGGGAGACTGAGGCAGGAGGATCGCTTGAGCCCAAAAGTTTGAGGTTGCTGTGAGCTATGATGATGCCACTGCACTCTAGCCCTGGCAATGGAGTGAGATCCTGTCTCAAAAAAAAAAAAAAAAAAAAAAAGGGCATTGGAATTCTGACAATTAATTAAAAAAAAGAAAAACTTTAATGATTTACTCCCTCACTTTATGAAGTTTGCAATTTGGAATAAAATATAAATAACATATTATTTAAATCTAGAACTTTTTTGTCACCTATGATATATACATAATATCACTCTTCTTGTTGAATATTTCTGTAAATAAACTATTTTTGTAAAAGTGTTTAATGTTTGTTTTGAAAATATGAATCAATAAAGAAAGATAGGAAAAATAAGCAGAACATGTACTCACCATCAAATTAGTTTCACTGATCATCACCTAAGAGCACATTTAGGAATAACATTAATCAGGTGTCGGGCGATGTGGGCGGGGGAGGGGATGGATGTATACATACATGATGAGTGCGATGCGCACTGTCTGGGTAATGGACACGTTTGAAGCTCTGACGGGGGCGGTGAGGTAAGGGCAATATACATAACCTAAACTTTTGTACCCCCACAATATGCTGAAATAAGAATTAAAAAAAAATAAGTAAATAAAAAAAAGAAAGATACAAAGTTAAAAGAAAAAAAGAAAAATTCACTCAAAATCCCCCCACCTGGAAATAATCACATCATATTGCAAGGCATATGAGGCCTTCAACTTCATACAGTAGTTACTAAGATTACTTTGATCTGAGGAGTGCCATGTGTAGATTACATATGTGATAGCATGCCCTCATATTTTATTTTAAATTATAATCTTTCTCTTTACTCCTGTGGGACACATAACTGTGGGGCATCTCCCAAAAAGACTTCCTATTAGCATAGGAAAGAATAAGGGCTGTGGAGGGTAAATAGCCTTTCCCAGTCCCACCCATTAGTGCAGACCCAGCATGCTCAGTTTGGAAATGTCGGAAGGTGGCAAATGTGCAAGTGGGTGTGATAATTCACTCATCAGAAAATTCTGCCTAAGTGAAACAATACAAGGAATGAAAGAAAACCCAGGGCTAGAAGTCAGAAGATGAGAACTCCATACCCAGGTCTGAATATGGTTGGTCTTCATTTGCTAATCGAGGGAGTGGGCCACTTGAGTTTAAAGTTTACTGCTGCTCTCAACAATTTCATCCTTCTTAGAACTGCTGCTGGGGGCTGGATGGATAAAAGATGGCAGCAGTTGGTAGAGTTTCAGGGGTGAGGAATAAATGCCAGGCATCAGACCAGGAAGTGGGTGTTCAAGGTTGTCATGTGGAGGTGCAAACACAAAATGTGGGAGAGACTGTCACCTGTCCCACAATTTATAAAGACCTACTTTATATTAAGGCTGACAACTTTAACCACTAACCCAGAGTATCACATATGTTTAATTAGGGATGTTAGGAGCAGCTTTCAAACTGAAAGGAACCCCATGGATTGGATAATACAAGTTTCTCAATGTACAGGCAGAGAAGCAAAGAGGAACAAAAGGGCCTTCTTGAGATCACAGAGTTGATAGAGCAAACCCAGGATCAGAACCCAGATGTCCACACTTGCAATCCAGGACGTTTGTATAGTCACTTCTAGTTTTCCTCATGGAGAGCAGAGAGTAAATATCCAAGCTATTGGATATTGAGCTTCAGAATGTCACCTCTAACAGCAGTCAGAGCAGGGAATTAGAGGCAAAGGCCATAAAGTCTGAGAGAAACTGAGGTGATTAAAGAGAACTAGCCTCTGTCAAGACATGCTGTGCTGCTGTGCTATGCTATGTGCTCAATGTGGACCAATACTCTAATCCTCGTAACAGGTCAGTGGCTAGAAAGCAGACATCCTTATGCCCCATTTCCTCTCTTTACCCTCAGAATAATTGCAATTATTAAATTACTGAGCCATAACCACTGCCAGGTAGTGCAAGGATATGCATAATCTTTAATCCTCAGGTAAAGAAACAGACAGGTGGAAGTTAAGTAAGTCACCATACTGGTTTCCTATCACTGCCATAAACAAGTATCCCAAACTGGGTGGCTTGAAACAATAGAAATTTACTGTTTCTCAATTCCAAAGGCTAGAAACCAAGGTGTCTTCAGGGCCATTGTTTGACAGCTCTGGGGGAAAATCCTTCCTTGTCTCTTCTAGCTGATATTATTTGCCAGCAATTCCTGCTCCCTTGGCTTGCACACGCATTGCTCCAGTCACATGGCTGTCTTCTCCCTGTGTATCCTCCCATTTTTTCTCTCTGTGCATGTCTGTCTGTGTGTCCAAAATTCACCATTTTATAAAGACTCCTGTCATATTGGATTAGGAATCACACTAATTACTTCATTTTAACTTCATTACCTTTGCAAAGACCCTATTTCCAAATAAAGTAACATTTTGATAACCTCTTTTATAGAACACAACGCAATCTATTACACTAGCCTGAGGATATAAAGCTACCAAGAATAAGACCAATGGTTTAATTCAATCTGTGTCACTCTAACAGATACTGAAAATGGTAACATTTGGAATGCTCATGATTATTTTTGACAAGCTACGCTAAAAAGCTGAAAGGGAAGGGTGGAGGACTGATCCTTTGGCCACTCATTCCAGATTTCCTTTACCCCAATGCCTTTTCCCCTCACTTCTCATATTTCATAACCTAAAGTCAGATATAAAATGTTACCTCTCTATGTTTATGTCTCTGAATGGCATCCCATGTTCTTTGAAAGAACCTCACATTATAAACCTAATGCATAGATAAACATGTAAATACAAGATACTCAAGGTCCATGCTCAAGCCATACCTAAACCAAGTGAGAAGTGGCTCTAACGGCTGTGCTCAGAATAAACACAGTCCATGCAATACCAAGGAAGTAGGACAGCATGGTGATTATCATTGAGCTTCAGGAAGGGATTGCCTGGGTATTTATCCCTAGGCCAGTTATGAGATATGTAAGCCTAGGCAATTAATTAGCCTATGTGCCTCAGTTTTCTTATCTGGAAAATATTAGTAACAGTAGTAATCATTTAGAGGACTTGCAAAGATTAAATAATTCATTAAAAAGCATTTACTGCTTGGTGCATAATAATGACTCAAGAATTTTTAATTCTTACTGTTATTCTGAGGGTGAGAAGATAAAATTTAAAATGCTTATGGCTTTTCTCTCTCATCCCCTTTCTAGCTACCTCTATCCTTACCAAACACAACATACATGCACAGAATATTTGCTGGCCTTATTGGTGAAATTTCTCGTCTTTACCATATCCATCCCCATCTCCAACTGTGTCGATAATTTGGGCTGAGAAAGTAATTTAACTATCATAGAAGAAAATAAGTGAGTAGTATGAAAACTGCCAGGACCTCCTGACTTAAACCAAGTTTTCCCTTAAAATTTTGACCAGAAAGCGCTACTTTAAGATGTGGGGTCATTTCCCAGCTTTTTAAAAATTGGTACATTTATTTCCTATGTGACTGTTGTTCCTTATGTATAGTACACTCTTGCTCTAGCCACAAGGATTTTCTTTGTGCCTCAAAGAGTCTGAGCATGCTCCTGTCTCAGGAACTTTGCATCTTCCTGTTCCCTTAACTGGAACACTCTGTGCACAATTTCATATCGGACTTCTGCACTTCCTTTAGGATTCTGATCAAATACCACCACTTCAACAGAGTTTTCCTTGAAAGTCCATCTAAGAAAAGGCAGCCCAATTGCTCTCTGTGCCCTGTCCCTGCTTCATTTATTTTTAAGCACTATTTATTACTTGATTTTCATTCTATTAATATAGTCACTTGTGCTAAATATCTGTCTCACAATGTCAAGGACTACTGGGAGCCAACCAACAGCCATTCTATCCTTCATCCTTAGGAATAGTATCTTATTTAATAAGTCCAGCAGTAATCCTAAGTAAAGAACTCCATTTCCTAGTATGTTTTGTGACTGATTATGGCCATCAACAAGTCCTGGCTAATGGAATATAAGTAAAAATGTGCTAGATATCTGGGAAGACTGCTAAAAAAGAGAAATGGCACTCTATGGAAGTTAGTACCTGTTGTCCTACTCTCTTTCCATGTCTAAAATAGACATCATAGCTGGAGCTTTAACAGCACAGACTATGAGATGACTTTGCAGATAGATACCACATGCTGCAATGGAGAAGCAGATGACAAGAAGGTACCATACAAGTCATCTCTGGTCTACTTAAATCCTGATTGCTTTCATATGAATTCCTTGTGAATTTGGTCAAGCCCCTGTTAGTAGGAGCTGAACACAATTTTTTAATAATCCACAGCTCCTATCTGACTGATGACTATATAGGACTCTATTTAGGGTCCAAGAAGGCAGCAAATTATTTATCTTTGTCAACAGTGTGCCTTTAATGACTAGAATGGTACTTGATACATTGCACATGATCAAAGTTTTTAAAATAAATAAACAAAAAGCCAAACTGAGTATCCTCTATATGTTTATGAATTTAAAAGGCTGTACAGGATGCAAGTGTGCAAAACTTTATATTTGATGTAAATATTTGCCATGATTTAAAAAAAATGGCAGATAGAGAGACGTGTTTTTCTGTCCCCTTTATTAATTCTACTAGATTTATTGAATGTAACCTTTTCTCTAGGTATGTATCAGATATTATAACTAAATCATTTTTATTAGTGTCCACATTTTGTAAACTGAGTTAAAATTATGAGCATTTTTGAACACCACCAATGAATCTGCCATTGATCTAGGAATTTTAAGCATGTAGGAAACACGAATCTCTGTTTGTAAACTCAGGTAAACTGGAAATATTCCATTACTGTATTTTCTCTCATTCAATTTAAATATGATTTAAGTCTAGTATGTGTTGCTGACTAAAAGTATCAGTAACAGCTATTATTGGAATTATTTTCTACCCCATGCTTGGCCAAGATCTCAGATTCATATGCATATCCAAAGGATCTGGGAGGTCTTTCTGCTCAAAGATGTTTTGCTGATACTTGGTTCTATTGTGAAATAGATGTACATGAACTACTTGTAACTGCTATACCCCTCTGAGGTCATTCCAACTAGCCCTTTACCCCTCCCAGCTGCTGGGAAACTCTTCTCCTTAATCTCTCTGGTATACGTAACTATTCTGTTTCCTACTTCTAGGGTAGCAGACATTATTTAATTTTCAGAGGGCTTAGGTATTTTGTAAAAGAGAGGAAACACCCTTGACTTCAAACAGCTTCTGCTTTCTGCCCTCTAAGCATGACAGAGGCAAAGACTTAAAAGAAAAAGTGCCTGTGTAAGAGCAGAGAAGGGAACAATACAGAGAGGAAAATAGAAATAAATATCTCAAAACAATATTGTACCACATAAAGATTATTTTGAGTTCTCCCATCAACCTAGCAAGGTGAGACAGTTTTTCTCTACTATGCAGATAAAAAAAAAATAATGCTCATAAATTTAAATAAGAAAGTAGTTCAGCATGTATTTCAAACCAGACCTCTTTTTATATTTAGAAACCTTCCTCCTCTTTCCACTAGTATAGCAGTTTTCAAGTTGTATTTGGTAGCAGCTAGTGGCCCTGGGATTTGTCAGGGGAGATGAAGGGCTAAGGACAATTCTAAGAGGATATAGTTCCACAGTGGCTACCCTCCTTCAATAACAGTAGCTCTGTCTTTACCTGTTTATCAGTTGTCCATAAAAGTAACAAAATAGTTTCCCTTTGCTTAAGACCATGCCTCAACATTTACAACATTTTTATCATTTACTCATAAAGATCTACTTAATAATATTTCCATTGTATTAACAATTTTTAAATGTCATGGCAATTAAAGACTTCTCATTTGAAAAAAAAAAAGAAAAGAAAAGATCCTCCTGATTTTATAGGAAGAGAAGAGGTTGAGTTGACCACGTGTGAAGACAAACTATTCAGACAAAAACGAAGTCTCAAATCAGAGAATATCAAATAGTGGCATTGTGCAAACAGGTCTTATCTTCCTTTCTTTCCTTCTCAAATACATTATACCTGGGCTAAAGATAAGTACTGTCAATTGTTTCATATATTCTCATTAATTATTTTTAGCTTGTTTTCAGAATAAGATTGGTGAAAGCCATCTTTTATTCCACTCCCTACCCCATTTAAAAGAGACTTTTACTTGAATAGGTTTTGATTTTATTTACATATTTATTTATAAAATAAAATACCAAAGGCAATAAACTTTAAAATAGCCTTTTTTTTCATGTAGTCTGGAAATATTGATGTACAAAAAGGCTGATAGGTTGACCAATGTTATAAAACATACAGTGTCTGAGCCTAAATTGGAACTCAGTCTGGCTCAGAATCGATCTCCTTAGCCACTATGCATTTGTGTCTCTCTAGGACAGCAAAGCAGCAAAAAACACACACCACAGAGTGTCAACTGGATTTAGGTAGACAATCTGAATAATCATTCTAAGTGACAGGAGATATATTTATGTAACACAAATATAATCTAAACCAAGTGCATTTGATTTCTCTCTTTGTTCTAGTGCCTAACATAAAGCTTTGAGCAATGGATGCTTGATTGATTAATTATTTAAAATAATTATTTATCGTACATTCCTTTGCTTTTTGAAGATTCACTTATTCATCCACTCCCTCACTCAGCATGCTGGGCCTTGGGGGTGCAAAGAAGAGTGGCAAGCAGACCACGACCTCACTACACTGCACAAAGGTACTGCCTGGGGGAAAGCAGAGACCTAAATACAGCCTAGGCCCCACTATCAATAGTGTACCCATGAGGCTCAGAGATACCAGACCATACGTCTTTTCATATGTTTCCATTTTCATAATTCCTTCTGGTTCAAGGCCTGCTCCAAAAAGGCTTAAGCTGGTGTTCACTTCACTGCCAGTAAGGGACCTACCAACAAGGTATAATCAACCCCCCTCAAAATAAATCCCATCTTTACAGGCAATCTTACCAAATGTCATTCTGTCAGCATGAACCCTTCTTTCCCTGACCTAGGTTGGTGGTGTCACTCCTCACTGCTAATGTTGACATGATTCCACCCATGCTCATGCTAATTCTCTCACCTGGAACATTTTTTCTCTCTTCTTTCTTTCTAATTAAACCCTAACCATTCATTTCTCAGAATCTATTTCAAAACCACTGCTCATTTCAAACTTTTTATGCATCTGATCCAGCCCATAGCAATGTGTCCTTTCCTGAGTCTATCACTATCATTCATTGTAGCAATTAATTATTTGCAGGGAATTTATACCTGCAACCATGTAGCTTTCTCAAGTATATAGAGGTTACCTCCTCAACTAGACAAGTTCATATCATATATTCACAAAAATCTGTCCATTCATTTGAACATCTATTTAGTTGCATTGCTCTTAGCAGTAAAGTATCATTTTAAGAACTAATGATACACATAGAACCATGATAGAAATGCTGTACACTTAATGGGAACTTCATAAATACTTTTTATATTCATACATGACTGAATGAATGAAAGAATAAATAAATAGTGGTCAATCAATAGGTCAACCTGAAAAGTTTCTTTGATCACAATTCAATCTGGTTATTTTAATCAAAACTCTGTAAGGACATAATCATAAGAAGAATAAAATAAATGCTACAGTGCCCCCGTAACTCAAAAGTTAAATTAAAAATATTTTTGAGTTAGTCACTAATACTTTTCCATCTTCAGTAAGAAGGAAATACATCAGGGGCTATTTCAAGAGTCCATTGGTTCTCCATTTGCAGTAGATAGCTCACCCTAACATGTCAGAATACATAAACTAGGTCTGTTATTCACAGTAAAGGTTTATTTGTGATAAAAAGTAGATTCTCGTTTGTCCAAGTGATATTGGCTTTTTACATTTTCAACATCATCTAAAAATCTAGGGTGCTTGAATCTATGGCTTTTTAAGATAATCACTGTTTCCTAATTATTTTGCTTCCCATATGTTTACTCTCTTCTACAAAGATCAATGTTTCAGTCTTTGAACAGATGCTACCCCATCTAAGAGTACAGCACTAAGTTAACTTATTTAAACATTCCTTCTTTTTTAAAGAAAATAGAATCAGTTATGTTCAAGGTGCAGAGTGTTTAGGAAGAGAGTCAACTTGGGCAATTTAGAAAGGAGAGAATAGAAAGCATGAAGTTACATAACCATGTTTACTTTGTTTCATTCATTCTGTTAATCTGTAATATTTTACTACTGAATATACTATTTCTCAAAAAAGAAAGTACTATCCCAAGTATCTACTAGTTAACCAACAGGGAGGAGAGGTTAACATTGTGTGTGCCCTCTGTATCAGTTACTATATGGAAAGTTTAATATATTAGAACCCATGTTGTGGAAAGATATACCCACCCAGTTTAAATTAGTTTAATTATAAAAAGAAATTACTTGGGTCATAAATCCAAATGTCAATGTTATTGATTCACTCTGGCATAATTTCTTCAGGAATCTATCTCTTTCTACCTCTTAGCTATACTTTGCTGTGTTCTGGATTTGTTCTAAGACACTATGCCATTATGATAACCTTAATCTGCTTCAGGCTAATATTTTATTATCTAGAGCAGAAGTCAGCAGCTATAGCCCCCAAGCCAAATCTGGTCTGTCACCTGTTTTTGTAAATAAGGTTTATTGGAATTTGGTCAGACTTATGTATGTATGTACTGTCTATGGCTGCTTTTGTACTACTAAGGCACAGTGAGTAGTTCCAAAAGAGATTATGTGACCTGAAAAGCCTACAGTATTTGTTATACAGCTGTTCACAGAAAAAGCTTACCTATTAGCTACAACAAAAGTGAATTCTCTTTTTCCATAGGTCCCCACAAAAATCTTGGACTTATGTCTCATTTGGGTCATGTGTCAATCTCTGTATCAGAAACAATTACCAATGGTTTGGGCTTTCTCAATAGCCCAGGCCAGGGTCATGTGCCCATGGATAGAGCTGAATAAGAACCAGTCTCACCTGACACATAGACTGACAGTGAAGAAGAGGCCGCTCACAGAAGGTATTGTCAGCAGATGGAGAAAGAATAGATGCTGGATGTGTCAGATTTCTAGGGTTACTGTAACAAAGTACCACAAATTGGAAGGCTTAAATAACAAATTTATTGTCTCATGATTCCAGAGGCTAGAAGTTCAAGATTAAGGTGTCAGCAGGTTCTCCTTCTGAGGGTTATATGAAAAGGATCTGTTCCAGGCCTCTATCCTTTGTTTGTAGGTGGTCATTTTCTCCCTGTGTCTCTTCACACGGCATTCTCCCTGTGTTCCAATGACTCCCCTTTTATAAAGACACCAGTCATACTGGATTCAGGCCCATTCCAATGACCTCATCTTAACAAACTGTGTCTGCAATGATCCCATTTCCATACGAGGCTACATTCTGAGGTGCTTGTGATTAGGACTTTAATATATGAATTTGGAGTAGGGGGACATAATTCAACCTATAACCCCAGGTCAGAAAAGATTAACTTACCCCTACAACTTCATTATCTCATCTCCTAATGTCCATCCAAACCCCCTTAGTATTTGGGATCCAGTATAATGGTTTCATAGTAAAGAATGTAAGACATCATTAAAATGTGCCTGAGGACTCAAATTAAGTGAAAAACTTTGTAAAATTAAAAAGCTTTAGATTAATATTTAAAATATTATTTAAAATAACAATTAACCTGTTTTTGTAATATTAGATTCTAGACATTATATTATGAAGTCACTATATATTATTTCATTCAGTCTTTTTTTTTTTTTTTTTTTTTTTTTTTTTTTTTTTTTTTTTTTTTTTTT
>CM052437.1:80580718-80600112 GCA_028533085.1 Varecia variegata
ATTTTTGGTTGGCCAGATAATTTCTTTCTATTTTTAGTAGAGACGGGGTCTCGCTCTTGCTTAGGCTGGTCTCGAACTCCTGACCTCGAGCAATCCACCCGCCTTGGCCTCCCAGAGTGCTAGGATTACAGGCATGAGCCACCGCACCCAGCCGGTAAATTGTTAAAAATAAGTAAATTGGGTAAATGCAAATGGGATAAATGACTTTAAATGAATTTTTTAATTTTTTATTTCAAAATATTAGGGGGTTACAAAAATTTTTATTAATAGATACCTTGTATAATGCTTAAGTTGGGGATTTTAGTGTGCCCATCAGAAAAATAGTTCTGATGGGCACACTAAAATAGTTTAGTGTACCTGATAGGTAAGTTTTTACCTCTTACCTCCTCCCAACCTTCCCCCTTCTTGGTGTCCAATACCCTTTACATTACTTTGTGCCCATGTGTGCCTATTGTTTAGCTCCCAATTATTAGAGAGTACATGTGGTGTTTTGGTTTTTCATTCCTGAGATATTTCACTTAGGATAATGATCTCCATTTCCATCCAAGTTGCTGCAAAAAACATTATTTCATTCCTTTTTATGGCTGAGTAGTACTTTATGGGGATGTGTGTTTGGGTGTGTGTGTGTGTGTGTATGTATAATTTTCTTTATCCACTCATCAATTGATGGACACTTAGGTTAATTCTACATATTTGCAGTTATTAATTGTGCTACAATAAACATTTGGCTACAAGTGTCTTTTTGATAAAATGACTTATTTTACTTTGAGTGGATATTTAGTAGTGGAATCGCTGGATCAAATGATAGGTCTACATTTATTTCTTTGAGGAATATCCACACTGTTTCTCAAAGTGGTTGTACTAATTTGCAGTCTCACCAATGGTGCATAAGTGTTCTTTTCTATCGGCATCCACACCAGCATCTATAGTTTGTCAACTTTTTAATAATGGTCATTCTGACACGGGTAAGGTGGTATCTCATTGTGGTTTTAGTTTGCATTTCCCTGATGATTAGTGCTATTGAGCATTTTTTCATATGGCTTTTGGCCATTTTCCTATCTTATTTTGAAAAACTTCTGTTCAAGTCTTTTGCTCACATTTTAATGGGCTTCTTTTGTATTTTTTTTTTCTAGTTGATTTGTTGGAGTTCTTTGTGGATTTTTGACATTAGCCCTTTGTCCACTGTACAGTTTGCAAATATTTTCTCCCATTCTGTATCTTCTGTATTTAATCTACCGATTATTTCCTTTGTTGTGCAGAAGGTTTTAAATTTAATTTAGTCCCATTTATTTGTTTTTGTTGTTGCTGTATTTGGTTTTGAGGTCTCAGTCATAAATTCTTTGCCTAGGCTGATGTCCAGAAGATTTTTCCTACATTTCCTTCTAGAATTTTTATGGTATCATACCTTACATTTAAGTCTTTGTCCATCTTGAATTAATATTTGTATATAATGGGAGCAAGAGGTCTTGTTTCATTCTTCTGCATGTAGCAGTTATCTCAGCATCATTTATTGAATGAGGCTTCTTTTATCCAGTGCACGTTGTCTGCTTTGTTGAAGATCAGTTGGTTGTTAAGTAGATGATTTTATTTCTGGGTTCTCTGTTCTGTTCCACTGGTCTGTATTTCTACTTTTATACCAATACTGTGATGTTTTGGTTATAATAGCCCTGTAGTATAATTTGAAGTCAGGTAACGTAATGATTTCAGATTTTTTCTTTTTGCTTAAGATTACTTCGGCTATTTGGGCTATTTTTTGGCTCCAAATGAAGCACAGAATTATTTTTTCAAGATCTGGGAAATATGACATAATATTTTGATGGGGATTGTGTTGAATCTATAAGTCACTTTGGGCACTATGGACATTTTAATAATGTTGATTCTATCCATAAGTATGGGATGTTTTTCCATTTGCTTGCATCATCTATGATTTCTTTCATCAGTGTTTTGTAGTTCTCCTTGTAAAGATCTTTTACCTCCTTGGTTAAGTATACTTCTAGGTATTTTGTTTTCTCTGTAGCTATTGTAAATGGTATTGAGTCCTTGATTTGACACTCAGCTAGACTGTTATTAGAATATAGAAATGCTCTATTCAAGTATCTTCCCTCAAGGAAAACATCAAGAGTTAAGACGTTCAGTTATTCATTTATTTACTCCATTCATTCAATCACTAATATGCTTAGCAGAATACTTATATGGTATACCTTCTGTGTAAATGTTGGAGGTTTCAATGGGCATAAATCTAGCGTCTTGACTCCCTGCCTTTTTCCTTGTGTCCCTTCTCCTGTAGTAATCCTGTTTCCGTAACTTCTATACCCAGATACTTGCTTTTTGGTAACTTTCCTATAAACTGGAAAGTTTATAGGAAACTTCAATCTAGCTTATTTTTTTTTTTTTCTCTTCTCTTGGGGATTAGAGACCAGGCAATCTCTGAAGTAGAGTCTGGCTCTTCCTGAATTGTTACTTTGCTTTCTAAGATTTCCCTTCATGACTGATAAATATCATTTCTCAATGGCATAATTTCAGTAACCTCCTAACCCTTGCCTTCAATGTCTCTTCATTCCCTTCTCTCCTATTCTGATGCCAGGTATGGGCTCCTGAAGCACAGATTTGAGAATGATCCCTCCTTATTCAACATCCCCCTTACCCCTCGCACCCATGACGTCTTCACAGACACATGATGTCTTCACAGAAAATCCATTTTGAACTCTAGCATCACTAACATCCTCTGCATGAACTCCATGCTCCAGAGACACTCAAGCAGTCATAGCAGAGTTAGAATGGAAGACAGATGGAAACAGATTAAGGAGTTAGTCATATACAGTCATGTATCACTTAACAACCACAATATGTTCTGAGAAATGTGTCATTAAGCAATTTTGTCATTGTGCGAACTTCATGAAGTATACTAACACCAACCTAGATGTACACCTAGGCTATATGGTATGGCCTATTGCTCCTAGGCTATAAGACCATAAACCTGTACAGCATGTTACTGTAGTGAATACTGTATGCAGTTGGAACACAATGGCATTTGTGTACCTAAACATGTCTAAAACTAGAAAAGGTACAGTAATAATACAGTATAAAAAGGTAAAAAATGGCACACCTGCATAGAGTGCTTACTATGAATGGAGCTTGCTCTGAATGGAGCTTGCTAGGACTGGGAGTTGCTCACTGAGTCAGTGAGTGAGTGGTGAGTAAATGTGAAGGCCTAGGACAGAACCACATACTATTGTAGTCTTTATAAACACTATACACTTAGGCTATATTAAATTTATTAAGACTTTTTTCCTTCAATAATATTATAAATTAACCTTAGATTATTGTAACATTTTTACTTTATAAACTTCTAAATATTAACTTTTTGACTCTTTTGTAATAACACTTAGCTTAAAATACAAACATTGTACAGCTGTACAAAATATTTTCTTTCTTTAAATCCTTATTCTATGAGCTTTTTTTCTGTCTCTAATATTTTTTACTTATTTTGACCTTTTAAGCATTTTTGTTAAAAATTAAAACACAAATACACATATTAACCTAGGCCTACACAGGGTCAGGATCATCACTAACACTGTCTTCTACCTCCATATCTGTCCCAGTGGAAGGTCTTCAGGGGCAATAACACACTTGGCACTGTCATTTCTTATGATATCAATGTCTTCTTCTGGAATACCTCCTGAGACTGTTTTAATATTAACTTTTTTAAAATATAACTAACTAGAAGGGGTACACTCTAAAATAATGATAAAATAATGATAAAATATATAGTATAGTAAATACATAAAATAGTAACAGTCATTTATTTTCATTAAGTGTTATGTGCTGTACATAATTGTCTGTGCTATACTTTTATATAACAAGCAGTGCAGTAGGTTTTTCTACACCAGCATCACCACAAACACATGAGTAATACATTGCACTATGACATTACAATGACTAAAACATCACCAGTAAATTTTTTAGCTGCATTATAATCTATGGAATCACCATTGAATATGAAATCTGCCATTTTACCAAAACATGGTCATGTGGCACATGACTGTTGATGCACTGTTTTTCATCAAAGAAGGAAGTTTGTGCATCATGTGGATGGCTTATTGGAAAAATTATTCTTCAAGTGTCAATAACAAGTATCTATTCCTCTGAGAACTGTGTTCCCCATTTCGAGAGAACTTCCAGGGTAATAAAATCCATCCATGTCCTCCCAACTACCCTTCATGCTCACAGAGTAAAATAGCACATTGTATTTGGACAGGAGTTCTTGTACCCAGTTAAATTGCACAGGGCTTCAAGATGTCACCACTTAATGTCCAAATGACTTATTATCACACTCAAAATGTTGACCTATCACTGTAATTTGGTAATTCCTATGCTTGAAGGCCACTGTGACTATATATTACACTGGGCTGCAAAGTTTTTCAGGATAGGAACAATGTAATATTGTCCCAATACCCATCAACTAGTATAACTCTCACAAATACACACATACACACATATATTCACCTCCAGTCCCAACCATAATACATACATTAGAACTTAAGAAGTGGTTGTTGAATGAATTTATAAATGAATTAATGAGAAGATGAATGAATAAATAACTTGCTAGGTGAAAAAAGATAAATGCATTTGTAGAAACATAAAAATAAATAGAAATTATATTTTATATAGCAACATTATACAATTAGTACATAGGTTAAAGGGCTACATAAAATAAGAAATATTTTCTAAAGATGAACCCTCTACAGTGAAACATGCTACCTCACATAGTATAATAAATATTCAGGTAAGGTTTCGATGGCCAGCAGGGCTATAGCAAAGTGTAGCTTTTCCTTAGTAGGATATTGATCTAGATAATCTCTGAACTACAAAATATAACATTACACATTTTAAAAAATAACCTTTCACTAGATTAAAACTGGAAACTATCTGGATTGGCAGATGTTCTTGTCAGTCTTCTCTTCTTTGGATGATAGCTTTTGCACATCTGATTTATAATAATATTAATTTAACAAATGATTATTGAATCATTAGCAGTCAGAATAAGCTAGGTTAGGCTGTGGTAATAAATCCTAAGTCTTAGTAACCTAAAACAACAAATATTTGTTTCTTACTCACATTACACGTCCCATTAGGGATCTGCTCTTGTGGTCTTTAATAAAGAATCAGGCTGATGGACTAGATTATATGGTACATCACTTGTGATAGGGGAAAAGACCCATGGCAAATCATTCAGCAATTCTTTACCAGGAGGTGACATATGTTACTTCCACAGAAGCATTTTTGGTCAAAGCAAGAGTCACGTGGTTAGGCAGATAATTCTACTTTATTTTATTGTTTTAGTAAATTATTTTAAAATAAGCTATTTAAATATCATCAGTTACCCAACTGGTATTCTTTGCTTCCTCAATGCAAGGCATATTTTTGATACAAACTAAATTTTAGAAGTGGTAGTAGCAGCAAAATAATGAGCATTCCTACACCTATGTGGTTAGTTAGTATAATATTTAAAACAAACAAACAGAAAATAACAAGTTGACAAGGATGTGGATGTATTGACACCCTTGTGCATCACTTGTGGGAATGTATAATGGTGCTGTTACTATGAACAAAAGCATAAAAGTTCCTCAAAAATGTAAATATAGCATTACCATATGATCCAACAATTCTGCTTTGGGCATATACTCAAAGGAATTGAAATCAGGGACTTGAAGAAATATTTGTACATCAAGATTTACAGCAGCATTATTTACAGTAGCCAAAAAGGTAAAAATGACCCAAATGTCCATCAATGGATGAATGGATAAAGAAAGTGTGATGTATACATACAATGAAATATTATTCAGCCTTAAAAAGGGAGGAAATTTTGATGAGTGTTTTCACCTGGATGAACATTGAAGCTCTTAAGCTAAGTGAAGTAAGTCAGACACAAAAGGATCAATGTTGTCTGATTCTACCTATCTGAGGTACATAGAAAAGTAAAAAGAAAAGTCAAATTCATAGAGACAGAAAGTAGAAAAGTGATGTCAAGAGGTGGAGATGAAAGGAAGGAAGGAGAGTTAGTATTTAAAGGGTACAGAATTTCAGTTTGGGATGATGAAAAAGTTCTGGAGATGGGTAGTGCTGATGTTTGCACAATAATGTGAATATACTTGACAGCAATTAATTATACACTTTAAAAATAGTAAATTTTATGTTATTTATATTTTATTACAATAAAAACAAAAAAAGAAATGAGCCCTCCTACTTTCTCTCTGGCCATTTGTGATGTTTTAATTCTGCATGTGTCTGAATTCTGGCTTCCAACAAATGAGACAGACTTCAGAAGAATTTGCTCCTTGGATACCAGTAACAATTGAGAGGCACAGGAAAGATCCAAGAAATAAGAGTTGATACTGGTCCCTACTAGTTGGGATGATGATTTTCAACATTAAAAAGATGTGCCTTTATTCCCACGATGAGGAAATAGATCTCACCATTTACAACAACATAGTCAGAGAATGAGCTGTTTAATTTAATTATTCCTAAAATAACCTTACTTTCTAGAGAATGTGTGTGTGTGTGTGTGTGTGTGTGTGTGTGTGTATCTTTTACAAACATTCAAAGTCAGACTGCAGAATTAGCAAATCTAGGACTACAGTCCCAGTGACCAAATATTTCTGCATTGTTTCCTATATGCCAGGCTCAGTACAAAGCACATGAGACGAAACACAGGAAGAATAAAGTACAGCCCTGTCCTGTGAAGAACACATGCACTAATGGAAGAGATGGGCAGGTAAATAATTCATAATAAAAGATGTATTTGGCGTTGTGGCAGGCCAATTAATTCTGCATGGAAGGGCCAGAAAAACCTACACTGATAACTTGAGGAATGTTTAAAAGGGCAAATGGGAATTGGTCAAATGAAAAAATGAAAAATGGCAGACGAGATGAAGTGAGTTGGGCTGGCATTACTAGCAGAGGGAATGGCACAAGAAAAGGCAGGACAGGACTGTGATGCATTGCATCCCACTGAGACAGCAAGTTGCACTTATAAATGGAGCACCTGGTGCAGGTGGCCTGAGTTGAATCTAAAGTCAAAACAAGACAATACTGTGAAGATCCTAGAACAATATATAACTTTTTTGATAATCTCATTTTTTTACCATAAATGCATTTATTATTCTGTAATGCTTTTATTGGAAAATTAGCCTGATTTCTCATTTGGGAACACTCTATCAGAGAGGATTCTAATATTTTTTTCAGCTTATTATGGGGGTACAAAAGTTCAGCTTATGTATATTGCCCATGCCTCCCCATCCCCCCGAGTCAGAGCTTCAAGCGTGTCCATTCCCCACACAGTGCACATCGCACTCATCATGTAGGTATACACCCATCCCCTCCCCCTACCCCCCTATATCTGTCCGACACCTAGTTGGTGTTATTCCCAAATGTGCACTTAGGTGATGATCAGAGAAACCAATTTGCTGGTGAGTACATGTGGTGCTTATTTTTCCATTCTTGGGATATTTCACTTAGTAGAATGGGTTCCAACTCTCTCCAGGAGAACAAAAGAGATTCTATATCACCATTATTTCTTATAGATAATCTCATTTTTGAAGTATTCCAGTGTTGTTACTCACAAACATCAATGATCTCTGCTCTTTGTATGTATTAAAGACTTATAATAATATCTGTAAATTTTCACACATCCTTATGAGGTCTGACATACAATACTTAGAGATATTGCCAAAATATGTGAAAAATAAAAATAAGCTATATTTATATGCCACAAAAAATATTTAAAATATAAGCTATTTTCCTTAAACAAAGAGATCTCTATTTTCCTTAAATATAGAGACCACAAAAGTTTAAGGGAAAGTATATATGTAAACAATGAATTCAACACTTAAATTTCATTCTGTTCAAATCCAAAGGGAGCAGCCTGGCAGGATCAAACTCAGATGACCCTGAGTTACACAAATAAGCCTTATGTTATATGGATCTAAAAATCTCCACCAGGAATTTACAAAGTGGAAACTCAATCTCAAACTAAACCTCAGCTCCAAATCATCCTCTCCTGAAGTTACCAAATTCCATGTCCCCTGACCACATTCACTACTGAGTTACTGTTGAGTCCAGCGCTGTTTCAGTTGCTAAGGCTACACTCTCTGGCTCCCAAAATATTAACTATAATATTTCAAAAGAAACAGTAATGACCAAAATAGCTAACTGCTTCAACTGCTTCATAAGGACAATCCATTTTACTAAGGGAATCCAAACTAGATATGATAACTTTATCAGAATAGTGGAAAAATTGGGAGAAATCTTGGATTATATCGGTCAGCAATGGGAACATCATGTAAAGATTTTGCAACAGCAATCCTCCAATTGATGGTTCTCAAATATTTTCCAAACACTTTTCCCAGCAACAGAGATTTTCCTTTGAAATTAAATATAACAACAAAAAAACTAAAAAATACAATAAAATAAAAAGAAGAAGAAAAGAAAAAGGAAATGTTAACATGTCCATTGCAATTCTCTTCTTTCATTAAAAAGAAGAGTTATAGAATTTTACTCACGTGGTATATATTTAAGTATTTGGGCTCTTTGAAACATCAGGTCTTTAGTAACCAAAAAATGGCTATATTGAGAAATCAGATTATCAGACACCTTTACAAGAGTGGAAACTTATAAGGACAATATGAAGAAAAATTTATTTATATGTAGCTTCTATAAAAATTTATAACAATATTTCTCTTGGGAACTTGTAAATTAATACAAAGGGATCTTTCAATAGTAATGTCTTATATAACAACATTTCCTACATTTAAAAGAGTTCTGATTTGAGCGACATTGGAAATGGGATTTCTAGAACTTAGTTTCCTGTTTACAATTGGTGCTTTATTAATCAGCTTGGGCTGCCATAACAAAATACCATAACTGGGTGACTTAAACAACAGGAATTTATTTTCTCACAGTTCTGGATGCTAGAAATCCCCGATCAATGTGTCAGCTGATTTTGTTCCTAGTGAGGGCTCTATTCCTGGCTGACAGACAGCTACCTTCTTGCTGAGTCCTCACATGGCATTTTCTCTGTGGAGCATGAAAAGAGAAAGCTCTTATGTTTCTTCCTCTTTTTATTAGGACACAAGCCCTGTCTGCTTGAATCCCCATCCATGTGACCCCATTTGCCCTTCATTATCTCCTTAGAGGACCTATCACCAAATACAGCCACTATGGGGGGTAAGGCTTCAACATATGAATTTTGGAGGAATACAACTCAATTCATAATAGGTGCATAACTAGAAATATTTGCATCCTTCTATTGTATACATATTCCTCTAAGAAAAAGCCACATTAAACCTAAGGATGTTAATATCAGTTGCAGAAGTTCTCAAAGAAAGGAAAACTTGAAGCAAGTACAGAAATGTAACTAGCCTGATTTCTCAATGGGAAGCAGCCCATAGAGAATACAGTAGTTCTGCCCACTGTGCTCCCATGATACTTTGAATGTAATGATATATATCTGTCACCAAAATCTCCATGCCTGCCTCACCCAACATGTCAAACGATGATGTAATTGTCGGTGGATTTCACATACTTTTCTGAGCAATGTGAGCGATGAGACTGCACACTAGTCACAGGAAAGAGGTACTACTTTACCTAGCATGGAAAAACTCAGCCAAGACTCTACAACTAGAGATAAAAAGTTTAAGCATGTGAAATGCAGGGTCATGTTATAGCAAGGTTAATGAAATGAGCAGGTGAGTCTTCCCAATTACCAGGCTGGGTATTTTAGGGTTCTAAGAGCCAATGGTCAGTTATATCATTTCTGAATTTTGGTTATCACTGGGTATGTAATCACAGCTTAACTGAATTTCAACTTGATTACCAGTTTAATAAAAAAGGCTTTGCTTGGTGTGCTGTGAAACTAATTCCTGTTTTGTATAAATTCTATAAAAAATTGGGATTCCTTTTTACTTCCTGGTGAAACTAGTAAGATCATAGATTTTCAGACTATGCCCTGCTCTTGTCCTAAAGCCTAAGGGTAAAATGCAGCAACAAGAGTGGAGATGTCAGTAATGGGGAGACAAGGAAATATCAGTTCCAGGGACAACACCAATAGTCATGAGAGGGTGTTGGCTAGAAACCTTGCTTTTCAGGTTAGATATGATTTCAAATTCTAACTTCACTTCTTCCTGGTTAAACAATCTTGAACAAGTCATTTGTTTCTCTCTGCCTTAGGGGAGGGGTCACCACCATGTTTGGCACCAGGAACCGGTTTCATGGAAGACAATTTTTCCATGGACTAGGGGTAAGGTGGGGATGGTTTCAAGATGATTCAAGCACATTACATTTATTGTGCAGTCAAACCTCCCTGCTAATGATAATCTGTATTTTCAGATGCTCCCTAGTGCTAGCATCACCATCTCAGCTCTTCCTCTCAGATCATCAGGCATTAGATTCTCATAAGGAGCATGCAAACTAGATCCCTCACATGCACAGTTTACAGTAGGGCTCCAGCTCCTGTGAGAATCTAAAGCCTCCCCTGATATGACAGGAGGTAGAGCTCAGGCAGTGATGGGGAGTGGCTGTAAATACAGATGAAGTTTTACTTACTTAACCACTGCTCGCCTCCTGCTGTGTGGCCCTGTTGCTCACAGGCCACAGGGACCAGTACCAGTCTAAGGCCCAGGGGTTAGGGATTGCAGACTTAGGGTACTTATTTGAAATACAAATAAATAATGCCTATCTCATACTATCCTGAGGATAAAATGTCATATTTCGAAGCACTTAGCACCATGACTTGTACAAGCCAAGGCCTCAAACAGTAGTGATTATTATAAGAAATGCTACTGGCAATAATGCTGACAAAACAGTTTCCACTCTCTGAAATATTTCCTGTTTATGGAATGTTTACACGTTAATGTTCAAATTCAAGAGCAAGCTTGCAAAGATCTTTAGACAAGTGTCTACTTAAGAATCAATCTAAATATTGCTTACCATTTGGCCAGAGGTACTAATTCTATTAGCCTCTATTACTCAAAGGTATTCTAATTCCATAGAGGCTTTACATTGAGAATGAAACCAGAGGACCACAATTTCCCCAGTGCTTTACTTAGAATAAACAACTAGGTCCTCACAACAATTCCCATTTTCCAAATGAGGATGCCAAGGGTTAAAGAGATTAAGTAAATTGTTTAAGTTATTCCATCTTATTTAAGTAGACACACTGAAATATAGCCAACACCTTTAGGAAGATTACTGTTATATAGATTCTAGTTCATCGGTTGGTAAACTTTTTTTGTAAAAAATCTGGTATTTTAGGCTTTGTAAGCCACCTGATCTTTGTCACAAAGACTTAACACTGTGTCAGGAAAGTAGCTATTTATAATATGTAAATGAATGAATGTGGCTATGTTCTAATAAATATCTATAAACATGAGCAGTAGGCAAGATTTAACTCAGAGTGTAGTTTTCTGAGCCCTATTCTAGTTAGTAGTTGTGCTACAGTTTAGTTTTAACAGTGACAGATAAGCATTAAGGAAAAGTGGTGTTCATTGCATGTCTCTCAAACAGAATGTCTTGAATTCTAATTTTCTAAGTCATAATAAAACCCTCTTCCCACAGTCTATGAAAACATCATACTTCATTGTGTATCTTTAGCCTAAGACATATTATTTAGTCACTTAAATATATTTTAGACAGATTGTCACAGTTGACACTTAATATACATTCAAATGAACAAATAAATGAATAACCAAATGAAAAAATTACTGGTTTATACTGAAGTAGAACATCTGTATCATAATCTACCTCCTGTTTAGATAAATTTGTCAGATATTTATCAAATGTCTCCTATATGCCAGGTGCTTTGCTGAGAAGTGGAGCTATAAAGAAGGATAAGACATAATCTTTCCTTTTAAAGAACTCAAGTCTGGGAGGCAATGAACTACAGAAGTATGATAAGTATTACATTTATGAAAGTTATGTCGATTTTTTCAGACTACTCAGATATGGTAAATGAATTAGTCCAGAAATATTCTCAAATTCAGCTTCCTATAATACTAATCCATATGGTACTACTATTCAAGAAGTGCAAAAATCTACTTTTCACACAGCAAAATCAAATTATGTCTACATTTAGCTTCGATTGGATTGATGTCAGAAGGATCAAAACTAGAAATAGCAATCCATATTATTTCTATTATTTTTTGCTGATATTATTTCCTTGCTTTCTCCCATTTTATTTAAAAAGAAAAATCAGTGATAGTGTCCTCAAAATTAAAATTGGCTCTTTGACCTCAGCATTATTTTGGAATTGAATTACATAAATTCTATTCTTTATTCCTTATCCTTATGCTTAATTTATTTTTTCAAATGCCTTTTCTGAATTTTTCCGTAACAGTAACATGCAACCATAGCGGACTTGAGCATAAATAGGTTTTGTCTTTATTGTGTAAAATGCATGAGGCACCATAAAAATTTCCAATGCTAAACTGATGACAATTCAAGGAAGACAAATCAAATGCCAAAATATGTGGGGGAAAATATCAATACATAAAAACAGAAAAATGTCTGAAATTATCATGGCATTGCTTCAAAAGGCAAGATATTAAGAAAGGGTTTGGAAAATAGTCGTATAATCTGGATGAGATAAGTGGGTTTCATTTGTCACAACCCAGCATATGAGTCTTTCAGATCATTGTGAATGATGCTTTGAGTGTTATAATAGAACTAAAAGATGTGGAAGCATTTGATTTAACGCATTGACATCAGTTTTGGCTGCCAAATCCCAAGGAAGACATCTATAAGCCCATCAATCAACATTAGGATCTCTGTGTTGAACAAATGACATCCAAATCATAAAGCCGTCATCATTTAAAATGCATTTTTAAATCACTGCTCCAGTACCATTTATAATGGAAATATTTTTAACTCCAATAATTAATCAACTCTGACACATTTCCTTCTTTTTTTTTTCCTGTTCTCTTCTGACATCCTTCTTTTATAAGAAGCCATTTTTAATTTCCTGTATGCAGAAAAACAGCCAAGGTATTCAGGTTCCGAAGTTTCATCTGAGAAGGAGCTTTAGAGGTTTGTAAATTAAGAAAGTTGAAAAACAATCTTCAGGTCAGATATCATCTTGACATACATGTGCCGTGATCAGAGTGACACCTCCATCGGGAATACAAGTTCACTGCTCATGACTGTATCTCACGAAGGCATTGCTTGGAAATGATGTATCTCAAGTACACAGTCGTATCACATTTCCCCACCTCTTCGGGAACCAGTTCATCAGATAATTTCTCTTAAAGAGATTCCAGTACTGTAATTTGCCTCTGCTTTAATCAACAGTGAGATAATATAGAATCCGCATTAAGTGATTCAGAATGATTTTGTCGGCAGGAAACCCATTAGTCTAACCATATTTTCCCATACTTTTCAGCACCATGTCCTGTCATCTGGAAATAATAGGTACCATAAAAGCTAATTCTGAAAGCTTAAAAAAAATATGCGAGTGCAGAGCACCCGGTGTTTATTTGGAGGTTGATATTACCACAAATTAATCAAAATGGGGATTTTTTTCCAGTATATTTGAATTAGATTTCTGTATGAAAAAAATGCTAAAATGTTACATTTAAGCATGATATATTTACATATTTACTTTCATCAGATTGGAATATGCCAGATGTGCAAATGTAGAATCATACTAATGTGGATGTTTTCATTTCTACTAAATCAATGCATAAACTTAAGAAAAAAAGGAAATGAGGAACTGGCAGCTTATGACAGCACTAATACATATTAAAACATTTCAAGTCAATATTTTATCTAAGCATGCACCTCTTCTTATTCTTAATAGACTGCCAAAGTCTTTTAAATATACTAGAAATCACCACTAAAAAACAAAATTACCAAAGTTTGATGCATGTGATTCAAGGGGGGAGAATGGAAATCTAAAAATTTAGATTTCATCATCCATATACTCTGAATAACTGCTAGAGTTCCTCAAAATCTGTGGGCTCTCAATGAATACTAATTGATAATGATTTTACTTTCTAAAAACTTAGATTCCCTAGAACATTCTCCAATTCTCAGAGTGTATCATCATAGCACTTCAAAATATAATGAGGCTGCTTTTTAGCTAGCAGAAAGAAGAGTTGGAAGATAAAAGATTTCAAATGATAGGGTGATGTCAATGGCTGGAATGAACTAAATTTTTTTTTAATTGATGGAAAACTTCTAGTTATGAAGATGCAGAAGGAGAAAGTGGTAACATTATAGCAGTGAGTAAAAACTGTTAATTCTTTTTTTTTATTTCAGCATATTATGGGGGTACAAATGTTTAGATTACGTATATTGCCCTTGCTCCCCCTTCCTCCTGAGTCAGAGCTTCAAGCGTGTCCATCTGCCAGATGGTGCACATCACACTCATTATGTATGTATATACCCATCCCCTCCTCCCCGCTCCTATCTGCCTGACGCCCGATGAATGTTATTCCTATTTGTGCACTTAGGTGTTGATCAGTTAAAATCAATTTGATGGTGACTACATGTGGTGCTTATTTTCCCATTCTAGGGATACTTCACTTAGTAGAATGAGTTCCAGCTCTATCCAGGAAAATACAAGAGGTGATATATCATCATTGTTTCTTATAGCTCAGTAGTATTCCATGGTATACATATACTACATTTTATTAATCCACTCATGTATTAATGGGCACTTGGGTTGTTTCCACATCTTTGCAACTGTGAATTGTGCAGCTATAAACATTGGAGTGCAGATGTCTTTTCTATAGAATGTCTTTTGTTCTTTTGGGTAGATTCCCAATAATGGGATTGCTGGATCAAATGGTAGGTCTACTTGGATCTGTTTAAGGTATCTCCATATTGCTTTCCACAGAGGTTGCACTAATTTGCAGTCCCACCAGCAGTGTATGAGTGTTCCTGTCTCTCTGCATACATGCTAACATTTATTGTTTGGGGACTTTTTGATAAGGGCCATTCTCACTGGGGATGAGTGATATCTCATTGTGGTTTTGATTTGCATTTCCCTGATGATTAGAGATGTTGAGCATTTTTTCATATGTTCGTTGGCCATTATTCTGTCTTCTTTTGAAAAGTTTCTGTTCATGTCCTTTGTCCACTTTTTGATAGGGTTGTTGGATTTTTTTTTCCTGCTGATTTTCCTAAGTTCTAAATAGATTCTAGTTATCAGCCCTTTATCGGATGTGTAGCATGCAAATATTTTCTCCCATTCTATAAGTTGTCTGTTTGCTCTCATGATAGTTTCTTTGCCTGTGCAGAAGCGTTTTAATGAGAGTTTCACACTCCTACTCCAAACTTCAATGTTTACTAAGTCTTTGGAAAGTGAAGGTGAGGAGAATGGTTATCAATAATAGCAAATGCCTGCTGTGTTTTCATTAAATAATGCAAATCAAATAGTCTTAAGTGGTTTATTTGATTGTTACACTATTTATGAAAATACACTCAGTGAAGATACATGGAATACTTTAGTGAAGTCACCAAACTCCAACAGTTAGGACCTAGTTTCCTTTCCATACCTGCCTCCTAAATTCACTGTAGGGATTAAATGAACTAATGAAAGAAAAATGGTTAAAACAATGTTTGGCCCTCAGTAAATAAAAACATTAAACAATCTTCTTTCTTATGGAGGTGATAGTTAAAGCAGCAGACCAGGAAAATCACTAAGTCTAGAATGGCAAAAAGAACCCAAGTCTTTTTCATCTATTAAAAACAAGAACCAACACTTTATGGCATTTGTTACATGCATACATTAAATACTTTTGAAATGTTAACTCATGTTATATTCACCACAGTCTGATAAAATAGATACTATCTTTATTCTCGTTTTATGGACGAAAGAAACTTAAGCACAGAGAGGTTATGTAACTCGTCCAAAGTCACAGACCTGGTAAGTGGCAGAACTGGGATTTTAATTTAAGAGGCAAATTGCCACCATGCCCTATCTCTTAGACAATTGACTATGCAGCTTCCTATTTGCATTTGCATTATGGCTATTAGCAATGAAACTATTACCATCTGACTAGTTTCTTATAAATACAAGCAGTTTCGAAACAGCACCCTTGTGGTTCCCTAGCAATTATGAGACCAAAAATCACAAGAATCATTTTTCTCTTTATATCCAAGCCTAATCCAGAGCACTTTAAGTTTGTGCTAATTCTGCCTTATTATCTCTTCTACGAATAAGCTAAAAGCTTTAGACTGTGAACAGGAAAGATGTCTGTCTTCATGAGAACTAAGTTCCCATGCCAATAAAAATGATAAAGAATAAAATGTTTTGTTTCAACTTCATTGTTTGACTAAAGCACTTAAATCCCAAATGCATGATCCCAGAATTATCTAGATGTCTATCACCCTTCATGATGTAAAAGACAATTTGGGTTTGAATTTAAAGTATCCAAGGAAACAAAATTTGGGGGAAAATTGTATGAAAGAGGGGAAAAAGAGAAACATCCCAAATGCCTTTCAGAAATATTCCACCCACACTGCTTTTGGACAACATTGTCAGAGGAGAAACATTTAACACCCCCTTTCTTTAAAGTTAGATTTGTTTAACTGGCCAGGGCTTAAGAAAATGTTATGTTTATTCTGTGGGAACATTTGCTAAGAATGAATTTAACTTGGCTACTATGAAAGTTGTTTTTGTTGTTTGGATTTTTTTTAATCTTAGTACTTAGGATGACTTTGTTTTCTTTGGGATGGAAGGAGCAACTTTTCATACAATTTAGTGGTTACATGAAACCACCTCGATTGGCTCTCATACATTCCACATACTATATATAATATAAATTTCAGCTGGGTTTGTTTTCCCAAAATCCAAGAACTTCTGCATAAAAGTTGCTCAATTTCAGAAAGATTTAAACCACAGGGAGGATAATTCTAGATGACGCCAAACTACAGGGGTTTCCTGAGAAAACTGCATATCAATTCACCTCTCTCATCTGTCTTCATTCCCACATCTTGGGGCCTCAATTTAAAAGCCACCATATTCTGATTCAATGAATGTCTGATTTAGAATCCTGGAAGATTTTGCCTCTGATGAACACAATGCCCCAAAGCTCCTTCCTCCATCTCCACACCTCCTCACATTCTGACCCCTCTCTCTCCCCACACGTGCACACAATACACATAAACCAGAGTCCCAACCTGGCCTTGGGCTGTGCTTTGTCTGTCTTTCAATCTCAAGAACATTATGCAACCTCAAAAGCAGCTATGAGCCACACTTCTATGCAGGTGACTCAAGACAGTGTGATTATAGCTTTTATTTACTAAGTGGCACATGGGAGTTAGGAGGAGGGGTGTAATGGGAAATTTTCAGTGTTTTTTTAAAATCTCAATTATATGACATTTTTCTCCTTTTAGTTGTCATAGACTTTGGAATAAAATGTCCAATAGATATGGAATAAAAACAGAATTTGTGTCTCCATCCAATTCAAAAATCCAAAATTGGACTGTAAGGTTATATGTTCACTCAATCAGATTTGAGGAGAGTTCAATAGAGGAACTACTTTCCAAAGGTTGGGCAAGGTGAAGAAGAATCAAAAGGGAAAAATAAAACAGAGAGCATTGCCATCCCTAGACCCAAATGGGCAAGAAGAGAGAGAGTTGAGCCTATCAGGCAGCAGATACAGCCTTAGAAAGATGATGGAGGCCACAGCAGGAGGACAGTCACTGTTGTTCTCATCCTGCCTGTTATCTGCTACAGTCCCTCCTAGTGACAAAGCCAACTGGAATCCAGAGGACCAGAGAGTCCTTTCCTGAAGTCCAGACAGGTCAGTTTCCCAGGACATAGGGGCAACTGCACCAGAGAATAAATCTGGACATGCATACAGAGAATATCCAGCATGAACACATGCTGCAGAGTATAAGATATTGTAGCTCGATCAATGGACAGATTGATAGAAGCGGTTTATTTGGATACTATTGAATTCAAATATGTTAAATGTTTAAAATCCTTTGAATCAAATCCTATTTAGGGGCAGTTCAAAAACTCTCCCACCAAGCCCAACTAAAAGCTCAGTTGAAACTATATAGGCAACATTTCTATGAATAAAAATATTTATTAACCTAAGTATTGCTTTCTTTCAAAATAAATTGCTTTATACTTCCAGAGAAAAGAGATTGTAATCGGATCTTTCCCATTCTGTCTTTGCTCTGGGATTTTAAAAGGTATCATGCTGCATTTTCAATTCAGGCTTAGAAATCAAGACTATGAGATTCTGGGAATTGCAAAATGATCATTTTACCAATAAAAATGGTTTTGAGTGATCACACTAGGCTGTTTTTGTAAACTGAACTTAGGTCAGAGGATAAACATTCCCATTGGGTATCTGTTGTTATAAAAAGTATTGCCATGCTAAGAAATAGTAGAGAAATCCTTAAAAAAAAAAAAAAAAACAGCTGCACTCATCTACCCTGGGTGTTAATCGAATTAGCTATTTAGCCAAGTAATTGGATGCTTTTTCTAGCTTTGATTGACTCAGAAACAATATGAAATTTGGCACATACTTCATTTCCCCTGTGCTAGGATTCCACTGACAGCTACCGTGAGATTCTGACCTGGCAGCAGATAGACACTGTTTCAGAAAGACAAGAACAAGAACAGCTCCATGGCCATGATGGAGCAAGAGTACTCATTGCTGAAGAAGAATATTAACACAATTGGGGCAGTTAGAACCCAATCTAGGTGCTCATGAAAACAAGAGTGACTTCTTCAGGTTTCATAGGTAACCTACTGGACGGAGAATGACTACAGAATGCTCAGACATAATCCCTACCACAAGACGCTCACCTGCCATTCTCTTGTTCCAGAGACAGCTGTTAGGGAGAGAAAGGGAATGAGAGTGAAAAGCACCCACACATAAGCAGCTTGTTTGAATCAATCATTATCCACAGCAACACCGGTGGATAATTACAGGAAATATCTGTAAAATGGTTCTCATTTACAAATGAGAAAGTATTCCCTCTCCCCCAGGCCATATCAGACAGAGAATAATCTAAGTTCTGCTACTCAGACATTTGCTTACTGAATTTCAGCCATACTGACAACCCTCAATCCTTTTAGTCACTAGCCCTTTTTTCCCTTGGAGCCTTTGCCCATTCAATTCATCCTGTCTGGATACTTTTCCTGTGGACTGGTCGCAGGGCTCCCATTCACACAGCCACCCTTCCCCTCCCGGACTTCATTCTCTCGCCCCCCTCCCCCACCCAGGTGTGACAGTTTCCTGCATTTCTCTCCCTAGACAGAAGGTAAGCCATGTGAGAACAAGGACATTGTCTGTGTGTCCTCTCCCCAGTGTCTAACAGAGGGCTTGCCACATAGTAGACCCTTAATAAATATTTGTTCAATGCATGAATGAAAT
>CM052437.1:80600212-80650565 GCA_028533085.1 Varecia variegata
CATAGACCTTATCTTCACCAGAGCTCAAGAGAGAATGTATTAATCCTTACAATGTTTGTGAAGATGGCACTTCTCTCTTACTAATATATACTAAACAGATTAAAGTGATTCACACAAAAAAATTACTGCCATTGCTAAATTACCGTCAAGAAAATTGTCTGGTCTGCCAGTTGTGGTCATAGAACCTAGTAGTCATCTTATAAAAGTCATCTATATAAAAGTCCTAAAGACTCAGGAGAAGGAGGAAAGAGTACAGAGTATGTTTTTCTATTTTGCTGACTGGCAGAACTTTTCTAACCTCTCTGAGACTCATTTTCCTCATTTTTAAGATGTGTATAACTCAGAACTTGCAGAGTCATTGTAAGAATAATAAAATTATGTATATTTACACATATAAATACATGCATATATATACACATACACACACGCGCACACACACACACTTAGATCAGAATCTTGCACAAAGTGTTAAATATTAATAATTTATAAATTTTTCTAGTATTATACCAAAATGTTACAAAGGCAAGCAAAATATTAAGACGACAAGTTTCTATACCCACGAACTCCATATACATGGAAAATTTCAGGGTAAACAGAGCTATCAAATAACAAGAAATGTGTTAAATAGAACACAGAGCATAACTGCAAAAAAGCCTTTCCTGGAAAAACATTAACTATGTTAAGAAAATATAGGAAAGGAAAAAAGAAAATGTAATTGAAATAACAAAAGTAAAAGAGGAATTCTTCATGGACATTTTATCTCTAGGTAAGATAAGCGGGGTGAGTCAACTGATAAATTTCTAAGAGAGAGAACCTCTTTAAATATTTTTGTAACTTCTATGTTTACAAACATACAAACATGAACTGCATTTAATATGCATGCTTTGAAACACATCATCTATTCCCAGGGGAGATCTCAGTGGGAGTCCTGGCTGTGTGACCCAGTATTCAGATGTCCTTGCCATGCTCCGAAGGGTCAGAGGTATAAACCTTCCTACGGTTGGTTTTGTACAAAGAACACGGCAGCCTCCTGGGAAACGCTGGGCAACAGGCAGTCTGGTCCTCCGTTTATGGTCCTGCTAGCTGTGCAATCTACACAAGCATCTCACCAAAGAGAGGGTGAAGGCTGAAATTCTGTCCAACCTCCCCTCATCAAGCATTGTGTCCAGGCATATGCTGGATACACAGAAAGGGCACTTTGTTTTATTTCAACCCCCCCAAATTCCTGCATTAACTAGCTTTCACTCGGAGGGCAGTAAGACAGGAAAACTCAGTGTTAAAGAGAGGAACCAACTTGAGGTGTAGCCTGTGAAATTTCTTCTTTACTTTCACTCTTTTCTACCAGGGATTATAACCAGATGAAGAAAAAGTAGATGGTAATAGATATAAAGGGAGGGAAATAGTTCACCCAAATTTCTACAAGTTACCAAGTACCCACAGGAATAATGTAAAGAATGGGCAGGTGGGCAGGGAGTTTTCCTAGAGGGATTGCTGGATTCCCTTGGGATGTGGGGCGAATATGCTGGCCCAAGCTATGAGAGGCCAACATAATGGTGGAAGGAAGAGGATGCATGGGAGACATTGAGCTTTGGGAAGAGCAGACGTCATTAGGACACTGCTGAGAGGGAGAGAGGCAAAGAGAATAAATGGCAAATGTCCTGCAGCCGCTAAGTTCATGCTCCTGCAAAACGATAAGCTTGGGTGGTGGGAAATCCAGGCAATTGCCTTTCTGGGAATGAAGGGCATCAAAATTTCCTAGAGAGCTTTTAAAAATAAAACTCCCAGCCCCACTCTTAAATATTTAGTAAATTTGCATTGGGGTCCTGGAAATCTGAATCGTTAAGATGTCCCATAGGTGTTATCCAGGATTTGAAAATAATGGATATGGAGTGAGAGAACAAGAGGCAATCACTGGAGACTCCCAGTTCTTGCTGGGGAAACCCCAAAGGCTGGACAGAAGGGTTGACAATTTTGTAGTGTTGGAGAAGATAAAACAGAAAAATGTACTTTTGTTACAGTTTATCCATATCCTTTTGGTGTCCATATAAGGGTAACTTAGCATCATTTGGGTGTTTACAGGAGAATTAAGAACCAAATTTGAGCAGTAAAAAGTAAAGATTTTTAAAGACATTTGCTTAATTGGCAAAGCCATAGTATGAAAGCTGTGGGCTAAAAATCTATAGAACTGATAGTTGGTATGGATTATTGTTTTAATACTTTGTTTCAGTATTCATGATAATTTATATTATAGTAAGCAAGGAAAGTCTCAGACATCTTGAGAGATTGGGTGTAGGAACAACAGAAATAAAATTTTCATCTGTAATTGCTTTACCTAAAAAGTAGACACCAGTAAATCATCAATTTGCAATTTTCTAAAGCTACACATTGCAGAGTTTTCGGCAAAAAAAATTGGTCCTCAATCCACCTTCTTTTATGAACACTTGAAAACTGGAGAGAAAGAAATGAATGAAAAGCAAAAACTCTATTGATGGGTTCTCTCTGGACTCCAATAGTCAACACTATAGGAAGATACGAACCATAATACACCAGCATTGCTTAAATACACAATCATAAGCTATATGGAATTTATGTCCCCACTGCCAGGAGTCAAAAGAATGTTAGGATTGAACATATATAGTTATCTGATTACTGAATTATAAAGTTGAAAACATACAGATAACATCCTTTGGGAAAATAGTAAATATTTTTTTTATAGTCAACGTTTAACATTATTGAATGCAGATAAACTTTAAAAAGCATAACTTTCCACTTACAAAGAATCCTTTCATCAGAATTTATAGCAACCATTGCTGTTTGCATCTTGGGCTGAAGATTTCCATGTTCAAATAGGACTTTCCACCTAGAGCTGGGTACCCAGTTGTAGCAGTAACCCACTGTCCAGCTTCTCCAGGGCAACCCAGAAAAGGTGCGCCAATCCTGATGCAATCAAGGTGTCAGAACAGTTTTCTTAAAAAGTCAAAAAGAAGGCCCCAGTGGCTAACCTACATCAGCATATCCTAAAGTGCTCCTGGTGTATAATAATCAACATTTTTAACGACTAAACAAATGAACAGGTCAGATTGGCATAGGACCTCGGCTGTTCCATGGTGTCTAGAAGACTCTTCTCTGCAACAGCATACACCTCTTTTCTAACTGTTGCACAGCTATTATGAAATTACGTGTTGATTTTAGTGTATTTCTTATTTTCTCCCCTTCAGACTATTGAGGATATCTTTTCTTTTTATGGTTTTTCTCTAAAGCAAAGATAACAATTCTAATTACTTGTTACTTAAAAAGGAGATATCTTACTTTTAACTAAAAAGATACCTGTCACCATGGTGATGCTATTTATCTCAGATAATACAGAGTTCCAGCTGTGATGGACTTCACAATCTACCAGTGTTTCCGACATCCTTCCAATTCCCACCAATGCCATAGCAGGGACCCATTGTCCAGGGTAACCCAGAAAAGGCACTCCAGGCCCAATGCTCTAAAGATGCACTTAAAACCTTTTCTATTCCTGACCCCAGTGTCTTCTCCAGTGCTTTGTGTGGATAAATTCCATAGTTTCTGCAGAACCGGAAAGCCGTGGCTCACTATGGCCCCTGGCCCTGGTCAGTTCAAGCACATGCTCCAATTGTCTCTGCCATCGAATCCAGTTGGTTAGACTCCAGGAGCAACAGGGGAATGGTGGTACAAGTTGCTGTTATTGTACAACCAACTGGACATACACTGTGGCACAAGAGGTTGGGAAGCTAAGAGAATGATACTTCCCATGTGTTCTTTATCTGTCACTGAAACACCTACTTAAGGTCTCTTTAGTCTAAGAATCAGGGCCTTTCCTCTGGTTAAAAGGCCCATTAGCATAAGGGCAAAGGTCAGGGTATTTGTATCAGCTTTTTTCTTTTAGAAATAGTTTTTGAAATGGGCACTGTAGAATAATAGTGATAGTAGTCATTCCATTGTAACATAAATTTGTCTGTTGCTGTCTTATGGAATGAGATACAAGGAAGTCTACTAATCAAAATTAAAAATGGGTCTGGGTTCACACACTCCATGGCCCATCCAAAGGGGATACTTACCATACACATTAGATCCAGGTTTTTATAAGACAACTCTTACTTTTGTGTTCACCTCTCATTTTATTTCTATTCCTGACAACAAAAATTATGTTTTCATAAAGAATTTTAATAAATATATGAGTAAAAAATGAGCCAAAGACTAACGACAAATTAAGAAGATTTAATCCTTCTAGCAAACAAACCAACCCAAAAGTACCTAAAGTAAATTAAATTATGAGAAAAAAACAATAAAATGAATTTCGTTGGGATCCATACCCCATTAATGAATATTCACATATGAACATATAAACTATATGAAATGCTTGATGAGTCATCGGGTTTATTTAGCCCTCTTTGTCCCAGAAAATGTCTGACAGGTGTTCTAATCAGGAGAGTTCAGACTCTCATCAGATAGGTTTCAATTCAATCCAATTCAGAAAAATAATTGAGGAATACCTACAATGTGCCAATTTCAGAAGGGATTAGAAAGATGACTCTTAGCTCCATAAGAATAAGAAGTACGTCATATCCATTTTGTTCATAAGTTCCTAGGCCAATAACTGGCCTATAGTAAGCAATCATAAGTACACCTTCATTTATATAAAGGAATGAATTCATTCCCTCTCTTGCAGGGATTGAAAACATAGCCTTCATGGTTGGACTGCACTCTCTCTAGTCCAGCAAATATTTTCACACACCTGTTTGTTTCACACACTGCTGGGAGGTAGGCAGGAAAAATATTAGTTTTGATTGCCTGATGAAACAACTAATTATTAGTAAATTTAAGCAATTTACCCAAAGCCAGGAAGGTAAGAAGGAGCAAAACAGAAAATATTCTTTTCCCTATACTTGGGACAACATACTCAGGTCCTGACCTATTTCCATGGTTCCCTGTTAAACTCACCTGGTAGGGAACACCTTTATCAGCAAAGCTCCTCCCTTTGTCTATGTGGAGATACTTCATTCAGAAGGTAGCCTTGGCCAGGCAAGGTGGCTCACGCCTCTAATCCTAACACTCTGGGAGGCCGAGGCAGGTGGATCGCTTGAGGTCAGGAGTTTGAGACCAGCCTGAGCAAGAGCGAGACCCCGTCTCTACTAAAAATAGAAAGAAATTATCTGGCCAACTAAAATATATGTATAGAAAAAATTAGCCGGGCATGGTGGCGCATGCCTGTAGTCCCAGCTACTCGGGAGGCTGAGGCAGTAGGATCGCTTGAGCCCAGGAGTTTGAGGTTGCTGTGAGCTAGGCTGACGCCACAGCACTCACTCTAGCCCTGACAAAGCGAGACTCTGTCTCAAAAAAAAAAAAAAAAAAAAAAAGAAGGTAGCCTTCACAAACCACCATGCTTTGCAGAGCGGAACTGAAACATTTGTTGAGTCCTGATTGTGGGACAAGCATAGAGCTAGATTTTACATGGCTTAGCTTATTTAAACCCCCTAATTACTCGCTAATATTCATCTCATTTCCCATCTGAGGTATCAAATATGAGAAAATTAAATAACTTGCCCAAGGTCAGAGTTGTACGTGGTAGAGCTGGGATTTCAACAATCACAGTCTTATTTCAAAGCTCATTGTCTTTAGTTTATTACACACTGCCTCCAAAAAAGGAAAGTTAGCTACTCTTCACAAAATATCTGAGGACTTTTGCCCTAAGAAATAACTGAGCATGATTGCAGTGAACCTCTCTAATAAGAAGTAACCCTGGTTTCCTTTGATCAGAAAGAATGCTTCAGAACTGCATGGTGTTTACAAAGCCTTGCTCCAGGAATTGCTTTCTTTCTGCTGAGATGTGAAACCACAAACTAGTCGCTTTGGGTAATTAAAGATCCTTTGCACCATCTGAATGTGTCAACAGCAAGTGTCCTGGGTAAATTTCAAGTAAGTAATTACATTCTGCCAATCTGAAATGCCTTTCTAATTTCATCCACCTAACATATCCACTTACTGTACCTTTTAGTGTGGCTGCAGATAATTCTAAAATAACTAAGACCACACAGACAGTTGTCCAAAATAAGAATAAGAAAATGGCCATTCGTTTGAAGAGTGTGTCAAGTTCTTCTGTATCATTGGATAGAAGCTGACATATAAATGTGGGGAGTCCACTTTTCCCCTTGCATATCAGATTTCCAATGGCTAATTTAAGCAATCAGAAATAAAAGCTGATTATATCTCCTTTTCCATTTCACCTTTACCTGCTATGGTGTGGGTAAATCAATTTATTCATTTTATAAAAACTTTGCACTCTTTAGAGAAAACAGTCTATTGAAATATTACATTTATAGCTACAGACAATCTAATGCCAAAGATATTTTTAAAAGAGCTCCACTCTAGAAGATAAAGTGTCATCCTAAAATCTATCACACATGCTTTATTATAACAAGCCATGTTATGCCTCAAAGGGGGAAAAAAAAATCTCAACAGCAAGCCATAATTTGCAGGATATTTTTCTCACAGAACTTAGTAGGAAGGATTTCCCTGCAGTAGATCTTTTTAAAATTTACTGGCAAATCAGCCGGATAAGTAAATAGTACAAGTAGAAAAAATACGTGATATTTTATGAATTAATTTCCCAAGCAAAAGCCCACAAAGATTTGCTTTTATAACTAATCCTTCTTACTCAGGAATATGATATATAATCAAGCAATTTATAAACTAATGGTCTAGCTAATAATTCTGTAATTGCTATGAAAGCAAATGAACCAATTGTTAATCCTATCTAAAAGCATTTGAAGTGGTTTTATAAGAGATCTCCCACGCCCATGCAATATACCCACACCACACACATACACACACACACAGACACACTGTTGATCTTACTTCCCAAAAGTAGTTTTGCAGCTATGCTTCAGGATTTTGAGTAATATAAAGGCAGAAAAATTGGCATACGAATGCATGTCTACTTCATTTCCACAAAGTCCAAATGTTTCTTATTTCTTTATTCCCTAAAAATTATACATTTATCAAACTGTCAAAAAAAAAAGTCATTTAGCAGGGTTACTAACTACCAAATGTCGGCTGTTTTCTCCAGGTCATGTTTATCAATTCTTCATATTGGTCACCTAGAACCCCATAATTTTCATACTTAGTAAAAGGTGCAGAGGCCACAGCCACATTCAAATTGAAAGAAAAAGGAAATTGTTGCATAGTAAACTTGAAGCCATTCTTCAGGAGTGGAAGGTGTCAAGTGGCTGAAGACTATCCCCAGATTTAATCATGGAACCATTTTCAGTCAATCTTAACTTTAATTCCCTGTCCTTTTCTAGAGGTCCCTAAACCTGGAACTTGTTCAAAATTATACCTAACTTCTAAAACTGAAATACCAGCAGTCCTTACTCTACAGTTGGAGGAGATTAAATGCAAGAAGCTAAACAGACTTAAAGCAGAGTTGATCCTAGAATGCAAGACTATAGACTCCCAAGTTGTTTCTCATGCTGCTATGCAGCAAACGATTTCCTTCTCTTGCTTGCCTACAAAATATAAACTCCTGGAGTATAGATCTAATCATCACAATATAGACTTTCTCAGCGATATTTATCTTGACCATGACCTGGCTTGGAAAATATGCCTAGTAAATTGCCCTCAGTGCTTTGACTAGCATCACCAAGCCAATCGCAACCTAACTTTCTCACATTATCTTTCTCACATTATCTTTCATTGCCTCCCAACATTAACCCCATATATCTGTCCATGATGACATCTCATAAAAAGCAATATAAAGCTCCCTTCTCCTTTAGGAAATTAATTTTGTATTTTTATATCCCTGCAAATGAGGTAATGACTAGTTCATGAGAACTTATAAGAAAACACTTGCTATGGGCTCAACCATCTTTTTGTTCCCGTCATTCCTTAGCTAACAAAAGTCCATAATTTCTCTGTTACTGCAAAGGTTTTGACAGCTACACCATCACTGTAAAAATATGCTCCAGGCCCTGAAGTAATCCATCTCATTAAAGCCTGACCTTTGTCAAAAGAAAAAAAGGGTAAGGAGTTAAATATTTTACATGCTTCTCATGGCAAAATGTTACTTTGTAAAAGAGCAATCCAGCAAGGAGATTAGAAGACATAGGAGGTTTTATACAGAGAAAAGGAAATCAATAATCATAAGATCATTGTGATTACCTAGATAGGTTACTAAAATGTCTAATAAATTGTCCACAAATGCTTTTAGATGGCCCTATAATGGGGAGGAGAATCGAACTCACATGATATCTCATTTTCCTATTGATGAAGCATAAGCAATGATAAATATAAATTTTAAATTTTCCCTGATATAGTGCATCATTCTATTGAAATTGGCTACAATCATAGAAGAAGTAATGGGGAAGAGTATTCTTGGATTACTGCTTATCATAGGAGAAAGCAAAGAGAAGACACCAACATCTAACAAACTCCTACTTTGTCCCATGTAGTCTTCATACATTATTTTGTTTAATCCTCACAACATCTTTATTTGGTGAGTTTTATTATCTTCATTTTACAGAGGATGATGCTAATCATGAGAGGGATTAAGCATCTGGCTCACTGTCACACAAATAGTAAATAAACAAACCAATATATACATACAGTTCTACTTACTCCATCATCAATGTATAACTTTTAAAATATCTCAAAGGAGCTAGAAAGCGAAGAATAAGAAATTCAAAAATGCTCTAAAATTAATTTTCCATGAAATATTTATCACTTTAAATTCAAACACCCAGATTGCATACTGTACTTCAATATTATCACACTATTGGAAAGTATTAATAGTACATTCTTCTAGAAAAAATGACTTATTAGAGTATTTCAAATCCAAGATTTCCAAATAATTGTATTTTAAGCATTTATACCAAAATGATACTATCTCTTGAATTCTTTAAGTCTGACACAGAATCTCCTAGATAATGTTTCATTCTATAATTTAGAGACATTATTATTCAAACCCATACAGAACTTAAGGTCAGATATGTTCGAGCTATTCCATACTCAGTAGTTTGCAAACTAAGAAAGATTATTCTAACTCAGTTCCATTAGATTCAGGGACAAAGTCTACAGCATATGATAAGTTTATTCTCATTAACTCCCATTACTATAAAAGAGAAATTAGTAGCCAATTAAGAAAGGGAGAAGAGTGGAGAATTTCCATGGACACTTTGTAGCATAACTGGTTTTGACATGTTCCACAAAGAGAAGAATGGCATAAACTGGGTAAAGTTTCCATCATGCTGCCACCAGTGAATCTGGCTGACAAGTTTAATCAATTGATAACAATATGTTTTCTCTCTTAGTCCATTCAGGCTGCTAACTACCATAAACTGAGTAGCTGATAAATAATAGACATTTATTTCTAAAAGTTTTGGACTTATAGTCAACATAGTCCTGGAAGTCCTTGCCAGTATAATCTGAGAGGAACAAGGAATCAAGGGTATCCAAATGGGGGCAGAAGAGGTCAAACTTTCACTCTTTGCTGATGATATGATATTATATCTAGAAGACCCCAAATATTCAACCTAGGGACTCCTGGAATTGATAAATGAATTCAGCAAAGTCTTATGATACAAAGTCAATGCACACAAATCAGTACCTTTCATATACACTAATAGTCAAGCCAAGAATCAAATCAAAGATGCAACAACTTTCACAATAACATCAAACAAAATCAAATAATTAGGAATATATTTAACTAAGTAGCTGACAGATCTATATAGGGAGAACTATGAAACACTCAGAAAAGAAATTGCCAAGGATGTAAACAGATGGAAATCCCTACCATGCTCATGGATTGGCAGAATCAATATTGTTAAAATGTCCTTACTACCTAAAGTGATCTACAGAATCAATGCATTCCCTATCAAAATACCAACATCATTTTTCACAGATCTAAAGAGAAATAATTCTATGTTTCATGTGGAACCATAGAAGACCCCATAAAGTCAAGGCAATCTTAAGCAAAAAGAACAAATTGGGAGGCATCAATCTACCAGACTTCAAGCTATATGGTAAGGCTATGGTAACCAATACAGCATGGTACTGGCACAAAAACAGAGGCATGGACCATTGGAACAAGACTGAGAACCCAGATACAAAATCATCCTCATATTGTCAGCTGATCTTTGACAAAGCAGATAAAAATATACACTGGGGAAAAGAATTCTTGTTCAATAAGTGGTGTTGGGGAAATTTGATAGCCATATGCAGAAGAATGAAACTCAATCTGTACCTCTCACCTCTCACAAAAATCAAGTCAAGATGGATAACAGACTTAAGGCATGAAACCATAAGAATTCTAGAAGAAAATGTTGGGAAAACTCTTACAGACATCAGCCTAGGGAAAGAATTTATGAAGACCCCCAAAGCAATCACAGCAGCAACAAAAATAAATAAATGGGACCTGATCAAATTAAAAAGCTTCTACACAGCCAAGGAAACTATCATTAGAGTGAATAGACAACCTACAGGATGGGAGAAAATATTTGCATGCTACACATCCAATAAAGGACTGATAACTAGAATCTATATAGAACTTAAGAAAATCAACAAGAAAAAATCAAACGCCATTAAAAAGTAGGCAAAGGACACAGAAACTTTTCAAAATAAGACAGAACCATGGCCAAAAAATATCTTTAAAAAATGTTCAACATATCTAATCATCAGGGAAATGCAAAACAAAACCACAATGAGAAATCACCTAACTCCAGTGAGAATAACTTTTATAAAAAAGTCCCAAAACAACAAATGTCGGCATGGATGTGGAGAGATAGGAACACTCATACACTGCTGGTGGGACTGCAAACTAGTACAACCTCTATGAAAAGTAATAAGGAGATACCTTAAAGAACTAAATATAGAACTACCATTTGATCCAGCAATCCCATTACTGATCATCTACCAAGGAAAAAAAGGCATTCCATAATAAAGACATCTGCACTAGAATGTTTATAGCAGCACAATTCACATTTGCAAAGATGTGGAAACAACCCAAGTGCCCATCAGTACATGAGTGGATTAATAAAATGTGGTATATGTATACCATGGAGTACTACTCAACCACAAAAAGCAGTGGTGAACTAGCATCTTTTGTCTTATCCTGGATGGAGCTAGAGCCCATTCTTCAAAGTGAAGTGTCACAAGAATGGAAAAACAAGCACCACATGTACTTACCATAAAATTGGTACTAATTTGTACTGATCAACACTTACGTGCACACATGGAAGTAATATTCATCAGGTGTTGGGCAGGTGGGAGGGGAGGGGATGGGTAAATTCACAAACAATGGGTGCAGAGTGCACTGTCTGAGGGATGGGCATGCTTGTAGCTCTGGCTTGGGTGGTGCAAAGGCAATATGTGTAACCAAAATGTTTGTACCACCATAATATTCTGAAATTTAAAAAAAAAGATTGGTTTAGCTATTCAGGCTCTTTTCTGATTCCAACAAAAGTGTAGAATTATTTTGTGATGGGGATTGCATTTAATCTGCAACTCACTTCCAGTAGTGTAGACATTTTAACAATATTGATTCTACTGATCCATAAGCGTGATGTATTTTTCCATTTGTTTGTGTCATCTGCGATTTCTTTCCTCAGTGTTTTGTAGTTCTTTTGGGAGAGATCTTTCACCTTAGTTAAAAATATTTTTTGTATTTTGTTTTCTTTGCAGCTATTGTGAATGGTATTGATCTTTGATTTGACTTTCAGTTTGAGTGCTACTTGTGTATAGAGACCCTATTGATTTGTATACATTGATCTCGTAACCTGAGACTTTACTGAATTTCTTATCAATTCCAGGAGTCTCCTGGTGGAGTCTTTGGGGTTTTCTAGATATAATATTCTGTCATCAGCAAAAAGTGATAGTCTGAATCCCTGTTTTCCCCATTTGGATACACTTTATTTCTTTCTTTTGCCTGATTGCTCTACCTAGGATTTTCAGCATTATGTTGAATAGAAGTGGCCACAGTCGGAACCCTTGTCTTGTTCTAGTTCTTAAGTGGAAATGCTTTCAACTTTGCCTGGTTCAGTATGATGTTGGCTGTGGGTTTCTCATATATGGCTTTTATAATTTTTAAATATATTCCTTCTATGTCTGGTTTGTTGAGGGTTTTTATCATGAAATTGTGCTGAATTTTGTTGAATGCTTTTTCTGCTTCTATTGAGATGATTACATGGTCTTTGTTTTCACCTCTGTTTATGTGGTGAATCACCTTTATTGATTTATGTATATCGTACCATCTTTGCATCCCTGGGATGAAGCCCACTTGGTCATGGCGGATATGCTGTTGAATTTGGTTTGCTCGTATTTTTTTGAGAATTTTTGCATCTATATTATAAGGGATATTGGTCTGCAGTTTTTCGTTGTTGTTGTGTCCATTTCTGGCTTTGGTATTAAGGTGATACTGGATTCTTTGAATGAATTGGGGAGGATTCCCTCCTTCTTGATGTTATAGAATCATTTCTAGAGTATGGGTATGAACTCTTCTTTGTAGGTCTAGTAAAATTCAGCTATGAATCCATCTGGTCCAGGGCTTTCTTGTTGTTTATGGAAGATTTTTTATTAGTGCTTCAATCTCATTGCTCATTATTGGTCTGTTCAGAAGCTCTGTTTTTTTTCTGATTGAGTCTTGGGTGGTTGTGTGTTTCCAGGAATTTATCCATTTCCTCTACATTTTCTAATTCATGTGCATAGAGATTTTCATAGTATTAACAGATGATATTTTGTATTTCTGTGATATCACTTGTAATATTTTGTTTTTTAATTTCTGATTGAGTTATTTGGTTCCTTTCTCGTCTATTCCTGGTCAATATAGCAAGCGGTTTTTCAATTTTGTTTATCTTTTCAAAGAACCAACTTTTTGTTTTACCTTTGGGGGTGTCCTTTCACTCTGATTTTTTTCATATGTCCAGAGTTTTTGTGATGCTTCCCTCTCATCTGGAGCTGCTGTCACCTATTATTTTTGGATTTTCTTTTGTTTAGGTATGGGGCTCCCCACACACACACTCATAAAGGTATGAGTGTAGCATATGTTAGATAAGAACCTTAGGCTTTGCTTGTGGGTGCTTTGATGGCAGTCTAGATTCTGGACAGATGCTTTGGTTATGTATATTCCTTAGTGTGGCTGTTTTCTCAGTTGCTATTTGTTTGTAGGCTATAGAGGTGATGAGCCATGTGTGGGCAGATGCCCTGTCTCTTTTTGATGAGGGAGGATGGAGGTCTTTGAAATCCTTTCTCTTTCCCCAGGCCTGTGGTTTTCTTGACAGTGTGAATTATATTGACACACCCAGTTTTTCAAAAAATATTTTTAATGGCAAATGAAGAGTAACCTGACAACTAGAGAGGTAAGAGGCAATTCAGAGAATGCACAAAAGGAATTTATTCTAAAGTATAAGAGTTGAATGGATGTGTCCCATCATGGGAACTAATTTAATGGTGGTGGAGAAGTATACTTTTGAGTTCTCAGATATTCTAGAGCACAGCCTCCGGGAATAAAGCATGAGTAATTGAGTCTGAGTTACCGTAGAGAGTTATCAGTGGATAAATCCCCCAGCTACAGTCTTCTCAAGAGACCTGAGCCCTGGGGACTAATTTTCTAAGAAAGACAAAGTTTAGCATGAGAAATTCTTTAGGGAGAGTACAAAGCCATAACCAAATCAAGGTTCTTATGGCTACAAATTGAACAATGCAACATTTTTGGACTCAAAATTTTTTTTTTTCAAAATGACAGAAGATTTGGGAGAAAAAAGCTCTTTTAAATACATTTAGCAATATGAAATTCCCCATATTTGAGCATTTTTCTGACCTACAAAAATGTTAATTCCAAGTGACCTAACCAACTTAATACTAACAAAACCTGAAAATAAATAAGCCAGAACTCCCTGTACATCTTGACTATCTCTAACTTCTCTACTTTTAAAATATACTGCATACCCTATGGTAAATAACTTTCTGTCCTTTCACCAACTAATAGTGTATGTTGTTCTGGAAAGGAAGAAAAAAGTTCCATTGGAGAAGTGTATTCATTTATTTTTCTTTCATTTATTTAAAAACTTCTATTTTTTGAATCATTTTTTAATTTGATGCATTATATTTGTCCATATTTACAGGATACATGTGAAATTTTGCTACATGCATAGAGTGTGTAATGATCAAGTCATGGTATTCATCAGCTGAGTGTTTATCATTTCTGTATGTCAACTATTTCTTTTTGTCCCACCAAGTACCAGCTGTCATGCTAAGGCAGTAGCAACAGATAAATTTGCTACTAATATGAAAGAAAATAAACACAAAAATAAATACTCACATATTTCTATATTATAAGTGTTATAAAGAAAAGTATGAGGGTATTATGGGCTGAATTTTGTACCCTCAAAATTCATATGATGTAGTTCTAAATTCTAGTACTCAATAATGTAACTGTATTTGGAGGTTGGGTCTTCAGAAAGGTAATTAAGTCACAAAGGGGTCATTAGATTGAGGCCTAATCCATTATGACCACTGTCCTTAAAAGAAGATTAGGCTAGGTGCAGTGGCACACACCTGTAGTCCCAGCTACTTGGGAGGCTGAGGCAAGAGGATTGCTTGAGTCTCGAGTCGAGCCTTGACAACACAGTGAGACCCCCATCTCACAAAAAAGAGAGAAAAGAAAAGGAAACAGAAGAAAATAAATGGGTAGGATAAATAGGACATACACACAGATCAAAGACCATGTGAAGACACAGAAGGTTGCCATCTATAAGCTAAGGAGAGAGCCCTCAGAAGAAACCAACCCTGTTGACACCTCGATCTGGGACATCTAGCCTTCAGAATTGTGAGGTAATACATTTCTCTTATTTCAGCTACACAATTTGTGGCACTTTGTATGGCAGCCCTACAAAACTAATATAAGGGAAGGAGGGTGAGTGAGTGTGGGACTAGATTCAGCCCTCTTTGAGGGGCAAAGGATTGGCAGAAATTAGGTGGGTCATAGTTACAGGGAATAACAACACAAGCAAAGGAGACAATGTATACCATGAGGCCAGAAACCTGAAAAGCCTTGTTCCTTCTGAGTAATATTTGACTCATCTACCTAAGCCATAAGCAAAACCAAAGAGTGAAGCTTCTATGTGGATGGAACCTTCATTCATAGTTTCCCATTATATATATCTTCAAGGCCAGACTTTCAAGCCAGCTGGGTCATTTATTTTTGTCACATCATTAATATCAATACTTATAATACTTAAGATTTATTGAGTATTTGTATGTTGCACACTATTATAAAAACTTTATTTGCATTAATATGTTCAACACTCCAAGCAATTTTATGAAAGTATTTTTTATTAATTTTATTTTATAGGTGTTTTAACTAAGGCACAAGGAGACGAATTCCCCAACTACACACAGCAAATCTAAGAGGAGGAAAATGAATTTGGAGAGTTGTTCTGGCCCTAGAACCCATATTAAAACACAATTGTAATTATAATGGAATCCTACGTGCATATACTTTTTAACAATTCTCTAAGGTTTGGTTTTTGTTGTTTTCTTTTTTTAATTTTTACCTGAATATAAACCCTGCCCTAAAACTAGATAATAAATACATAGAGTGCATTTTAGCTCCTGATCACATTTTTTAATTATGAATGAACCCTGGACTCCAGACTCCTTATAAATAAACAATACATTTTCTCATGTTTTAAAATACTGTTTGTTACTTGTAGCCAAAACTTTCCTAACAGATTTACCATATAAGAAAAACAAAAGAAAAATTCCCTGACACAACATATAAGGAAAATGAAAAACAATATTGTCTGTACTTCTGCCATATATCTAAACTGGTAACATGCTGGTGTATATTTTAACAGATATTTTCATACATATAAATTTGATTTACAAAAAACCCGATAATTTTTGAACCTACATTTTATCTTAATATTATGTCATGGACACTTATCTGTTATATACATTATATGTATGAAATATTTATGAAACAACATTATTAAAGATTCTTCTAAAGCAGAGGTCAGAAAACTTTTTCTGTAAAGGGTCAGATAGTAAATGTTTTAGCTTGTGGACATCTGATATCTGTTGCAACTACTCAATTCTTCCACTGTAGCATAAAAATAGCCTTAGGTAATGTATAAACAAATAGGCAAAACTGTGTTCTGTTAAAACTTTATTTACAAAAACAAATGGTGTGCCAGATTTGACAAGTGGGCCAGTTTGCTGACTATTGCATTAAAACATTGTTTTGAATGGCTTATTTAGAATATCTTTACTATATGTGTTATGTTTTATTAAGCCTTTCTAATGACAGAAATGCTTCCTACATGGTTGCTATAACCCATGGAACTAGAAACATGGTATTGTTATAGATCCCAATTGAATTAATAAACAACTTATAATTTTTAGGATCAAGATTCAAATTTTGAAATGTATAAGAAAGACACAAAATTGAAAGAAATAGGAAATTTGTTTTGGTAAATAATGAAGGGGAATTTGGGCAGCTATTTATTCAGTGGGCTATACTTGAGAACGGATATATAGTAAATAGAAAAACCAAAATAGAGAAGGTTGAAATAATCAGTGGCCAGATGGCAGAATCCAAAGAAACTTTCTCAGGAGGAAGGATTTATAGCATTTAAATAGAACAAAATCTGGATTAGGATTCAGTGCTCTAATAAAGAGAACTCAGGTCATTCTAATTTGAGGTTTGGTCTGAAAGTAGCCACTTCACTGAAGGGAAGGTGTTTGGTTCTTTGCAGAATAAGAGTGTTAGATGGATGATATTTAAGCTTCCATCCCAATCTAGATGATAAACTCTACATTAATTTTTGGTTATACATATACTTTTCTCTGAAAAAGAAAACAGTTTGGTTTTGAATAGATTAAGTTAAACATGAGAATTTCATCAGATGGAAATATTAAATCAGGATAATTAAAACAGGATAAATCATTTTCGTGCCTTGGTACTATAATATTCCATACTCCACATTAAAAGTAAAACATCAAACCATGGAGGCATGCATATTTTCAAGTGTTGAGCAGAGTGCAATAATAAATATTTCCCACAATTCCACAATATCTATAAAAGAAAGCTATGAAGACAAAGCTTTGCCATCTGGCTAAATCTAATCAAATACCCCTCTGGAAAGATGGTGCATAGTTCCTTTAAGGAAATTATAGCAATTTTCTTTTAGGTGTTCTGGTCCTCCTCAATAGTTGAAAGGGGAGATAAGATGGTACTTCATTCAAACAGAGTCTCTATTGGATTGTGCAGTGCAGGCCCTGTGACCTGTGGACCAGGAAAAAGTACGAGCAGTCTCTCCAGGTCCACCAGCCCATGTAGGAGCAAGTGCTCTGCATGGAACCATGAGGATGAATGGGAACTATTCAATTGCTCAGTAGTTTGAAGCTGCTAATTAGTTCTGCCTACACAATAATTTAACATACAGCATGAAACAGTTGAAAATGTAATTTAAAAAAAAAAAAAACACGTTTATCACTGGTAACACTCAGGGTCAAAGCATTCACCTGTGACTCAGCGGATCCTTGCAGATACAGACTGTCTATCACGTCTTTAACAGAAAGAACATAGAGATTTATTATCTTAGGGGTCTTTCAGGCAGAGACTTTGAATATATTTTTAATGAAGAGCTACTTTTCACTTTCCTAGAACCTTGGGATCATGGATGGTTTGGGTACAAATAGGTGAATATTAGTCTTAACTTCTGAGCAGAGTAGAGAAAGATATAAACCTAATGCTGGTAGTTCAAAATCCCTAAGCAGAAGAAGATGACAAAAAGATGAGTGTGGTAACCAGCTATGATAATAGTAACATAGTATATTTTTGAGATCTGAGCTTACTTATTTATTTTTATTTTAGTAATACTACTACTCTCCATTATACCATTATTATTACTACTGAAATCACCACTACTACCAGAACTACTTATTTATGGAAAACTTACAATGTGCTATTCTTTAGTGAATACATTCCAAAAATATGTATGTAATCTCTGCTGTACGTAGAAGACCTTGTTGATTCCTGGGTATACCCTGACAGTACTGAAGTATTTTCCTTTCAGTTCTGAGCATTTTCAGGAAGCTGTTTCATATGTGTATGTTTCAGGTCCTCAGATGTAACCATGGATGTACATCCAATATTTCCATTTAGCAAGTAATCTCACAGATGATAAAGATTGAAAAGTATAGTGAAACATCTACATGTGCTAATATATGGCAAGGAAATGCCAATCAATTAGGAAAAACCTGGAAGAGGCTTACAAGATTGCATGGAAGAAAGAGAAATATCATCTTTGTTCCATTACATACTGAGCAGAACCACATGAATAACCCTCAATAAGTCACAACTTTTATAAATTCAATGTGTTTTGAGCACCTATTATGTGCTAAATATAGTACTATGTGGTTTTTCAATTAAAATTTTTATTCTAAGAAAATTGTATCACATAGTGTTGTTAAGAAATGATAGAGAGATACTGGGTATCTTTTACCCAATTTCCCTCAATGGTAACATCTTCCAAAACTATGGTGTAATATCACAACCAGCATGTTGACATCAATACAGTCAAGATATAGAACATTTCCATGACCACATGGATGCCTCATATTTCCCTTTTATACTCACAATAAAAGGCTAAAGCATGTAGGGCCAGCCTCTCCTTAACCCCTGGCAGCCAGTAATCGGTTTTCCTGTCATTTCAAGAATGTTATACAAATGGAATCATATACTTTTGGGGATTGGATTTTCTTGCTAAGCATAATTCTCTGGTGATTCATCCAGGTTATTTTGGGTATCAATTGTCCATTCCTTTTAATTGCTGAAGAGCAGTGCCATGGTAAGGATGTGCCCAATTTGTTTAGCCTTTTGCTCATTGAAGAACATCTGTTTTTTTTGTTTTGTTTTGTTTTTTTCAGTTTATGGCTATTACAAATAAAGCTGCTATAAATGTTCTGTACAGGCTTTTTGCATGAACATAAATTTTCATTTTTCTGGGATAAATGCCTAGGAGTGCCATTATGGAGTAGTGTAATAATTGCAAATTTAGATTTTTAAGAAACTGCCAATTTGTTTTCAGTGTGGCTGTACCAATTTAACTTCCCACCCACAAGGTATGAATGATTCAGTTTTCCCACATACTCTCTAGCATTTGGTATTGTCACTGTTTTACAAATTTTACCCACTCTGATATGAATGTAGTAGTATCTCATTGGAGTTTTAGTTTGCATTTCCATAATGGCTAATAATAAGTAATGTATTTCTATGTGCTCATTTACCATCTGTGTATCCACTTCTGTGTCATGTCTCTTCATGATTTTTGCCCATTCACTAATTGGACTAATTTTTTTTTACTGTGAGTTTTGAGAATTCTTATATATTCTACATACCAGTCATATGTTGGATATATGGCTTACAAATGCTTTTTCCAAATCTGTAGCTTGTATTTTCATGCACTTAACATTTTGCAGTACAAATGTTTTAATTTTGATGAAGTCCAATTTGTCAATTTTTCCTTTTATGGATGTTTTGGTAGTAAGCCTTTGCCTAGCTGTAGGTTCCAAATATTTCCTTGGTTTTTGTTTTCTGCAAGTTTTATAATTTTATATTCTGTAGTTAATTCTGTGATTCATGTTGAGTTAATTTTTGAATAAACTGTGAGACTTGGGTCATGTTTCATATTTTGCATAAGCATGTCCAGTTGCTCTAGCATCATTTTTGAAAAGGCCGTCTTTCCTCTGTCATGTTGATTTTGTACAATAGGGTGTATCTCTTTGGATTTATTTCTGAATTCTCTATTCTGTTCCATTGATCTTTACGCCTAACCCTCTTTCAATACCATAAAGCCTGTGGATCTCTAAGGGTCTTTAATTGAAAATACTCTTTATACCAAGGAGTCATATTTTGGGGTGAAATTTCCTGAGAACCTTCAGTGTCTATATAAAATAAGTCTTGAAAGAGGAGAAAGCAATTTCCCACTTTCTTCATCTTTTTTCAAACTTGTTTAGCTATTCCAATTCCTTTGCCTTTCAATATATATTCTAGAATAATCTTGTCTATAGCCACAAAAAAATCTTGCTGTGAATTTGATAGCAATTGTACTAGACGTGTATATCACATTGGGAAGAATTGGCATCTTTACTATGTGAGTCTCTCAATCCATGAATAATGTACATGCCTCTCCATTTTTCATAGATCTTTGATTTTTTTTAGCAGTGTTTTATAGTTTCAAGCATACAAGGCCTGCAAATGTTTTGTTATATTTAAACCTCAGCATTTAATTTTTAAAAGGGTTGTAAGTGGTATATTACATTTTACATTTTTGTTTCCATGTGTTAATTGCTATGTATAGAGAGACAGATAAATAGAATTTATTTTTTTGTGTTTATCATGCATTTTATGAACTTGCTAACTTTACTTATATGTTCTAGTTTTTTTTTTTTTTGTAGATTTTGTAGGATTTGGCATGTAGATGATCATGTAACCTAGAAATAGAGGGAGGTTTATATCTTTCATCCTGATCAGTATTCCTTTTATTTCTTTTTCTAACCTTATTGTTTTTACTAGAGGTTTTAGTACTATGAATAAAAGGGTTGAAAGTGGATGTCCTTGCCTTGTTTTTGATCTTAGAGAGAAAGCACTCAGTTTTTCACCATTAAGAATCACATTAGCAGCAAGGATTTTGTAGATGTTCTTTGTCAAGTTGAGGAAGTTCCTCTCTAGTCCCTTCTTTCTGAGAGTTTTCTCCTCTATGTGTATTAAAGGCTGTCAAATACTTTTCAGCATCAATTTATATAATAATTTGATTTTTCTTTTTTAGCCTGTTAATATTATGGATTACATTGCTTGGTTTTTTTTGTTGTTTTTTTTTAATATTGAAACAGCCATGCATTTCTAAAATAAACCTTCTTGGTTATGGTGTATATATATTTTCTATATTAATGAATTCTATTTATTAAATTTTTTTAAGAAATTTGTATTTGCATTCATGAATATATCCAGGTATATTTATACTCACATTGGTCAATAGTTTTTTTTGTTTTGTTTTGTTACTACTTTTCCTGGTTGTCTACGCATGGTATCAATGTAATACTAGCTTCATAAAATGAATTGAAGTGTTCTCTCACCTTCTATTTTCTGGAGAAGATTGTATAGAATGTTGTCATTCATCTTTAAACTTTTGCAAGAATTTACTAGTAAAATCATCCAGGCCACTAGATTTATTTTGTAGGAGAGTTTTTTAGCCACAAAATTCAATTTCCTTAGTAAAGGGCTATTCAAATTATCTATTTCATATTGGGTTAGTTGTAACAGATTGTATGTTTCAAGGAATTGGCACATTTTGTCTAAATTGTCAATTTTTTGAATGTAAAATAGTTTCTAGTATTCCCTTGTTATCTTTTTGATGTCTGCAGGGTTTATGGTTATATCCTATGTTTTATTTCTGATATTATTAATTTGTGTCTTCTTTCTTTTTTTCTTTGTCTTGCCAGAGGTTTGTTAATTTTATTAATAGTTTCATTAAACAAGGTTTTTGTTTTCTTGATTACTTTTCTATTGTCTTTCTGTTTTTAATTTCATTAATTTCTGCTCTTATCTTTAGTATGTTTTTTCTTCTTTGTGCTTTGGGTTTATTTTGCTCTTCTTTTTCTGATTTTTTGAGGTGGGAGCCTAGATTATTGATTTAAAAAATTTTCCACTTTTCTCACATATGCTTTTAGTGCCCTAAATTTTTTTCTCAGTGCTACTATAATTGTGTCTCAAAACTCCCATAATATGGGTTTTTTTTTTCTTTTTCACTTTGTTCAGTATATATTTTTATTTCTGTTTAAACTTCTTGATTGATCCATGGATTATTTAGAAATGTGCTTTTTAGTGTCCAAGCATTTAGAGATTGTCCTGTTTCATCCCGCCATTGTATTCTGGTTTCATGAATCTGAAGGTCCTAGACTTTTTCAAATTTGGGAAATAGCCATTTTTTTTTCAAATACCTTTTCAGTCCACCTTCTTTATCCTCTCTTTCTAGGATTCCAATGACGCAAATGTTAAATCTTTTTATATAGTCCCAACATGTGTCTCAAGCTCTGCTCATTTTATTTTTTCAGTCTATTTTCTTTCTGTTGTTCAGATTGTATAATTTCTATTATTCTATCTTCAAATTTACTGACTCATTCCTCTGTCCTCTCCATTTTGCTATCTAGCCTATCCAGTGAATTTTTATTTTGGCCATGATATTTTTAAGTCCTAAAATTTCATTTGATTTTTCCTTCTTTTATTTCTTTGCCGAACATTTCTAACTTTACATTTGTTACAAGCATGTCCAGAATTGCTCTCTGAAACAATTTTTGTTTTTTTGATGCCTGCTTTAAAATCACTGCCAGATAATTTTAACATCTGTGTCATCTCAGTGTCAGCACCTGTTGACTCTCTTTTCTTACTCATTTTTAAATGTTCCTGCATTTTCCTATGACAAATAATTTTTTATTGAAACCTGGACATTTTGGTATTACAAGACTCTGGATCTTATCTAAATCCTGTGTTTAACAGGTTTCCTCTGACATAGTCCTGCAGGAAAGAGGGCATTGCCTGCATAGTGGCAGATGGAGAGGAATTCCAAGCTATCCTCTCAGCTTCCACTGAAACCCAGGAGAGGAGGGCCAACCATTTTTGCTGGACTTGAGTGGGAATTCAGGCTTTCCACAAGGCCTCTGCTGACACTCTTCTGGATGAGAGGTGCAGGGAACCTCATGACTGTTTCTCAGGTATCTTACTCTAACACAATCTGGGGGAGCTACTTGCTTGTGTTTCTGGGCTGCTGGCTTCTCCAGCTCCCAAGCAAAAAGAAAACCCAAGGGACTCGCCTCCATGCCACTCTTTCAGTGTCAACACCACTAGCTGGTCTCTCTTCTTTTCTTCACCTTTCAGAATTTTCTTATAATTTATAGGGGGTTTATCTTTACTTTTTTGTAGTTTTTTGTCATAAGTATTATCTGTACTTAAAAAGAAGAACAGAGCAAAGAATGTCTATTCTGTCTCTTTGGAAGTGGAAGTCTTCCATAAATTACAATTTTCTTTCTTTTATTTATTCAATAAATATTTATTGAATATCTACTAAGTGCCAGTGATACAAAATGCTAGCTATGGTTCCTACCAGCAAGGTGATTAAATTTTGGTGAGGAAGATAAGTGTTAAACAAATATAAAATTATTAGTTAATTACAATTGAACTAAATCGTACCATACAAAGTAGCATCTGAGTAAATATAGAGGACTTTGTTTAGTTTTATCCAATATTTTATACAGTATCTTATACATGCATTAGTTGTAAATAATGTTATGATATACCAAAAAGAACATAGTATTTTTTTTTCACCAAATAGGAATAGAAGACTAGCATATATCTTTTGAAATAAATAAACACAAGGTAAACAATATAGTATTTTACCTAGTGCCTACTAAACTTACAATGTGATGATGGCCAAAAATAATGCTCATGAATGTTGAATCACAAACTTGGAAGCTGAGGATATTTCTGGATGGTATATCCCTGTGAGGTTATTATGATGAATGACAACTCTACTCTCCCTCTCTCTCAGATTCTCTCTTATTGCCACAAATAAGACAGAATTCCTGGTTGAGTGAATTTTGGTTACACTCCAGTATGGTGATTCTTAGGATATTATGGTACATATGAAACTCTTCAGTGTCATAGCACTATTTCATTATGGAGCATTCAGCTACTTTATTTTTCTTTGGATCTGGCTGACTTCATTGTCTACCATTCTCCAAAGAGCATGCTGACATTTTTAATTTGATGGACTGCTGAGAAACCACAGCAGGATATAGACCAACCCATCAAAAGTGAAGTGAGGATTTCATTGATGTGGAGAGTTAATTAGGTGACGGTGGGGAGTGGGACACTGACTGCAATCCATGTGACTTTCTAGTACACACTCTGCAGGCTGGCTTCTGAGACGAATAGTGAATGAAGGTGACTGGTTCTCTGCTGTCACCAAAGTACCACCTAATTCTTCTCTGACAGAAGTCAACCACAGAGGCCCTGCCCTCTCCCCAAAATGAAGAATCCAAAGACAGCCAGGAATTTTCTCTTTCACAGATCTTGAAACAGTATTCAGTTTGCCCCAAGGAAACACTGAGAACCTGCCTTCAGATACTTTGACAAACATGTCGACTCTCCCTCTGAACTTTCTCTCAAGCCTATCTTGAGTTTGAATGCTTTAAAAATGACACCAACCACTCTATGTATATATGTGTATGTATACGCATATATAAGTTCATGTATGTTTGTTTAAATTTTGTGTATACAGTTTGTTTATATTTCCTAGGAAAAACAATCCCATGAAGTTACAGAAAAGATTACTGAACTTAGAAGACCTGAGTTTGTATTGTTTCAATACAATAGGGAAACTCACATATTATATTGTAAAGATTTCATAAGGTAGTACCTATTACTATTCTTTTTAAAGAGGCACTTACTAAATGCCAAAATCTAACATTTTTCTGACTGATAACCAGCTCATATATTTGACCTTCCTCATCTGTACCAAGCCTGAAACGTTCTCCTAGGTGCACAATCTGCTTTTATCTACTTACTTAGCAAGGCTATCCTTTGCCTACTACACCATACCCAAATATTTGGCTTTGACTCATGCCCCTTGGGGCATGATAGTGCTGGATGTCCACTTCAGATATTTGCTTTAGATTTTATTTAATTTCAAAATGATTTTTTTAGAATGACTTTATCTCTATTCTTACTACTCACATTCTTGACTGAATCAGCCTTGTTGAGTCTCCAGATCAAATTTGACAATTTTTTCATAGCTAATCAAGATACTTTTTAGGAATGAGAATTAACATTTTTCTTGGGTATCAATTAAGTACCAGACAAGACAATGAATTATGTATTTTTATCGGCATTATCTTATTTCATTCCCACAACCTCGTTATGTAGGTATTACTATACCCACTTTTTGGAATGGCTAACAGAAGCACAAAGAAATTAACTCATATGAAGTCACATATCTAGAAAATGATTGAATTAGCACTCGAATCTTAGTTTGCCTGTCCTCAAGTGTTTTGAGCTCTTATCCCCTGTAATTGTATTTCTTTTTTTTTATTCATTCAGTATTTCTTACAATCAAATGATGAATTGATCCCCTCTAAAGAAGGAAAATTATGGTGGACATCAATTGGTAGTTTTAATTATGATCTTCATAGTGTTATTAAATACAAAAGGTATAAGTTTTATGCTTATAACTATGTGCAGCCCTAACACTAAAAGGCATGTGCTCTGGATATTAAAGAGACTTCTTAAACTTACCATTTGCAAAACTGATCTCCAGATATTCCACTTTATTTTCAAATCTACTCCTTCTGGATTTTTTTTTACTATTTCAGTTAATAGCAACTGCACTTATCCAATATTTCAAGTCAAAAATAATAATGTAACCCTTAACTTCCCTGTTTCTTTCATTCCCTACCTCTAGCCCATCAGCAAATCCTGTAGGCTTTATCTTCGAAATAGATCCAGAATTCAAGCTTTTCTCACAACTCCACCTACCCTCCTCCTAGTTCAGGTCATTGTCACTTCCCATCTGGAACAGCCTCTTAACTTGTCTCCTTGCTTCACTCCTTGACACATTTAAGTTCATTCTAAACACAGCAGTCAGAGGAATCCTGGTTGAACATAAATGAGATCACACTATTTCTGTGCTACAAATCTGTTCAATGGCTCCCACTGGACTCAGAAGAAAAGCCAAAACCCTTCCAAAGATTTACCAGACCCTACATAGTTTACCCCCTGTTTTTGCCTCTCTAACTTTATTTCATTTTGTTCTGTTCCTTATTTGGATCTCTCCAGCAACAGGGACCTGATCACTCCTCAACAATGCAGGCATGCTCTTGCCTTAGGGCATCTGTAACTGCTATTTCCCTCTGCCAGGAATGCTCTTCCCCTGGTTTACCTACATGAAAAGTTCCACACTTCCTTTGGAACTTCAGTGGTATTGCACCTATTCAGTTTGGCCTTTTTTGACCATGTTACTGAAAATTGCAACCTTCCTTAACCCTCCTTGGTGCCCTTTGCTATTTTACTTTTCCTCCTAATCATTAATCAGAACCTCATACACTGTGTAGTCTATATATTCATGTTGGTGATAGGCTGCCTCTTCATTACAATAAAAAGCTGCATGAGGGCAAACATTTTCATCTGTTCACTGTTATATTTATAGTAACTAGATGACTGATTTGTACATAGCAAGACAATAAATAATTGTCGAATGAAAGAATAAATTTAAAATTAACAAAACACCTGAAAACCAATAAAATTAAATTTGAAAATATTAGATTAATGCTGTAGATTACTTTCATTACATATTATGTGAACTTGTTGAAACTAATTTGCTTATGTTGCATTCAATAATAGAAACATATTTGCATGCTTTTCTGTTTTACTTGTTTTTGAATTGATTCTTCTGAATTTGACTATGCTAAGCTACCATTATCACTTCTCTTGATTTTCTTATTAACAGTGAAATTGTTCTTTATTTTGATGGGCTAATCAGTATAATAGTGCACCTCAAGCTATAATGTAAAAAGGGAAAACATTTCCATTCTTTGCATATTTACTGCTATATTTGTTGCCAATGGAGTGTGGATAATTAGTATATAAAAGATGGAAAATAATCCCCCAAACATCAATTCACCATGTGAATATGGCACAGAGAGCACGGAGTGTTTGGTAAGATCATATTTTATCATGTGCAGAGACTCACTTACACCCATGACTCTTCCCTATTCGAAACATTGTGAAATTTGTGGTCTTACCTTGCCAAGAGAATTCTTCTGCCCTTCACCTCTTGTAAAGGATTGTAAACACAAATGCAAATATGGGCTATAAAAATGCATGTCAATAATCAATTACAAGGTTGTAATACAGGCAACCCAGCATATGGTTTTATATATATATTTTAAGATTGCCATCAAGAGGAAAATACAAAATTAGTGAATTCTCCTAGAAATTTAGATTATGTCTACAGACACCCAGGATCTACAAAGCAGAGTTTAAGAAACATCCCTTATACCACAAAGAGTTTTCAAGGCAAAGTATGATAAATGACATATGGAAATATTACAGTACATTCAATTGAAAGAGAAATATTCATTTTGTGAAAAAGGACCATCATATTTAAAGGGGTGACATTTATGCTAAGGCCAATTTAGCAAGGTGGAAACTGAAGAGGAAGTTAATTCAGGTAGAGAAAATTGCATGAGCAAAAAAATGAAAAAACAAGAAATCCTTAGGTTTTTTTTTTTTTTAAGAAATTTCAAAAACCCTGAATTTGCTAGAAGAGTCTAAGAAGAAAATTAATGTGGATTACCATGAAGACATAATCTGGATATAAGATTTATTAAGAAATAATGATAGCCAATAGGTATACTCTGCCTTCTATACCTATCCACCTGTCAGGCACACTTGTAAGTGCTTCACACATAGTACCACGTTTAATCTGCATCATAACCCTTTGACATAAATATGTCTTTATTTTCTCATCTTTACGAGGCTGAGAAAAGTTCAGTAACTTTTCCAAGGTCACACAACTGAACAGACCCTATAGTTTGAATCTGGAGCCCCTGCTTAACATCCTGTTCTGGATCTCTAAGGATATTATTCAGCACATATCAAGAATTAGAGCCCCTACAGAACATAATAAATTATTGATAGTTGATGTAGTAGAAAAAGTGCAGAAAGCTCTCAGAAGCAGGACATAATATTTTGAAATAAGGATCTCCTAAAAGTTAATAAAGTAACTTACAGACTCAGTTTTCTTACAAGGCCAAAGGATGAGAAGGGTTTCTAATGATCTTTTACATTTTAACAAACTACATTGTAATAAGGCATCTCTCATTTCCCTCTTCCTTTCACCATCCGTCTCCCCCCTGTGGCTTCCCAACACCCCCTCATGGCAGCATTTCCTTTTATTTCAAGCCCTATAACAGCTCTGACTGTTCATTTATCTTTTTGTTGCAATAACTAAATATTTTAGTAGTTTGTGCCCCATGAATCTGATGTAAGAAATTGTTGGCCTTCAGTAATCTCATAAATGCTAAATCCGATCTGTGAAAACTTGGAAAAATCATGTTAAGATCTTTCTTTCCAATGTTCTCCACCCTCAAGAGCAAAGGGAACACTTAGCCAAAAATGTTTAAAATTTCCAAGAAACAAAAGCCAAGAAGAAGAGGCAAAGTGGTTTTATTTTTCTCCTTAGGAAATCATTTAAATTTCTATGTGTGTTAGAATGGTAAATGGAAGGTCCCTGACACACAAATTAAAATTCATTTTTATTTTAATAAATGTGGAATGGATAGTCTTTGTTCTTCTCTAGATATACTCTTTACTAAAACATGCAGTCTGGTAACTGATTAAAACACTATTTCTGGGCTGGATTTGGTGGCTCACGCCTGTAATCCTAGCACTCTGGGAGGCCGAGGCAGGAGGATCACTTGAGCTCAGGAGTTCAAGGCCAGCTCTGAGCAAGAGCGAGACCCTGTCTCTACTAAAAATAGAAAAATTAGCTAGGCATCATGTTGCGTGCTTATAATCCCAGCTACTCAGGAGGCTGAGGCAAGAGGATCGTTTAGCCCAGGAGTTTGAAGTTGCAGTGAGACCTGGAGTGAGACTCTGTCTCAAGAAAAAAAAAGAAAAAACAAAAACCGTCTCTGGGTGACACACAAAATACAAAGACATTTCATATAAACCTATAGTAATAAGTATCTGAATTAAGAAGTTTTTTCTTACTTGAAGTAATAAAGTGGAAGATATATTTACCTCCCTTCTTGTATTTAAGGGAAGGTGGAGAAAAGGTATAGAAAATAATACCATGGTGTAATTTATATGTTTATAATGATACCTCTGGATCCTCAAGAAAATAAGAGGTTAAGCTGTTAAGTGCTCTGTTTTACAAAAGCATACTTTTTAATGGTTATCATTGGAATGGTTAAATATTTTTAATGATTGAAAGAAGAATAAATGTTATTCATCAATAGCATCTGCAGTAAAAGCAATACCAGATCACTGTTGTGTTAGGTTTTATTTTCAGAAGAGTTGGGAATGGGAGCATTATATGGATCATCAAGTATAGGAATAACTCCACACTTGGTGGGGATCAATATGACAAAATGTGGCCAGCCATTCCATGCTCAAAAGTGGTTATGCTATTGTACTCAACACTTTATTTAAAATCTTTATTGAGTCCAGCAATATACCACTATTTTGTGCTGGAGATAACATTATTTGGTGCCCCAGCACCAAGTAAAAAAGCACTAAGTAAAAAAGGCAATGCAAAGAGGTCATCCCTGACCTCGTACAACTTTTATTTGGAGGTGAAAGGAACACAGGTAATAAACAAATAAGCATACAAACAAATAAATTATTTTCTGGCCTTCAGTGCAGTATGGTAGAAAAACTGGAAAACTAAAAATCTAAGTTGAGGGAAAAGAGTACATGAAAACCTGGACAAGATTAAATACTTGCTTAACTAATTATTATTTAATGAACCTGGGAAGACGTTTACATTCTCTCAGCTTCTATTTCTGCATATGTAATGTGAGTATATTACACTGACTTATCTCCAAGACCTCCTCTATGTTATATGATTTTGAAATCTTTGCATGGACTTCCTTGGCTGATGAAAAAACAAAGGAACAGTTTCCAAAGAGAATAGATCATTTTCACACCCAAATAGCATCATGGCCTCAACTAAAATGCTCATGGTACTTCTAAGTTAAAGAAGGCCCAATCATGGCAAAAGAATAAGTTTCAAGACTTCCAGTAAAGATGACAGATTAAAATGCTCTCATTAGCTTTACTGTCCCCATTAGACCCCATTAAAACAAAAATAAGTGATTTTTTGAAAGATATCTGTAAATTCAAAAAAAATGAACACCACCCAACTTTTCTAAGCTGCAAAGTATGTAGCTTAGCAGACCAAGAAAGCTGACTTCTAAGTTAGCACTTGAGTTTCAATAAGCAACTCAACTTATTGAAATACACACAAAGGATTCATAAATTGTCGTCACCTAGTACCTCCTTACTGGCAGTAAAATCAGGGCTAAAACCTGGAGTACTAATATAAATGCCATTTAAGAATCTGCTAGACATCCCCTCTCTCAGATCTTATTCCCCACTTTTACCTAGCAGAAGACAGACCTTACCATATTCTAGCCAAACATGAGTGATTATTCCCTGGAAAAGTTTTTTTTTTTTTTTTTAAAAGAGCCCAAACATAATTGGGATAAGTATATCAAAAAGAAACCAAGACAATTAAGTGTGAGTATATATACTGAATGTACAGACCCCTAGACCTCTTCTTCCACTTTTCTAGAAAATTGAATGATTCTCTTTTTGGTCAACACTGAGAAAATACCAACCAAAACATGATACAATAAAGAACTTAGAAAAATTATCCTACTCAAAAGTACAATGCTTCTTATCAGATTTTCTTTATGCTACCCCTAAAGCTAAGTACCCTGACATTTAAGGATATCATCTAATATGAAAAACAATGACCAAGAAAACACACAGGTAAAAAAGCAAATTGTAAAAAAAAATATATCAGGTGTCAGGAGGAGGAAACTTTTTTTAAAAGACCCTATTATTAACATCCTCAGAGGAATAGAAGATATTCTATGCATGAAGTAAATGTAAAATATGATTTAAAAGTATTAAAATCAGGAAAACACATTAAGAAAATTAGAGGTCCATCCCAGGAAGTCTAAGATTTATACAATGGGATTCCCAGAGTCAGAGATAATAAAAGAAAGAGAAAAGTCACCAAGAAAGGAATTCAAGAAAATATCCCTACACTGAAGTTCATGAGTTTCCAAATTAAAATGGTCTCCAAAGAGGCTACAAAAATGAAGGAAATATACACACCAAAGCACATCACCACAGAATTTTAGACCACTGAAGACAAAGAAAATCCCACAAGAGTTGAGAGAAAATAAGTTTATACAATGTATGAGAATCATATTGGCTTCAGACTTTTCCACAGTGACAAAGGAAAAATGCCTTGAAAATTCTAAGAGAAAATCATTTCCATTTAAAATTTTCTACCTTAAGTAACCCACAAGTTCTCAAAAGATTTATCTCCCTTATAGCTTTTCTTAGGAAGCTACTAGAAGATGTGCTTCAAAAAATGAGGGGTTAAGTCAAGAAATAGATATGATATCCAGTTGATGGAGAAATCTCACACAAGAAGATGGAGAGACTCTCCAGAACTGCATTCTACCTGAAGTGTCAACTTCAGAGCCACTATTCACATGGAGTTTTTGGGCATTTGAAACGTGGCTAGTGTGAATTTAGATGTAATGTAAGTATCAAATACGCACCAGACTTTGAACACCTACTATGAAAAAAGGTACAAAATATTTCATTAATAATTTTTATACTTAATTATATGTTGATAATTTTGATACATTGGAATAAATAAAATATTGTATAATTAATTTCATTTGTATTTTTTACTTGTTTAATGTGGCTACTAGAAAAGTTAAATAATACAGGTGACTCACATATATACCCATTGGACAATGCTTCTAGAAAGGATAGAGAGAAGAGATCTCAAGCCAAAAGCTATGAAGCAGTCTCATAAACAAATTGTCTAAATTAGAGCAACTCAGAGGATCTAAAAATTCCCTTTGAAGTGATGAAAATAATGGATACTAACATGAGATGATACCTAAATTGAGGGGATTTTTATACCACTTGGAAAGAATTTATAGTTGAATTATTAGTAAGCACATAGAAAAACAAGCAAAGAGGAAAGAAGACAAATGTAAAGAGATAACAAAATATTGTATAGGAAAGGAATATCAACATGGCATTACATGGCTCAGCTGTGAAGATTATTACAGAGATATAAGCAATGATTATTGATCCAAATAAAATTAGGTTATAAATAATTATATAAATTAAGTAATCCTAAAATTATATAAATAATTATATAAATTTGGTAGGATGAGAGAGAAGGGTTCATGTGTGTAATGAGGGCTGCAGATCATGAAACAGAATCAAATACTCAAATTTCATGGTGGTAAGAAAAGATTTAATACCTAAAATTAGAAAATCAAGAAGGGACAAATTAAGAGTTTTATTCATAGATTTGGAGACAGAGTTTTAAAAATTCAACAAAGAGAGTTACAAGTAATTTATTCTTGGGAGTGGGAAATGAAAGAGAGGGAAAGATAAACTATTATTTTTTGCAACATACCATTTGTGTCTCCAAATTATACACAAGTTATAATTAGATTAAAATTTAAGAATATGTATATAAAACTAGGCTAAAAATAAGAAATTCACAGTAAGAAAGACAAAATATCTTATAAAATATTGAAAAACTATTAGATTCTTATTGAAAGTGAAATGAGATAATTTTGAAACCATCAAATTTGTATAAGCTAAAAAGATACTATCCAGTGCTCACAATAGTGTGGATAAATAGGCTCTTCCTTGCATTACTAATGAAGGGTGAATTGGCACACATAGTTTTGGAAAATAAATCCCGAGATGTCTAATAAAATTACTTCTTGATCCAACAATCTAATTGTGAGGAATGGTTTTCACAGAAATAAATGATAATAGATAAGATATATTAATAAGTATATTACATAAATATTATGGAATATTAAGCATCTATTTAAGGAATTTATTAAATCTATATGCATCCAAGCAAGAAATAACCCTTTATAGATTTTAACTGTAAAAGCAATTTTGAGAACAATGTCTTTAGTGCATTCATATTTGTTAGAAAAAGAAAAAGGTAGGAGAGAAAGAAAACAATTCCTCCATATATGGCATGTATATCTGTATAATTATATGTGAATATGCAGAATAATGTGGAACAATACACTGTAAATTATTGATTTCAGAATCATTATTAGCCTTGTGGAGACAAAGCCTTTTTCTGTACATAACACTCAGTACAATGTCAATGATCCACCAGACAAATTTTTGTGGCCTCATTATACCTTATATATACACACTTCTAGTCCAACATCTGTAAACATAGATTGCACCTACTATGCTTACTCTTCTTCTATCTACCTGATATTCTATAAATTAAGTTGGAATCAAATTTGACCATTTGTGACCCACAAAAGGACAACTTCATATGCTTCAACCTATTATTTACCTGTTTTTTTAAAATCTATGTCACCCTGAAGTTCTCTGAGGGCAGAGACTTTGTTTTGTTCACTTTATTTCTAGTGCTAAAATAGTTTATGGGTGTTAATGGGCTTTGGGGGAAAAGTTTGTTAAATTTATGTATGAATGAATAAAGTTGCATGTATCATTATTCTAGTTTAAATGGAAAATAGAAAAATATATTTGTGAAAATCAATGTTTAAAATATATAATTGTATTTCTTCTTTAAACAAATAGTTGTCTAGGATGGAAATTGATAGTTCAACTCCAAAGGATTATTGTTTTTCTTTAAATTTTTTATACCTAATTTATACCTAATTTCCAGTTTTACTCTGTTATCAAAACCATAGCTTTTAAAATTTTCAGCTTTTACAAATTTATTATTAATGTTAAGTTTTATAAAATTTGGTAGCACTTAAGAAAATGTGTATTTTTGTTCGGGTGCCCGTATCTATGGGTATCTATCATTGCAAGTTTCTTAACTAAATTATTTGATTTTTTAATCAACCATAAACTAATCATGATTCCTCATGCTACAATTAATTGTTTTATACTCCATTTATATTTGTCAGTACTGTGCTAGTATTCATTATATAAAGTTTATAACCCTTAAGTATCTAATGTAAATTGTGATTTTTATCAATAAAGAATGATCCTTTGGCCCATTCAGAAAACATCTCTTTTTTCATTTTAAAATGTGTTTCTAATTATTAGAATATCTTCTTAAAATTTAAATTATAAAAAGTACACAATCTAACATGCCTTAAAAACACATCCCAGTGACCTTTAACTGCAACTAAAATTACAACGTATGAAAGCCGAATGGAGTGTCACTGATTTATATGCAGTCAGCGGCACAACTCAACTGCACAACTATCCGTGTGAATTTTATATTTTAGTTTGGATACAAAACAAAACAAACAGAGCAATCTCTGATCTTTTTTTGGTATTTGTCTGATTTAGTTCCAGATCCTCAAAACGTCAGCTTGCTTTCTTCCGTGTCATCAATCCTTTAGAGAGAATAAAAGAGAAAGTGGAAAATAAAATAAAAAGATTACTTAAAAAATAAACGCATGAGATGTATGTACACACACACATATCTACGTACATATGTATGCATATACGCATATAGGTAAACCCCGTATGTGTGTGTGTGTGTGTGTGTGTGTGTGTCTCAGAGAGAGGGAGAGAGATTGAAATTCATTCTTGTTGCACTAGAAGAGACCACTGCTCATTTCCCAGGCTTTCCAGGCATACATGGGTCATATGTTTTTACTTGCATTCAGTTTTTGTAAGCACTGTTGGAGAGATTAGGTGGAGTATGCCACACAGATGACACTATCTCACTTGCAATTTGCTTAAATGCATGTTATCTGATTTTCCTGTCAACCTTTCTGTGGACTTGTCTCCAAACTATGCTGGGCTAACATATACATTAAGATATTACTAGGCCTTTGTTATTGCTACAAATATTATTCCAACAACAACTTATCATACTTAAACAAGACCCAAACAAATCAAGTACATGTATGAGTGATTATCTAGAGCACTCAGGAAGGATGCCAAAATGTGCTATTTTTGTGTATTGTGGAGTTTTTTGTCATAGCTTTCTCCATACACTGCTGGAATCTCAAGTTTAACAAACAGAAAATCCTTTATCTTTATATTTACACTTGGTGGAAGACTACACACCTTTGCTCACAAGTAATAGAATTGCAGCACAGAAAATTAATTTCCAAGACCATTAACGAAAACAAAAATTCAGCTACTGAGTTTAAACCACAGAAACTAGACTGCACTGCTCTCCATAGTATTAGCCCTTGTACATCTCCCAGCACAAATTAAACTAACATCTCTCTTCCATTCCCTTAGTCATGCATAATATGTCCATTCTTTCATCTGTTCAGTAAAAGTCAATTGAGTACCTTGCATGTGCCAGATACCACTCTGGGCACTGCAGATAAGAACATTAAACAAAGCAGACAAACTCCTGCCTTCGTGTGGCTTACATTCTAGGGGCCAGTGTGCAAGTCGGTGGTAAGTGCTATGGAGAAAAAGAAAGCAGAGAAGGGATGGACAAGGTTACATGGGTCCATCTGGGAAAGCATCAAGAAGAAGGGGCCGTTTAAGCAAAAGCCTGAAGGTGGTGAGGAAGGGAGTCCTGGGAACATCCAGGGAAGAGCATTCCAGGCAAAAGGAGGGGATGAATGAGTATTTGGGGGGAAATGGCATAATCACTGACACAATCTGGCATCAATTTTCAAACCGTTAGCAACTAAAAGTTAAATTTGACACTTACCTTCTAAATATGGAGTTCTAACTAGAGCCACTCCAACTCAATAAGGTAAAAGCAAGCTTTCCTGTGGTTTCATAGACCTTTCTCATTCACAAATACACTTTGACTCTCTCCCTACTATGTTTTCTAACCGTGCCCTAATTGAAATCCTTTCTCAGGGATTTCATGGGTGATAGACTTTCTCATACTAAAAGGGATACAAACTGATAATTCTTAGAGATTTAACTGCCTGTGTGCTGGAACATTTGAATTTCAAAAGTATTAACTGAAGTTCAAACCAGGTAAATCAGTTTATAGCAGTGGAGTTTCAGGAATTAGCAAGAAGTAATAATACTACAACAAGGTCTGCAGGGGAAAAAGCTCTGGACTTTCAGGTAGAAGTCTTTGGACTCTTCGTACTAAATTGTTGAGGGTTCTTTGGCACATCATGTAACCTGTCAGGGTCTAAATTTTTCACTTACAAAATTAAGGCATTATGTGGAATAATTACCAGACATCTCCAGCTACAATGAAATACATTTGTCTCTGTGAGATTCTGTAGGACACATTTAATAAAAAGGAAAAACAAAGAAAGACTATTTTATTCTGCTTTGTCAGAGACTGAATTTCTAATTCAATGCCGTCTGGTTCTTAAGTACCCATTAAATTATAACTCTTATTCCAAATGAGGCAATCCTGTAACTACGGTAGGGTAGACTAAAATGTCCCATGGCTTTCATGTATTAAAAGTAAAACGAATGCTTGGAAATGTCTGATGGGACCCACATTGTATATAGCATATTTTTTCTCATTCAACCAATTGCCTCTAAATTTGCTATTTATAATTTACCCAGTCCTAATTAGCAGGCTGCTTCCCAAGTCAATCCCGCTACAGGCAGAACATGAAGTAGAATATAAAAAAAAAAAAAAAAAGTGTTTCTGGTTGTTGAAAGCAAGTCATACATATTCATGGTGAAAACAGAAAATCATTTGCCAAACTGGAGACGGTAAATACAAATTAACCCTGCAACAAAAAGTGTAATATTTGCATTTTCAAGCTTTAGATCTCTCTGGGATTAATTAGGTGATCAATAGGAATTAGAGTTATCAGGAACAAAACCTGGCCTTAGATTATGTGTGTGAGTCGTGTGTGTATGGGCGTGGGGGGCTGTATTATTCATTATTTTCTCTTTCATTATGATTCTCTGGTCCAGTCTTCAAAGACTAGTAGATTGATTGATTAACTCTCTCTGTGAAAATATTTTGCAAACTGTACGGAGCTACGTAAATACAATAGAGCTTTACTGTTTTTATGTTTGCTCAACAGAATAACAACAAAGAGATATATTGATCATCTGGAAGACTCTCAAATTGTGTCCCTCCTGTCCATCCCCACTGTGACTTCCATGGCTCAGCTACTCAACATTCCCTTTCTAGTGGAATGCAGCAGCGTCTCAAATCACTCTCTCAAGCTCCATGTTCCCTTCATTCTGGTCCATTCCCACAATGCTGCCAGAGCAAATTTTCTGAGACGCAAATGTCATCAAGTCAGATCGTTTATAAAGTTCTGCCGTGCCTTTTGGATAAAATTACACTTTCTTAGTTTGTCATACGTTATCTTGGTCCTGCCTACCTCTCCAGACTCATCTCCTGGCACTCAATCTGTCAACAATTCTTGACCAAGCATCAATTTTGTGCCAGGCATAATTCCAAGCTCTGCACATTTAATTCCCTACAGTCTAGCTTTATTAAATCATGTACAGCCCCTACTCATACCGGGACCTCTAAGGCTTCTGTGCCTTTTCACATTGTTCTTTCTCTGCAAAGAACACTCCCTTTTGGTTTTGCATCTGGCTAAATTCTTATGGTTTAGGACTCAGCTTAGACATTAAATTCTATGGGAAGCCCTTCCTGACTTCATTTTGTCCTGTTCAGTGCTACTCCTGTATGTTTCATACTGAACCTATTATTATCATCACACTTACAACCCTGCATTATATCTTCCAACTCTCCCCTTGTCTTTCTCCTGTCTTAGAATTCCTGTCTTTTGAAAGCAGAAATTGTGTCTGTTATTTACGATATGATAGTGCACAGTAGGGTCCCTGGCACATTGTAGATGGAAATAAATATGTACTGAGTGAATGAATGCCAGAAGAGAAAATGTTAGAGGTCCAGGACACTAAAAATAAGTCATCAGTGACATCAAATTTCATAAAAGAAGTGTTTGTTAATTATTAAGATATTTGGGATAAAGTCATATTTGTATTTTCTTTTACATTACTCATGTCTTGTTAGATAGCCTTGGAAATTTATTCCAAATTTAATATATCATGTCATTAGGAATCTATTCTTTCAGTTTTAATTTACTAAAATGACTATCTTTGAAATCATAAACTTAAAAATAACATATCATACCTGAGAATTTATCCATTTTGGAAGACAGTTGGGATCTTTTCTGAGAACACCCAAGAAACACAGGGTGAGGACCTGGGTGAGTCAGTATGGCCTGAAAATAAGTTATAGGAGCAAAGTTTGCAGATAAGCTCAACAGAAGAGCAAATTAAGACACCAAGACACAAGTCAAACTGTAGGCAATAGTCAACACCAGAAGTCAACAAACTATGGCCCATAAGCCAAATACAGCCCGCTACCTGATTTTTTATGGCCATGACAATTTTTTAAATAGTTTCAAGTACCTATGTAACATCCACGTTTTTCCTTTTTTGTTCACAAAGCCTAAAATATTTACTATCTGGCTCTTTATAAAACACATTTGCAGAGCCCTGGTCTACTAACAGAGACAAAGAATTTGAGCATGGAATGGGAATGACACAGGTAAGAACAATGCAAAGAGAAGTGGAAATTTTTCTAGAGGGGCCCAGTGAATTCAGACATATATACACAGGAGCACATAAAACCACAATCATGTGTGAAAAAGTTCTTCACTTATGTTCATGAATGAAAAACAAAGTTCCATTTTTTATACATCCTGGTTTTAAGGGAAAGCTGTATTTTAGAAGCTCACCCATAGCCCTGGAGATTTGTAACGGAATTTGATGGGACAAGGAAGATGGAAAACAGAGAAGGAGGAATAGGAAAGAGATTTTTAGTTAAAAAAAAAAAAAGAAAGCCAAAAAGCTTCTAGTCTTAAATATCCCTTCCTAGACATGAACAAAAGTGAAGGATTTATTTTAGGCTGTGCCCTCTTCTGAAAAACACTGTGATAAAGAATGAATGTTGGGTGGCTCTGTGAACTAGGAGTTCAGTTCTCCTTGGACTACAAATCCAGTTATGAAAAGCTCACTCTAATCTCATCCATCCTTCTCTCTTACGATGTGTGCCCACTTTACTTCAGCTTCTAACTTAACTGCAGTGATAACTGTGTGTGAATTTGATAAAATGTACAAAAAGACACGAGAACAAGATTCAAAAATTACTTTCACAAATGGCTTAAAAATCATTAACCTTTGTAAACATGAAAAGCACATCTTTACTAAAGAGATGTTCAGAATTCTGGAGTGAGATAGTGAAAGTTTCAAATTCTATAGTGCATTCCCCTCTAATACTTAAGAAAATGGGAACATATGTAATGGAGTATGTAATTGAATTGTAATTATAATGTGTGAAGTTCTAAGTGAAATATATGGAGATGATCTGTTTCTAATAGCCCTTAATTTAGGTACTAACACTGTAATCTGCAAGTACCCCTTGCAGCTCTTAAAAAGTCATTTTTGACCTTGAATTTATTTGCTTCTATTTAATTGTCTCTCCACATATTTATGTTCGGAACAAAGCTGAAAGCAGTCCTCTAGGAGCAATCAGTTATAATACTGTGTCATATTTATGACATAGAGTAATTGATGCCTTTACTTGAGGACATATTACATGTTAGGCTGTGCATAAGCGTTTCTCATGACATCTTGGCAAATTAAGTTCTCCAGTCTTCTGATGAGGAAACTGAAGCCCAGAGAGGTTAAGAAACACAACCATGTTGGACTGTGATATATCAGCTTGGAAAAAGCTGAGAACTATGCTCTCCAAAATCTTTCCCTGTATGGCTCCAGGTCAACGTTGGTCAAAACTGGTACTTGCATGAGATTTGGAAGACAAAAGTAAAGCAACCATTGTTTTCCTGTAGAAGATAGTTGCAATTAGACATGGTGGTAGACAGAGGCTGCTTGGTCTGCTCCCCTATACTCTAGGTCTATCTCATTTTCCAGATTGCTTACCTACTGACCACTAGCAACCCAGGCCCACCACCAGACACTTGGCTTGACGCCACAGAGGTAGAAGCTCCAGAAAGGCAACAGCTCTTCATAGACCCCTCCACAAGTTCCCTTTCTTTGGTCCAAATATATAGCCAGGTTTGCTTGGCTTTTTGTATTTCCCTGAAAACTCTGGTTTGTCCACCTTTACCAGTGCTTCAGGAAGAGTGGTTAGTGCTACTTTTTCTGATCTTGTGACCTCCTCTTCTAGACTATCACTTCCTTAATTTTTCCTGCATTGGTTTGAGGCCTAATATCTGTAATAATTCCCTGACTTCTGTAATGCTCAATTTTGTTTTGTTCCCTTGTCTGAACCCTGACTGATACACACAACCAAGACCACAGAGCAAATACGTGCACCCTTGGACAGTCACAGCCAAACAGCCAAAGTCCATGCCCTTTTTCCTATAGGTTGTTTTCAGCCATCTTTATGTTTATGACATTAGTTATTTAAACACAACAACACCACTAAAACATCATGCACTATGTTAATCTGGAACACTGTGGAAGAAACCAGAATGAACCAGGACTAGTTCCAAGCCTTAAAAGGATGATGGAAAATGGAATATTCACAGATCACCACAACACAAGACATGTGGAACTATAATGAAAAGTCGTAAGAAAAATGCAGGTAGGGGATTAGGGGCCTTCAAAGGTAGAAAAGAAGCTTTGCCACATGGAGCCTTCAGAGAAAGCTGCTCCCTCAGCCTCCACTGCAAAGAGAAGAGCAGAGGTCACAAGATGTAAAAGTATAGGGTAGGAAGTAATTAGGTAACAAAATGGCGATACCTTTGTTTTCTAAAGAGCAGAATCTGGATTTCTACAGGGGAGAAAGCCACATTAGTAGGAAAAAATGCATGTTAGAGACTGGGCAAATGATGGTTCCCTCCCCATCAAGGGCTTGTGTTAGAAGCCTTCAAGAAATGGGAAATTGTTCTGCATAATTGAGGCAGACGAATTTGACATTGGGCTAGAGGATGGATGGGGAGTGCAGAGAAATCAGGGAGAAGGGGAATGAGATGGATACAGAGACAGAATGACAAGGAGGAGGGGAAGTGGGGAAGAATGTAAAGGAGAAGCAAAAGGTTGAAGAATTTGGACAAAATGGAAAGCAAGAGGGAAAGAAGAAGGTAAAGCAAGAGGACAAACAAGAGAAAATGATACCCAGGGGCAGAAGGTTTCAATACATAAATGCTCCCATACTAAATACAAAATACAATTTTTTAAACTAAGTGCATTGTGTGAGCAAAATCTTAAATGTGAACACACAAGAGTTCAACATCAAGGTACAGTATTGCCAAGGAAAACTGGTATGTCTCATTAGAATACAAGAGCTCAAAGGTACAGGGAAATCTGAGAGGCAAGACCCACAAAATCAGCTGAAATCCTGGGGAAGATTTGGGAACATCAGAAGTCATGGATTGCAGTTTGAGACAAATTCAATGAACTCTCTGGAGGGCAAAGGTACCCCGTATGACATCTGGGTTATAATAATTAAAGCTATCATACATTGAACATCCTAAATTTGTAATGCCATTTAACCATCCCAACAACTTTATGAGGTGCATACTATTATTATCCTCCTTTTATCAATGACAAAACAGAGTCTTACAGCAGTTGAATAACTTCACAAGATTACACAGCTTGTAAGGGTCAAAGATGATATTCAAACCAAGGTCTTTCTGATTCCTGAACCAGCATCTTAATCATTACATCTCAGTGAGTTAGAAACAGTTGTATTCACCATAGTCCCCTTTATTCTCTTTGACTCTGCACTATGTTGGAAGCAGATTATTTCTGGAACACTGCAAAAAACATAGAATCTGCTATCAATTTTTCCGGGGCCACTTCCTATTATTGTTGCCTCAAATGAGACAAAGCTGCAATATCACTGTTTCTTTTCATTAGGGACTTGGTAAGGTACTATTCAGCTATCACAATAAAGCTAACATGAGCTCAACGATTCTTATTAAGACAAGTGTTTTGAATTAAAAATTAACATCTTTGACATGTTAGCATGGTATATATTAACTCAAAGTCAGGTTTCTAAATAGGAAAAATATGAGATTTTTATGATCTAATGATGAGGGGAAAGAATACCTTCTCCCATCCCTACCTTTTACCACAAAAGGAAATAATTCCTGCGCTTTTGTTAAAAATCAAAAAGCAGGGTTAAAAGGCCAAGTAAAAACAGAATGCAGCTGACAGTTGTTAAGTTATACATTATAGGTACATATTTTTAAGAGGTGACTTCATACAAATCAGAGAGGAAATCCCCAATTGTGGTTCTTATTACCATCTCTTACTATTGAAGACTCATTGCTGTTGAAAGTTTCTTTTGTATTATTTTTATATAATGACAGTGTTTGGCTTAACTAATAGAAATAGGCTTGCACATTTACAAAGGGCATGCCCCGCAAAAAATAAATACATTATTTATTTATTTTTATGTGTTTTTTTTTTTTTTTTTTTTAGAGCCAGGAGTCTTGTGATGTTTCCCAGGCTGTTCTTGAACTCCTGGCCTCAAGCAATCCTCCCATCTCAGCCTCCCAAAGCACTGGGAGTACAGGTATGAGCCACTGCACCCGCCCTATTTATTTATTATTTAAAATAATGCATTATTTTATATATATATAATAACTCTTGAAGTATGATACACAGAAGTCCCTGGATACAGGATGTGACTCATTTATCCTCTGTATTAAAGCACAACCACCAAGTTGAAAATAGAAAAATATAACTACCTACTTGATTAGCACACATGTCACAAAATAAATAATTGATTTTATGTTTATTTGTTTGTGTCTCTGTTCTCACAATTTTAACCATATCACCCTTCGAGTGGGTTCTTTTAAGTTATTGAATGTAGCTTGGAACTGTTGACTCAGATCGGGTGGTTTCTCTAAACTGGTAAATATTTACACACATTTAACTGATAAATAAAATTCAGTAGAATTGCCTGAATTTGTAATTACTCATATTTTTAAACGTGGTATCTGCACTTGATCATGCATATCTTCTAATTATCAGAGAAAATTTTGGTCTTCTTAGGATCCACGGCAGGCTTTAGACAACATTTTCTGTAAAGAGCCATATAGTAAACATTTAAGGACAAAGTTTATTAGCCTCAACACTACTAACATTTTGTGTGAGATAATGTTTTGTTGTGTAGAGCTGTATTGATCGTTGTGGGATATTTAGCAGCATCTTAGTCTCTTCCCATAAGACTCCAGTGGTATCTACCTCATCCTGTTGCAACAACCAAAAATGTCTCCAGACTTTGTCAAATGTCTTCTGAGACCTAGGAGCAAATTCAGTCCTGGTAGATAGCCATAGTTTTATAATATATGGGCCACACAGTCTCTGCTGCAACCATAAAGGCATCCATGGATAGTATGTAAACAAAGGAGCATGACTGTGTTCAAATAAAATTTATGTATGGACACCAAAATTTAAGTTATATAAAATTGTCACGTGTCCTGGATTATCCTTGCTTTATTTTGTTTTGTTGTTTTTCAATCATGTAAAACTACTCTTAGCTCATGGAGTAGACAAAAATGGCAGCAGGCCATGGTTTGTCAATCCCTGATCTAGGGGATAAAATGATAAATAAGACTAGTCCCTGCCTCAAGGAGCTTCTGATCTACAATAACAAATGCTTATTTCTTTACTAGCAAATGCTGTCAAGAAAATATGTAAAGGCAATACCAAGGGATGTGGTCTACATAGAAGGCTGAACAAAAAAGGAAATAAAATATTCTGAAAGGTGACCAGGAGTTCATCAAGGAGTCCATTTCAGGGGTGGTAGAGGGGCATATGCTTTATATATCAATATGTTGATAATAAATCAATTAATATTGAAATATATGTATGTGTATCTGTATATGTTTTTATTTATTTCAAAGTAGCATCATCCAAGGATAGGATAGCCTTCTTTCAAGACACTTTTTTGCACATTTTTGGTTGGTTGGTTGGTTGCTGGTGGTAGTTGTTTTGTTTTGATTCCAGGGTTGGTATATATATCAATAAGTATTTTACCTAATCTTGAGACAAGTAGTTTCTTCTGTGCTGGAGATACTATGGCAAAACCAATCATGAATGCAGAAAGTTTATAGACCAACTCATTTATCAGAAAGACTTGGAATCAGCAAATATTGACACAGATTCACATGAAGAGAATAATTGAGCCCTTCCTCCCAATGTAGCCAAAGAAATCCTTTGAAAATTTTAAGTTAACAAGCTTCATACATGGTGATGAAGTGACCTTAAGACAATGAAGTACATTCAGTTTGGGAAAGTGGGTATTTTTTCCTTTTTTCCCATGAGTTTGACCCTGCTTATCAAGAGCAGTGGTCTCTGTGACATGTACTGACACAGAGAACCCAATATCATAACTATATTTTCCATGTAACTTTAATCCTCAACTTGGGCCACAAGTATTCACAGTGACTGATGCCAGCTGAGCCATACCGTTGTCAGTTGTTTTCAAGAAAAATATCCATGTCACTTGTGGGAATATGTGGCAACCACTGAAATGGATAAAATTAAAGGTTAAGCTACCCTGTGGCCCAACCATATCCTTGTGAACATCCAGTCTAGGAGTTATTCATCTGACCTTCTCACTAAATAGCACCCTTATACTGTTACTTCAGGAGATAAAATATACTGTAACAATCTAGGGAATGACCGATCCTGATTAGTGTAATTTTCCAAACAACTAAATATACCCCTCTAAAGATACAGATATATACATGTGTGTATGTATAAATATATACATATATGTACAATATGCATATGTATATATGCATAAGTATGTGTATATATGTACACATATTTTTCTGTGTGCTATGCATGCCCCTATTACAGGTTTTACTTCTTTCTGTTTTGAATTATAGTTGGTAATTGGTGTTTCTCTTTTATATCATCCCATAATATTTTTGAGGGAAGCAATTATGGTTTGCTTAAATCTGGAGATACTACAACACTTTGCACAGTGCTTAAGCATGTAATAAGTATTTGTTGTATTAATATTTCAACTTAGGTACTTGAAAACTTAATAGCATTAGTAAAACACAATAATTGTTAAAGTGATATTATAAAAATAATTATAGTATATGGGTCCTGTTTTAGAGGAATTCTTTACCAAATATTGCAGATAAATATATGCAAGAAAATTTGTATTTATTTATCTTTACTATTACCAGGCATCTAGTGAAAAATTTAGGCCACCAAGAATGAAAACAGCCCAAAAGATTTTAATTTGCCTTACAAAATAACAAGCAGAAATTATCAGATATGACCCACTCTGGCTCCTCAGGCCTCTGCTTTGGGGAGAAGATGTTTAAATTATTTATAAAATAGTAAATAAATAAAATCTGAAGAGAGAAGACAATTTTTCTGTGGAGTGGCATTTACAACAAAGATAATCTAATAATGGTGTCTTCAAACTATTTCTGTTCATCAATAGCACCCGGAAGTTTTGTTAAAACAGATTGCTGGGCTCCACCTTCAAAGTTTTCTGCTTCAGTGGGTCTGTGCAGGAACCTAGGAATTTTTAACAAGTTCCAAGATGATTCTGATGCTACTTTTATAGAGATCCTACTTTGAAAACCATGGATCTAATTTAAAATTTCATGTATCTAACCTAACCATTTCTCTCATTCGAGTTAAATAATTTCCCTTTTTCTTTTATATAATGCATGATAAAATTGATCATATTGATAATTAATTACAACTTCTCTTATCTCCTATGGAAAGTGTTTCCATGGGGGATTTCCTTCATTATATTTACTGGGAAATTTATATGGTTTTCTAAATCATGAATTGCATGAAAAATCTGTCAAGAAATCAGGGAAAAGTGTTACCATTTCCCTGTGAGAATTAAAGCTTAAAAAACAACATAGAAATGTTACCGTTTGAGCAGAAAACACTGATGAAAGCAAGGGCAGGGAAAACCGATGTGCAGAGTTCATTATGGTTGAGGTCACATTTCCAGAAAACAGGACAGAGCATGTAGGAGAGAAGGTGTCATCAGAAATCGATTAGCACTATGTTTAGCTGTTGCCTTGTTATACGCATATGTTCATGGCCCTGTCAATTGTTAATGGTGAGCCATTCTTACAAACAGAAATAATAATTTTGTATGTATTGTATACTTCATACATGGACTATGAGTGTTGTATCAAGTTTAGGAAGCAAAATATATTTTTTGATTGCCAATTTCAAAGTATGAATTTGTTCAGTCCTCTAAACCTTGACAGGAAATATGAATTATGTTATTTGCATATTGCCCATTAATGTTACTGGTATGTTTTCAGTGTTTGAATATTAGCTATAGGTTATAGTTCCTGCAAATACTCTAACAGCATCAATGTAAGAAAAGATGTGAATGTCGGTGTACCATACTCTGGCATGAAATCAGAAGCTGATTTAAAATCAGTTTTAATATGACAAAGGAATATTAATTTTAACAGCAAATAAAAATTGGGGCAAGTGGACAAAAGCTTCTTATTATGAAAAAGTAAATGAACTCATATAAAGCAGTATGTATCATTATAACCAACCTGGAGTTGCTATGGAATACACTTTTTAAAATAGGACCAATTTTAATTCAAAAGGAAATAAAGTTTTCTACATCTGGAATATTTGTCACAACACAAAGATTGATTTTATTGAATAGGGCAATTAATATCTTGGGAGTTTCAAAATTTTATTTTAGAATGATAATCTATAAATATTAAATTTTATGTTGTCTTTCCATTTAAAATTATTTTATTTGGCATTTATTTTTGTGTTAGTTCTCCCTGATTTAGCATTTTTCTATTATGATATATGTATAAGTTGAGATCATTTGTACATTACTGAAATTAAAAGTATTGTCAAAATATATTGTTAATAACAATAATCATGCAGTTATTATGATATCAATTTTATTTTGTGAAAAACCTCATAAAACTAATGTAAATCTACTGCAGAAAAAAGATTCACTGTTTTATTTTTATGGTCTTCACTATTACTGAAAACACACAAATGCCATACAATATACAAAATAATATTATTTTGAGAATTCCTACAAATTTTCAGGAATTCTAATTTCTGGTTTCCAAATTAAAAGATTAGTATCTGTCAGAGATTTGGAAATAATACATTGTGGGGCAGTAAAAGGCAGGAATTCTCAATTTTCAAGTTTCACATTTTCAAGTTTCACAAAGAAGCAAACGTGTAGTTTGTTTTGGCCAGATCCTAGTCGCCCCTCCGCCCAAACGTGCTCCTTCTGCAGGCTTCTTCATCTCACTTTGGGACAAATCCATGCTCACAACCATTCAGGATGAACAGTTTCAGCCCTACATGTCTCTTTCCTTTTCCTCAAACTACATACTCAATTTGGTAGAAAATCCTATTGATTTTACCTTCCAAATACATCCAGAATCTGACCACCTCTCTACCACCTGGGGCCAACACACTGCATCACACACTTGAACCATTGCAATAGCTTCCTTATCTGCCTCCCTAAAGATCATTCTCAACACAGCTGCCAGAGCTATCCCTTAAACACTCCTCTACAGTATTTCCCTTGTTCAGAGCAAAAGATAAAATTCTTACAGAGAAAAAAAAATTCTCATGGCGGCCTTACAAGGCCCTCCATTGTCTATCTTTATAAACTCTCTGACCTCAACTCCAACTATTATCGCCTTTGCTCACTCTGCTCCTTGAACATGCTAGGCTCAGTCTCTCTTTGAGGCTGTTGAACTTGCTGTTTCCTCTGCCTAGAATATTTTTCCTAGATATCTTTCTTGCTCACTTAGCTCATTGGTGAGAACAAGTCTCTCCAATAGCAAATTGACTATAAAATATTGGGGAAGCACAGGGATTTAATGTGGGCCCTAATCCAATAATACTTATCAGAGAGGAGATTAAAAGATAGATGCATGCAGTAGATTTCCATGCCATGCATTCCCTCCCTTCATTATTAATGATTGTAAGTATCTCCTGGGAACAGACCATGCTCTCGCTGTCATCTGTTTCTTTGCAATTAAAGAAACATTTGTTGCATTGCCTAAAGCCCAGCATCTCATTGCTAGGGCAGGATTTTCCAAGGGTCCTTTGGCATAGGTCTCTGCACAAAACACTTCCAGACTTCTCTGATATTCTTGAATCTCCACATCTAATATTCTTCTACTCTTTTTTTCTTATTTTTGATTTTACTTCTTTTATGTTGTGTTATGAGCTGCATTGTGTACCGTCAAAATTCATATTGAAGTGGGGATTGAAATCCTAATCCCCAGGCCTTAGAATGCGACTGTTTGGAGACAGGGCCTTTAAAGAAGTTATTAAGTTAAAATGAGGTCATTAATGTGGGCCCTAATCCAACAATACCTATCAGAAAAGGAGATTAAAACATCGATGCATGCATGTAAACGGAAGACCATATTTGGACGCAAGGAGAAGATATCCATTTACAAACCAAGGAGAAAGGTCTCAGAAGAAATCAACTCTGCTGACACCTTGATCTTGGACTATTAGCCTCCAGAACTATAAGGCAATACATTTCTATTTTTTAAGCCATCCCATCTGTGGTGCTTTGTTATGGAAGATCTAGAAAAAGAATGCAAGCTATAAAACACTCTTTCCCTTAACATATTTTTAAATGTATTATGAGATAGGAAATCAAGCAGTCATGGGCCACATAACAAGTTTTTGATCAAGGGTAGTCCGCATATACTATGGTGGTTTTGAAAGATTATAATGGAACTGAAATATTCCCATCACCCCGTGATGTCTTAGCCTTTGTAAAGTCATAGTGGAAGGCATTGTTCATATGTTTGCGGAGATGCTACTGTAAACTAACCTACTGTGCTGCCAGTCATATAAAAGTATAGCATATACAATTATATACATAATACTATTTAGTAATGAGAAATATTGCTGGTTTATATATTTATAATACTATACTATTTATTGTTCTTTTAGAGTATATTCCTTCTACTTATAAAAATAATAGTTAACTGTGATATAGCCACAGGCAGGTCTTTTGGAAGTTATGGCAGAAGAAGGCATTGTTATTAATATCATAGGCAATGACAGCTCCATGAGCGTTAGTGCCTCTGAAGATCTCACAGTGGGACAAGATGTGAAGGTGGAAGACAGTGATATTGATGATCCTGACCCCATGTAGACATAGGCTAAAGTGTGTATTGGTGTCTAAGTTTTCAACAGAAAAAGTTTAAAAAGTAAAAATCAATTTTATAATATTGTAAACAGGAAAAAACTTATAGGATATGGATATAAAGAAAGAAAATATTTTGTGCAGCTGTGCAATATATTTATTTGTTTTCAGCTGTGTTATTAAAAAAGAGTTAAAACTTAAAAAAGATTAAAAAGCATCTAAAGTAAAAATGTTACAGTAATCTAAGATTAATTTATTATTGAAGAAATATTTTTACATAAATTTAGTGTAGCCTAAGCATACAGCATTTATAAAGTCTACAGTAGTGTACAGTAATGTCCTAACCAGGGCTGCGGAACCTGCAACCTTAAGGCCACATGTCACCTTCTAGGTCCTTAAGTGCAGCCTTTTGACTCAATCCAAATTTTACAGAACAAATCCTTGTATATGTATTAATACATTTTTTTCATCTTTTTTTAATTTTGTTTTTAAAATGAACATATTTAAAATACCAAAGAATAAAATAAGTTTCAATGAAATAATCCTCCCAGATTGACCAGTATAATTAGAACATCAGTATAAGCCATGAGAGCTAAATTGACCACTGCTGTGCTCATGAAGTTAGTTCTAACTTCCCCCACCTGACTGATGCCAGTACCGCAAGAGGCTGGTTGGTGAGAGTTTACAGGGGTCAAATATGCCAGTCTGTTATAAGCTTTTAACTGTGGTGCACCCTGTTTCTGTTTGAAGTAGAATTTGTGAATAGGTGCACAGCCCAACAGTATTTTTTAATTATGTATGCTTAACAGCCCATCATGTCAAAGAAAAAACCAGGAGAACACTGAAGGAAGAAAACAGATTTTTTAGTGAGGCTTTGTTACTGAAAATTCAGCACTTGTTCCCGAGGCTACATCAGAAGAATGAGAACAGTGGTTTGTGGAGAATGAAGGAGAATTTTTATTACTTTGCCAGCAAAGGAGAAAAAATGGTAGACCTTCTCAACTCAAAATCCAAATTTCCTAAACATAAGCAGAAATACAGAGCTTTTAAAGAGAGGGTCCCCAGTTCTAGGCTATTGTAGTTAACTATTCTAATTGTCCCATGTCTGCCAAAGACAAAGCCTGTGAACTCCACTAGCCTAGCCACCCACCTCAGGGGCTGGTCCCTGGGATGGCTGAGTTATCTCTTTTAACAAAAGATTTAACTTGCCTCAGCGATGCAGCCAGGTTGCAGTTCCTAGAAAGAGTGGGGAGGTTTTAAAAACACAGAAAATATTTCTTTTTCTTAAGGCCCTTCCTTCTGTTACAGATTGGGAATTGAAATATTATCTTGTTTCTGCTAAAGATAAGATCATTTGCTTGCTTTGTAATACTGTAATCTGAGCATTAAAGAAATTCAGT
>CM052437.1:80650665-80660719 GCA_028533085.1 Varecia variegata
CTAAGTGAAGTAAGAATGGAAAAATAAGCACCACATGTACTCACCAGCAAATTGGTTTCCCTGATCATCACCTAAGTGCACATTTGGGAATAACCCCAATTGGGTGTTGGACAGAGGTGGGGGGTGGGGGGAGGGCATGAGTGTATACCTACATGATGAGTGCGATGCGCACTGTCTGGGGAATAGACACGCTTGAAGCTCTGACTCGGGGGGACAGGAGGGGTATGGGCAATATACATAACCTAAACTTTTGTACCCCCATAATAAGCTGAAATTAAAAAAAAAGATGAAAAGCAAAAGCAAAGACAATTCTTTTAAGCAGCAAATAAGGCCTGGAAATAATGCCACTGAAGCAACTTATACAGTAGTTTATATACTCAGGAAAAAAGGGAACCCATTTAGTCATGTAGAAATTGTGAAAAAATGCATTGTTAAAGTTGTAGGATGCTTAGACCCCGATAACTTTTCAAAAAACAGGTAATTGCTTCTTTCAAGGAAAACCATAACTGATGGGCAGCGTGAATTAGCCTTCTACTTAACACAACTTCATGCAATACTTCAAAAGGAAAATATATGTTATTCAACTGCTTTGGATGAATCAACTTATACTACTGATCTGGCACAGGATTTATACTTCATTCATGTTATAACAGAAGATATTCTTTGCTACAAAGAGTTACTCGCTTTGGGCACTCTTGCAAACAGAACATGGGAAACAGATATCTTCAAGAACTTTCAAAATAAATGTCATGAAGTTGTACTGAATTTGCTAAATGTAGTTAGTGTATGTACAGATGGTGCACCTTCCATGACAGGAAAACATGAAGGGTTTATTGCACAGATTAAAAAAAAAAAAGTATTATCAGATCCAGATGGTCTCACTTCTTTTCACTGTATCTTGCATCAGTAAATCTCTGTGCTAAAGCTACTATTTTAAGTGACACTTGGCAACAAGTTAGAAGTATTGTTAACTATATCCATACAGATGCAGCAGGGCATTGTCAGTTTTATAATATGCTCAAGTTGAATGATGAGATATTCAGTGTGAACTTGCCACATAATTCTAAAGTGTCTTGGCTATTACAGGGATGGGTGTTAGCAAAAATTTTATCTCTGTGAGAACAGTTACATTTTATGAAGAACAGATTGGCAATGTGAATTATTGGAAGAAGATTGCTACAGGAATGCAGCATTTCTGTGTGATATCATGTCAAATCAAAACAGCTTGAATATTTCTTTGCAAGGTAAAACTAAGTCTATATATGATGTGTGGCAAAAAAAAAATCCAAGCATTTTGATAAAAGCTATCTTTTTTCAAAACACTTCTTCAAAAGGAAATTTAGATGAACATTTTCCTCAGTTAGCAAAAGTCATAAATGAGCAGGATGATATATGCAAATCATTTGAGGAATGCACAGATGTTATGGACCTATTAATTGAAGAATACAATGAAAGGTTCACTGACTTTGAGAATCATGACATCACACTCAAATTAGCATTTCAGCCTTGCCTAGTTGATATCACCAAGGCATCTAAAGAAGTAAAGATGGAATTGATTGAGCTCTCAGTAGATGACATTTTAAAGTCATTATTTGATTCTAAGAAAAATCCAATTGAAATATGGAAAAATGTAGTACAAAACCCATACCTTCAGCATCATGCCCAAATAATGCTTTCTTGCTTTTCAACCACTTATAGCTGCAAACTGCATTCTCCTACCTAACCCGAATCAAGATGCCCTTAAGGTTCAAAGGACTGATACCCATCTGGAGGATCAACTGAAACTGAGCCTCCATACTGCAACCAAATATTCAAATGCTTTCCAATAAAAAGCAGATACAACAAAGTCATTAAAAGGTTAGTTAACTTTAAAATTAACAAATAATTTTCACTTTTTATATCATTAAGTACATAGTAGTTAGATTTTTACAAAATTATGTACATCTTTAAGTATATCTGAGTGAAGTTTCTTGAATGTGGCCTTATTTGATTAGAGCTAAATTAATGTGCCCTTCCAACATGAAAAGTTTCCCCACGCCTGCCCTAAATCTTCACATTCACTCACCATTCATATACTGACTTACCCATAGCAACTTCTAGTCCTTCAGGCTCATGGTAAGTGCTCAAGAGGTATACAGTTTTTATCTTTTATATATACTATATTTTTACTGTACCTGTTCTATTTTTAGATCCGTTTAGATACACAAATACATAACATCATGTTATAATAGTCTACAATATCCACTGAGGTAACACGGTGTGCAGGTTTGTGTCCTAAGAGTAATAGATTATACCATACAGGCTAGGTATGTATTAGGCTATACACTCTAGGTTTGGATAAGCACACTCTATGATGTTTGCACAACATTGAAATCACCTAATGATGAATTTCTCAAAATTTTCTTCATCGTTGAGCGATGTATGACTATAAAGAAATTGGTTACCATGCATACAAAATAAAGGTTTTGAATAGGAGCCTAAAGTGCTCTTTTCCAGAAACCAGAGTGTTTTTATATTTGCAGTAAGGAGAATCTCTCTTGCTTAGAAGAGTAGTCATTAGTACTGTTCCGTAAAAGTGTCCAGTTCTTATGGAAATAATGAGAGGGATGAATTTTTCAGTCTACTTGAAAGCAGAGGCAGCCACGTGTCTCGTTTGGGCAATAGAATGTAAGAGGAAGTCATGTTTGTCATTTCTAGGCTAATGATATAAAAGTCAATATGCAGTTTCCCAAGTTTACTTTTTTCCTTTCTAACTGTGCAGCGTAAAGATGGAAGCTCCTCCATGCTTACTTCCTGAATAAAGGTGAACTAGGGCAGAGTTGCCCAGCTGGCCTGCAGTGCTCATAGAGAATGGATGAGAAATAAGCTCATGTTGTTTTGAGGCATTGAGATTAGGAGGTTCTTTGATACTTCAGATCAACTTAACCTATCCTGACTTACACACCTGATCTAAGGTATTTTTGTTTATTTTCCAATTTTGTAATTATGTTCGAGTCACATAAGTGATTATTATAGTCTACTTTTTTTTTCTTTTTTGTGGATTAAAACCAGTTCTTAAGTAAGAATTTCAGAAGTAATGAGTGGATTGCATTCTGAACAAAGCATTCAGCCCATTGCTTTCAGGCTTTTTGCAATCATTTCAATGATTCTGAATACTCACTGGATATACAGATCCATGGAGCAATATGTCTGCACACTGTTAGGGATTTCTGTGATGCTGCCAAAATTTCTGTATATTTTTCTGTATATATAAGTGAAACTCCCTTGCATTTGTGATAACTGAAAATTCTTTGAGGTTTCCTTAACTGGTATTCAACTCAGTACCACCATTTCAGGGGGTTAGCATCCATGAAGAAACCTTTTCTCTATCCTATTTCCTTAAGATGGGGTGCTTCAAAAGGCAAAACAGCCAGAAACATTCCAGAGTATATCCATAATCCAAATACACTCTCTTGGGAGAGGGCACGAACGGAGTCTAGGGGTATCTCAGTCAATTTTGTGGATTTTGTGCATCCTGATTTAACAATCTGCATCAATCTAGAAGCATATGGATTTCTTTATTCATTTCATTTGCAGAAGAGTACTTCAGGAATCATTTTTGCATATATTCCCTTTGCCCCTCCCCACCTTTCTCTGTCTTATCATTTGGAGGGTACAGAGGAATTAAATTCATCTTGAAGGAGCATTATGAATACGATCATGACAATTACTTGACTAAATACTCAAAAGAGATAATCCTACCCAGAGACTACGTCACAAAGGAGAACCATGATTATTATCAATTACTGTTCATTTTCCATAAACATGGACCTGAGCCAAACTTAAGGAAAAAATATAAATTTGGCAAATGATGTATTTGGTGTATTTGGCATCTTCCATCTGTCTCATTCTTTACCTTTCAGCTCTTGTTCTGGGTTTATTATTTTTCTTGGGGCACCAAAACCCTTATTAGATCAAGGATTTTGTTTCCAGATCAGACCCCTTAATGCTCTGGAATTACTGTCCTATGTCTTTTATCACTAAATTAGGGCATCATTATAGATCTACATCCACAGTGCTATGAAATCCCTGTCTCTGAAATAGACTCCAGTTCCCAGGAAAAGTCCAGGTAGGTTTTTAAGATGTTTTTAGATGTTAAGCAGCTTCCTTAAGTTCATATTTTACCTATAGGCAAACAAAGTATAGCATTTTAACAGGCTGCCAATTATATATGGATTTTCAGTAATAGCGGATGGTCAATCGTAAAGAAACTTTTGGACTTAGGACTATTGCTGCAGCCTGTTTCTAGCTGACATTGTGATTGACTCTGCCACAGTGATTCCACTCTGCTCACCTTAGGTTGCATTCATGCATCTTGAAGAATTAATCTCAGTTCCAGAGGCAGGACCTCCAAAATCTAAGCCAATCACAGCAATCCTAGCCCTCTTACTATGGTGGATGTCTTAGGGATGGGCCAATCAGCATAAGGATTTATTGAGGAGCATGGAAGTGACCTAATTCCAGGACAATAGATGGGAGAAGATATTTCCTTACAGTTTCTGGGGGAAGAGCTTCCTCTATTTTCTGAAAGATCTTTAGAAGTGACCCTTTGTCTCCTTTCCAGAGAAGACGAGGGGAGAAGTTAGCATGAGGAGGTGGCACTCATCTTGAGATCACAAGGGCGTGCTTGTCTTGCATTGATTTAGACATCCAAAAGCTGAAAAAGAGGTGGATAAATGGATGCTTGATAATGTCATGAAGCCACTAAACCAAACCTGCCATGCAGTCCATGTTTCCTCTGCATTTCTTTCCAATTAAATGAGATCTACAAATATCTTTTATTTTTAACAATTTCATTTTTTTTTATTTGCAACCAAATTATTCCTTCACTGCTATATTCTCTAAGAATAATGGTCTCTAGATACTTTTAAAAACATCCCCATATGCCCAGTGCCGGGCTGATTCATATTTCAGCCATGCATAGGTTAATGATGGAGATACATTTTGAGAACTGTGTTGTTAGGCAGACTTGATCATTGTGTGAATGTCACAGAGGGTACGTACACAAACCTAGATGGTATAGCCTACTCCGTATCCAGATTGTATGGTATAGCCTATCAATCCTAGGCTACAAATCTGTACAGCATGTTACTGTACTAAATCCAGTATTCAACTATAAAACAATGTTATGTATTTGTCTAAACAGATCTAAACATAGAAAAGGTACAGTAAAAATAAAATATAAAAAATTAAAAAATGGTATATTTTTATAGGGCACTTACCATGAATGGAGATTACAGGACTGGAAGATGCTCTTGGTGAGTCAGTGAGTAGTGAGTGAATGTGAAGGCCTAGGACATTGCTGTATACTTCTGTAGACTTTATAAATGCTGTACACTTAGGCTACAATACATTTATAAGAATATTATATTATTCAAAAATAAATTGATTAGTGTACTGTAACATTTTTATTTCATATACTTCTTTTTGACTGTTTTTCTAATCATATTTAGCATAAAACATAAACACATTTACAGTTGCCCAAAAATGTTTTTCTTTATATCTTTATCCTGTAAGCTTTTCTTATTTTTAAAATTTCATTTTTTTCTTTACTTCTTAAATGACTGGCAGAGCAGCAGATTTGTTTAGACCAGCATCAACACAAGTATGTGAGCAATTCCTGACCCTACAAAGTTACAATGGCTAGCATGTTACTAGGCAATAGTAAATCTTCAGCTCCATTATAATCTTATAGGACATGGGACCACTGTCATATATACAGTCTGTCATTGACCAAAGCATTATTATGTGGTGCATGACCATAAAATGAGTCCATAAAAACTTAGATCTGTTTGTCAGATAAACTTATGTTAAAAACACCTTTGAAGAGTCTCTCTCCTTTTGAATAAGAGTAATGCTAATAACCATGATTAAACCTGCATATACGTCAATACAAATATTTGAAAAAAACACTACAATTATTTTTGCTTGCAGGAAATGTAGTATATTTTAGTAGTAATGACAGACACTGTAGTTAGGTTTGGTTAATAATTGCACAGATATGTTTAGAAATATAAATTTTATAATCTTGCTTTTTGTGTCTCAGGCATTCATTTATACCTAATAACATAATACATGTATTAATGGATTATATTTTAAAAGTAAAGATTAAATTCATTAATTTGGCACAGGAGAATATTTCTATTAATATTTTTTAGAAAAAGAAAAAAATGAGAAAGAAAAAATAACTCCAAAAACAAACACAGGTAAACACAGAAAATCCATTTATATAACTCCAGAATCTCTATAACTGATATTTTCACTCAATTCTAGTGACCCTAAATCATAGTCCCCTAAGTGCATGTAGCTGGATGTTCTTTTCCACCTCAGCATTCTTTATATCTTTATTTTATTTCTTTCTTTTCTTAGTAAACAGTTTCTTAGTTTATGGGCTCTCTGTGACTCAATTTTCTCATGTATAAAATAAGATTTTTTTTTTTTTTTTTGCTTTTTAAGGCTTAAATGAGCCAATATCTGCAACGTTCTTAGGACACTCCCTGGAACACAATGTGCACTCATTTAATGCCTTGCAGTATTAATTACTGTTACTAATCACTGATGATATTATTAAAAATGTAGAGAACATTTTTATGTCATTCTTTATAAATGTAATTTTATTGGATACACAATACTGTATAAAGAGTGTGCATCATAATGTAGTTTATTTTTTTTTGCTTCTTCCATAGTTACATTGTTTCTAGTTGTTTTGTTTTTTTTATTAATTTATTTTACTATTATTAATAGCCATGTAATGAATATCCTTATCTACATATCTTTGAATACAACTTATTTCCTTAGGATCTAGACTTGGAATTGGAATCAATAGGCAAATGGGTATACCATACCTCTTCCGAATATTTCATGGAGTCCCCTGCATTTACCTTCCTTACAGTTAGCTGGGGCCTAGTTCTGGCCAATGGGTCCTGGCCAATGGGTTGTGGACTAAACTAAGTTGTATAACTTCTTTATATGTAATTTCCAGGGGAAGAACTTTGGACCTTTTCCTCTTTCCACATTAGTGATTCATGGGAACTTGTATTAAAAAGTGTAGAGTTTTCTGGACCTAAAGCCAACTTATGTGAATGAAAAGCAGATAGTTTTGGTGCTCTGTACTAAGATTTGGGGTCTTTTTGTTATAGCACAAGCAGTATACTGCTACAATACAGTAGTCCTCCTTTATCTATCTGCAGTTTTGTGTTCCATAGTTTTAGTTACCCAAGGTCAACTGTTTTCTGAAAATATTGTACTGTACAATAAGATATTTTGAGAGTGAGAGATAGAGACCACATTCACATAACTTTTATTACAGTAAATTGTTATAATTGTTCTACTTCATTCTTAGTTACTGTTATTAATCTCTTAATATGCCTACTTGGTAAATTAAACTTTATCATAGATACATATTATAGGAAAAAAACATAGCATATATAGATTTGGTAGTATCTGTGATTTCAGGCATCCACTGGGGGTCTTGGAACATATCCTCCATGGATAAGGTGGGACTACTGTACTGACTTAGCAGTTGGGTGGCAGGAGGTGAGGAAATTAAAATCAGAGATTGGTAGGATAGTGATCCATTTTTTGGCAGTGAGAAAATAATTGGCAATAATATCTGTCCTCATCCATTCCAGCTGCTATAAAAAAAAAAAAAAACTGTGAGTAGGTAATTTGTAAAGAACAGAAATTTATTTCCTCACAGTTTTGGAGGCTGGGATGTCTAAAATCATGGTACCCGTAGATTTGGTGTCTGGTGAAGGCCATGGTCTCTGTCTTAAGTATGGGGTGTTGAATGCTGTGTCCTCACAAGGCAGAAGAATAGAATAGAACAAATCCACTCCCTCAAACTCTTTCATAAAGACTCTAATCTTATCCATGAGGGCTCTATCCTCATGACACTTAATTAACCTAAGGCCCCACTTTTTAATACTATCACATTGATGATTAAGTTTCAAAATATGAATTTTTAGGGACACATTTAGACCATAGCATTCCACCATTGGCCCCCAAAATGTACTGCTCACGTGTAACATATATACATTCGATTCCAATAGCCCCCAAAGTCTTGACTCATTTCAGCATAACTCCAAGGTCTAAAGCCCAGAGCATCATCTAAATCAGATATGGATGAGATTCAAGGTAAGATTCATCTTGAAGAAAATTGGTCTCCAGCTGTGAACATGTAAGATCAAACAAGTTATATACTTCCAACATACAATGTTTGGGCATGCATAGGATAGACATTCATATTCCAAGAGGGAGCAAGAGGAAAGAAGAAAGGAGTACAAGGTCCTAAATAAGTCCAAAACCCAACAAGGCAAACATTTTAAATCTTGAGGCTTAAGAATAATCTTTGACTCCATGTCCCACCTTCTGGACACACTGGGGCAGAGGTTGTACCCCCAAGGCCCTAGGGGAACCCACCCCCACAGCTTTGCTGGGCACAGCCCACACAGCAGCTCTCACAGGAGTGAGTGAGTGCTCCCAGCCTGGCATTGCACACTGGTGACTCTACAGTTATGAGATATAAGGGGCAACTCTGCCCACATTGTTCCACTAAACATCACCCTAGTGGAGATTCTCTATGGAGGCCCTGAGATTCCCTGAGTCATCCTTCGAAATCTAGGTACAGGTAGCCATGCCCTGTATACACAGGTCTTGCACTCTGTGGACTGCAGAGTTAGTACCACATGGATGCTACTGTGATTTATGGCCTGTACCTTTCAGAGGCAGCCCAAGCCACACCTGGGCCCACTAGAGCCATAGCATGGACAAGGAGCATTGTACCTAAATGTGGGGAGCAGAGACTTGAGGTGGCACAAGGCAGCAAACGTTGAGTTCCTGTGGGTGTCTGAGGCTCTTCTTTTGACAAATTTCTGTCACACATGCCTTGGCTCTCACTCTGGGCCTGTGGTGGGACTGGCAGCACTGATAACCTCTAGAATTCCTAGGGGACATTCCTCCATTGTCCTGATAAATAGCACCTGGCTTCCTTCTATCCATACTATCCTCCTTATCAAAGTGTCACTTGGCCACACCCTTTTTGCTTTTTCACTCTTTATGAGACCAAGATGAGAATTTTCCAAATTGTTAAATTTTACTTCCCTTTTGATAATAGGTTCCATCTTTAATTTGTTTGTCTCTTCTCACATTTCACTATAAGCAGTCAAGAGAAGCCATGTAGCACCTTGAACACTTTGCTCAGAGATTTCTTCCACCAATGTCCTACCTAGTTCAGCATCACTAAGACACAAACTCTGCCTTTCACAAAGTACTAGGACATGCATACAATTCAGCCAAGTTCTTTGCCACTTTGTAACAAGGATGATTTTCCTTCAGTTTCCAATAGGATATTTCTAATTTCCATGTAAGACCTCTTTAGAATGGACTTTACTGTCTGTTTTTCTACCAGCATTCTAATCACAACCATGTAGATAATCTCTAAGATGACTGAAGCTTTTTCTACAGCTATTCTCTTCTCTTGAGCCTTCACCATATTCGCCCATAGTACTCCATTTATGGCAATCTAGGCTTTTTCTAGCATGCGTTTCCAAACTGTTCTAGCCCCTTCTTGTTACCTAATTCCAAAGCTACTTCCACATTTTCAGGTATTTGTTGTAGCAATACTCCAATCTTTGTCCCAATTTTTGTCTGCCAAAGTCTATTCCTGATACTATAATGTAATACCTGAGACTTGATAATTTATGAAGAATAGAAATCTATTCTGGAGTCTAGGAAGTCCAAGACAAGGTACCAGCAGGTTTAGTGTCTGCTGACGGCCACAGTCTCTCCAAAATAACACTTTGAATGATGGGTCCTCACATGACAGAAAAGCAGAAGAGAGCAAGACTACTCCCTCAAGCTCTTTTACAAGGGCCCTAACCCATCCATGAGGGCTCCATTCTCATGACTTAATCACCTCCTAAAGGCCTTGCTTTTTAATTCTATCAAATTAGCGATTATGTTTAAATATATGAATTTGGGGGGATACATTGCTATCATAAAACTACTATATATC
>CM052437.1:80661219-80734315 GCA_028533085.1 Varecia variegata
GAATTTACCCATCCTCTCCCTCCTGATTGATTTCCAATGAATTTTATTTCCATATGTGCATATTAGTGTTGATCAATTAGTTCCAATTTAGTGGTGGGTACATGTGGTGTTTGTTTTTCCATTTTTATGATACTTCACTTAGAAGAATGGTCTCCAGTTCCATCCAGGTTAATAAAAGAGGTATTAGTTCACCATATTTTTTGTGGCTGAGTAGTACTCCATGATATACATACTCCACATTTTATTAATACACTCATGTATTGATGGGCACTTGGGCTGTTTCCACATCTTTGCAATTGTGAATTGTGCTGCTATAAACATTCAAGTGCAGGTGTCTTTTTTATAGAATGTCATTTTTTTCCTTTGGGTAAATACCTAACAATAGGATTACTGGATCAAATGGTAGTTCTACTTTTAGTTCTTTGAGATATCCCCATACTCCTTTCCATAGAGGTTGTATGACTATATTTTGAATAGTTACTTTCAACAACAAGAAAAATCACCTTCCTGATGTCTAAGGTTAGAAAGTGTGAGGGTTAACTTTATGTGTCATCTTGAAGGGTATTTTTGGATGAGATTAACATTTAAATCAATGAATTTTGAGTAAATCAATTGCCCTCTATAATGTGTGTGGGAACCATCCAATCAGATGAAGACCTGTGTAGAACAAATGGACCAGTCTCCCTGAACAAGAGGTAATATACCATCAGACTGCCTTCAGACTCAAATACTTTAACTAAAGTCATTAATTTCCACCTTCTTTTATGTTGTTCTCCTCTATCATAAGGGTTGGAAATCAAAAACTACATTTTCCAGAATACATTATAGCTAAGATCTTAGATGCAATTGAGTCCCACTAATGAGTTGCACTTGTAGGATTTCTGGATGATAGAATTGAGGAAAAATCTTTCTTCAATTAAGGTCCAACAGACATAAGAGTTTTTACATTGCTCAATTCTACATTCCTCCATCTAGCAACTAACTGAAGCAGTTGTAATGGAAGCAGTAATTCTAGCAACAGCCACAAATGTTTTCCGTTCTCTGTATCACAGCTACAGTGCTACAACCCTGAAAGCAGAAGTCTTATTCCTCTAGCCTTTCAACAATTTTCTAAGTACCTAATTCCTTTTGTCTTGATATACTACAGAGGTTTCTGTTTCCTACATTAAACCTAACTGGTAGAATAATATGTTATATTTAATAAATTGCTTGATTAAGAAACTAAGGATTAGCTATGGTTAATGCTAAGCAGTTATAACAAAAATAGCCTAAAATATAGTCAGCTAAATAAAATACAAATTCACTTATTCTTTATATAACAGTCCAGAGATTCATATATTTTTATCATTTTGTGTGTATTTTATCAAAAGTGAGCACTTTAAAAGTGTATAGATTTTACCATTACATCAATTTCTCTCAAATCTCAAGCATTAGGAAGGTGGTAGTTATCATTGAAGAGCCTTTGCCAACAAGATTAGGAGTAAAGCAGGTGGAGGCTGCCCGTATGAATACTGTATAGACCCTTACAGATCTGTAAGGGGTTTTCAGTGGCCTCTTAATATATTAAACTAAATCAGAGAAATAAAAATAGATTAGGGTGAAGAGATTCTTTTGGAAAGGAGGTTCTGTCAAACATAGAATATGACACATACTCTCATGCCAGTTTATTTTATTAGCACAACTCTTTCTGCTGCAAATTTTGGAAATCCATCTTAAGTTGACTTCAAAGAATATGTTGGTTCACAAATCTAAAAATTCTAGGCTTCAAGCAAATGTGGATTCAGGATCTTAATACTGTCATCAGGACTCAGTTTCATTCTTTCCATTTCAATTTTATTCTTCTTTTTTGAGCCAATGCTAAATCAATACCTCCTTAGTTGGTAGCAAGGTGGAAGCAAGCAATTCTATTCTCTCAGCTACCTGAGAAGGGACCAACTTCTTTTTCAATAAAATTCCAATAAAAATTCCTCAGGCTAACAGGAATTGATTTAAATAAGGTCATGTACTCATCCCTAAATCACATTTTGGACAGGGGGTATAATACTCTGATTAGGTGATGTACAATCAGCTCTAACAAAACACATGTAATGACATTGGGCAATTAAGTTCTTTCCCAGTGAAAATTAATGTGTTCTTACTAGAAGGGGGGTATGGATATTAAGTACAGAATTCTTTTTTAAGTCAATCTCCAGCTATATGGTCAGTTCACTTAAAATTTATAAACCATTTACTTAAAGATATATCTTATAAATTCATATGTTATTATTTTAAATTTTAGCATCAAATTTAGTAATATTTTTGCATTAAAATGTTTCTATGTTAAATGTAAAAGATAGCACATAATAGGTGCATAATAAACATTTGTTGGGTAAGTAAACATATTTGCATCAGCAAAATTTGTCAGTTATCTATTGCCATATTTAAAAAAAAAAACCTCAAAATATTGTAGCTTAAAACAATAGCTGTTTATTTTTTCATGATTCTTTGGGTCAGCAATTTGGTCAGGGCTCAGGTGGGATTTCTCATCTCTGTTGTCAGTTGGGTTCACTCGTGCATTTGCAGTCAGTTTTCAACTGGCCAGTAAGTTTCAACAGATGTGAATTTTTTTTACTTGTCCTAGAAGCCCTCACTCATATGCTTGGAGGTTGTTTGGAGAAATAGGGATAACTGGATTATATAACTGTCATCATCCTACAGACCAATCAGAGACTTTCTCTTATGGTGATGTGTTCAAAAAACATCAAGACAAGGAAAACCCCAATGCACAAATGCTTTTAGGCCTCTGTTTGCATAATGCTTGCTAATATACCATTGGTTAATATAAATCACAAGAAATGGAGAAATATATTTTACCTCTTCATAGGGATGATGAAAAATACTACAGCCATTTTATTTTTTACTTTTCCACAGAGTAACTTACGGGTACAATTATTTACATTCCTTCCACTCGCAAAATAACTCATTCTCTCCAAAGACTCCAAAAATATCCCAATAAATTTTAGCCACCAGTCTCAAAATCTAGTATCTCATGATCTGTGTTTGGTCTAAGAGAGATGTATCTCCTACAATTCATCTCCCATTGATTCAGTGACATGGACATGTAAGCTAAAAAGATAAGTTATCTTCTGCAAACATGAACATAATATTTGATACTCCCATTCCAAGAGAGAAAGAACAGAGGTATTGGTCCAAAGCAATCCTAAAATTTAGCCTCGCTCATGATATCAGGTCACATTTCATGGAAACACAAAAGTTCCTTGATTAGAGATGGACTCTACTCCCTGCAAATAATTCCCAAGTCTATTGTTTCCCATAGTTCTTGACTCTGCCCTCTGGGTCATTCTTCCTCTTACAAAAGAATTACCTAAGTACTTGTTCAGCCTGCTTCCTACTTCTGAAAAGTTAGGGGCACAAACATATTTTCTAATTTGAACTAACCTCTAAACTTTAGTAAAAGTAATGCTTTGATTATTGCCACTATCTTTAAAATTCCACAGGTTTCCTATGATTTCACAAAAGCTGTAACTATATTTGCTAATGCTGTACTTGTTAAAGCAAGTCACATGATCAAATTCATACTCAATGGGTGGAAAATAGTTTCCAACTCTTGAAGGAAGGAGTTGCATGTTATTATGGCCTTTTCTTTAAAGTTTTAAACATTCAATAAGAAGTGCTCATATTTATTTACCATAAGTATAAAAGCTATTTTGTGAGAGAAGCTCCTGATTCTTTATAAACATTGACTTTTCCTCAAATAAATTTGCTGCCAATTAGCATCTGATATTAAATTTAGAACAACAAAGAGATAACACTAACGTGGAACCTGTAAGAGATTTCTATAAGTAAATGAGACAAATAAAAGAAGGAATAGTTTTCTAAATCCTATTCACTAGTCATAGTCCCTAAATAGTCTCTGAATAAGGTTATAAAGCCCAGAATTCTAAGCTGAGCATTAATATTGACATTAAATTTTGGGTTTAAAATGAGAATGTTATATGCAATTGCAAACTAATCCAAAGATAGCCTTACAAATCTACCCCTAACATAAGAAATGACAGTTATTTGGGGGAGTAAATGAGAATATTTGTCCTTAAATGTATATCTCACAGTGTTAATATAATATTATATTTAATTTAGAATACTGAAATTTACTGCCATGTTGTAGTGATTAAGGAAAGTAAAAATTTTTGCATGCCAATAAATGTTTTCAAGTCTCTTGTTGGGGGTCAGTATACTTGCACAGTTTCTATAGAAACCATATTTCAATAAAATAAAATCACCTTGAAGCAAACTAAAAATACTCTATGTATTTCATCATAAAATGTAAGCTTTAGAGCAATCATTCAAGGAAATAAATACTGTAAAATATCTCTTTTTTCTTAAGCTTTTAGTAATCACACAGAATATAAAAGTTAAGATCTTAATATGTATCACAATTGGTCCTCTGTTCTACTCCCTCAAAGCTTTTTGTGTTTTCTATATTTAGGCATGGACTGGAAGAGGAGATGTGGTAGTTATTGGGAATGGAGGAGCAGTTGGATAGAAAGATTGATTTATCTTTTGGAAGTTCATGTGCAAAGAAAGAAACCTACACAATCATTTCAACGCAAACTGTGATAAAATATGCCAAATGTTACTGAGAAACATACTTGAGAAATCGTTTACAGGTCACATATGCTAAAAACTAAAAAGTACTGAGAAAAGAATCATAAAGATCTACATAAATGAAGAGACATGTTGCATTCATGGGTTGACAGGATCAACACAGTGAAGATATCAGGTCTCCCCAAATTGTTACATAAGCTATAATTGTAACACAATTCCTACCAAATTCCTAGCGAGATTTTTTCTGTAGATATAGACAAGATTATTCTAAACTTTATATGGAAAGGCAAAAGAACTACAAAAGCTAAAACAATTTACAAAATGAAAGTGAGAAAAAAATCACTATACAAAATTTCAAGACTTATTACATAGATACAGTAATCTAGACTTTTTGACTTGTTAGAGGGATAGGCACATAGATCACTGGAATAAAATAGAGAACTCAGAAGCAGTCCCATACTAATATGTCCAACTAATTTTTAACACAGTTATAAAAGTAATTCAATAAAGAAAGAATGGTCTTTTCAAAAAATGGTTTTGGAGAAATTGATAAATTGATATCCATAGTGAGAACAAGTTAACCTCAAACTAAACTACATTATGTGAATTTTATTTAAAAGTGTATTTTAATATAAAACAAAAAACTATGACACTCTCAGAAGATAACATAGAAGAAAAGAGCTCCTAGACATGACACTAAAAGCACTGTCTACAAAAGAAAAAAATTAGATTAATTGACTTCATCAAAACTTTTTAAAATTCTGTGCAGAAGACCTTGTTAAGAGTATTAAAAGACAAGCAATAGACTGAGATAAAACACTTTCAAACCATACATCTTGACAAAGGACTCATAGCTAGAATAAAAAACTCAATGGTAAAAAAAAAAAATCCAATTAAAAATGGATGAAATTCATGAAGAGACATGTTACCAAAGAGTATTTATGGATAGTAAATAAGCATGAGAAGATGTTAAACATCACTGGTCATCAGCTAATGTAAATTAAGATTATGGAAAACAAATTGGTGGTTTCTTTAAAAAACTAAACATTCACTTAGCAAATGATATAATAATTGAGGTCCTGGCCATTTATCTCAAATAAATAAAAACATATTTATATGGAAGTCTGTACACAATTGTCCGTAGCAGATTTGTTTGTAACAATCAAAACTAGAATCAGCCAAACTGTTCCACAATTAGTAACTGGTTAAAGAAACTGTGGTGCAGCCATACTATGGAGTACTATTCAGCAACTAAATGGGAAGGAATTACGGATGCACCAACCTGGATGTACCTCAAGGGTATTAATGCTGAGTGAAAGAAAGTTTGTCTAAAAAGGTTACAGACTGTATGGTTCTATTTATATGATGTTCTGGAAATGACAAAATTATAGAGTTGGAGAGCAAATTAGAAGTTGCCAGAGATTAGTAATATAGCTGGGGAGAGAGATGAGTGTGACTATAAAGAGGTTATATGAGACAGAATAGTTTTTGTATTTTAATTATGGTGTGGTTGCATGAATCGACATGTGACAAATTGTAGATTTGCATGGAGCTACACAAAGTGGCATGGAACTATACAGACTCATAACAATGTCAGTTTTTAGGTTTTGATGTTGTACTATACTATAGTTATGGAAGATATAACCTTGCAGAAAAGTGAGTGAAGTGTACATGAGATCCATCGCTCTTGTCTTTCCAACTTCCTAAAGACCTATAATTATTTCAAAATAAAAAGTTGACAAAAATGAAAAAAAAAAATTACACATAGTCCAGATATCAGCAGACATGACTTGGAGGAATTTACTCAAGATTTTGTGGGCCAGAGGAGGAGCTTACAAGGCTTATAGCTCATGCTTTTTCCATCTCACTTGCTCTATTTCTCCATCAGTACTCCTGACTAACCCCTCCTTCCCACATTTCCCCAAATATTCTGAATTTTTTCCCTCTGTTTTGCTAAGGTGATTTGTATCCTCAGAGGTCCAGCTGGTTCCTAGGCTAAGGCAAAATCCTATTTAATTCAGACAATCCTATGCAGTAGATGTATTTATCCCCATTTTATAGATGAAACAACTGAGGCACAGAAAAGGTAAATAAATTTCTCACTGTTACACAATGAGTAAGTAGCAGACCAGGTTTGAAATGAAGTTTGTATGGCTCCCAAACCAAGCTCTTAACTCCATTCTATAGAGTTCCCTATGAGTGCTCATATACTTAGAGGATATTGGAAAAATGCAAAAATTATATGTGCATGTTTGAAAAAAGAATCAAAAGTCATCATATTTCTTTCCCACAGCATCTACATAGTACCAGGTACATATAGATACTTAATGATCATTTACTTAATTATGTCTAATTTAATTCAAAAGAGCTGAATAAATTAAAAGTTATATTGTGATTTTTAAAATTTTATTTACTTAGCATATGCCTATAGGGTATCTATAAAGTGTAGCATACATTCTGCTTTATCTATATTCTCATTCTAATATGCTACCACATTTTTTTCTATGGAATACTTGAGGTAGTTGGTTTCCCTCCTTAATTGCCCCCAATCCATACCCCCTCTAACTTCCTAAATAACCTATGACCTAATAGTTCAATATTCCAGTCACATAATAAATATGCTAGTAATTGCCATTTTGTGAACAAAATACATCCAGTTGAATCTATTTATGTTTTATGTTTGTTTTCAAATATCCCATGTACCATTGTATTAACACATACTTTTTATTGTCCCTTTTCAGCATTTCTGAAATTAATAATAATGCGGTGGCAATTAATTTAAGTTTTAAAACACCTGCTGGTTGTTTTATGTGTTTTATGGTTTCTGGGAGGAGGGATTAGCATGTGTGCAATATGGAAAGATTTTTCTTTGCTCTCTCTTTCCCTTTTTTAAAAATTTTACTGCCACATCAAATTTATACTATGTATTCCCATGCTATAAAAATGCCTGCTTTCCAAACTATTGCATGTGCTGGTTTTATAAGGTGCACCAAACAGTATTTCCCTTTCCTGCATCATTTTGATAATCATTTCTGCCTCAGTGCATGAAGGGGCTCTTTTGTATAATGGATGTTAGAATGTGTTGATAACTTTAACAGACAGTTGTTAAATTGAGCATACATTTAGACAGCAATTTGCACTGGCTATAACTACAATACCTAGTGTGCTACCAGAAGAAACTGATATATTTCAAGAAGGGTGATCACTTATAATTCATCAGATATTAAATGACAAGATTGGTTTAACACATTATATATATATATCTCATCCTAGTTGACATGCAACTATTTTACTTGTCCTAGAGTGCAAATCAAAATGACATCTATTACTGTGCTCACATTTCAGATAATCAAGGCCTACAATAATGGAACAAATATTGTTAAATGTGCATTATTGCAGCACTTACTTTCATCTTCATCACCATCATTAAATTAGTTGAAAGCCTGAGCAGGGAGCATGACATTCTACTAAGTACTTCCTGCATTTTAGGAAACTATACCAGTGTCTACACACCAGACAAGTGACAACAATTAATCTGAATTAACAACCCCATCCATCAATACCCCATCCAACCTGATTTGACTAATACACTATGGAAATCCTTAGGCACTGAAATAGAGTCCGGATGTTTATTTATGTTTCTTTTCTTATTACACAGTGATACCCCAATATAAAAAAATAACAAAGAGAAAGGGCAGAAAGCTAAAATCCATGACGTGATAGATTTGCACTCCACTGCTCATTAGACTTTGGTAGACTGGAGTACTAATACCAACACTAACAACAACCTCAGTGTTTGAGGAAATCATTGTTGATACTTCTCCTCATCAGAAATTGTTTCATCTTTGCTAATCCGTATCTTACTACCTACAGTTTCTTTTCTCCAGTTGGTAAAAAGTTACTCATTCTTTAAGTACTTCCCATGGGAAATAGCAACTGATTTGAAAGTGTAAATATATTTTACTTATTCTTATACCTTCAGTGCTAAGAAAATAGCATATACAGCAGTCTTATAACAAATGTTTATTGAATGAATAATCTGAATCAGGCAAACATGGACTTCAATTCTGGCTCCAGCTTGACTAACTATGTGAGACTGAGTAAGTTGGTTAACATTTCTGAGCCTCACTTTCCTAATCTATAAAATCAAGAAAGTATAATTTATCTCAAGGCCTTATAATTTTATGAGACGTGTACATTAAGTGCTCAGCACAGCCTAAAAACGTGACTCACTTTCCTTCCCCACAATTCCTTCTTCTCCATTTCCCTTCTCATGTTCTGTTGTTGTTATTGTTGCTGCTGTCGTAATTTCTATTGAGATTTCTTTCTTCCTTCTTCAAATTCTCAGAATCAGAGTTAGAACTGCTTTGCCTCCAAAGAAGCAGCTCCTTTTGACATATTGTGTACAGTGTTCATCAACACTGGGTTTACTGATTGGTAACCCTCATTATTAGAGGTGAATTTAAAGTGATAAGAATCTCGGAAAACACAATTTATCAGAAACTCTGATTGTAGAGCACAAGCCTAAAACAGTAATATAAATGATTTGATGCTCTAAGTGATAATTTACATATTTATGTATCTCAATACTTATACACACAAAAAAACATTGCTTTGATAACCATTCTAAAGGGAACTTGAGTTATCTATCAATTTTCATCATAATAATTTTCCAAAATTATTGACATATAAAGAAGGAGCAAAAGAGTATACAGCAAAGAATGGGCGAGGGGTTGGGGAAGGATAGTTAGCACTGTGTTGGGGAGTTATTTTTTTCAAGGAGTGTATTTTTCTGGATTTTTTAACATTTGTGGTGTTTTTAAAATTTTCTAATTTTGTTGTGTTTTTTTTTTCAAAATAAGGATTCATTTTCATACTGAATTTTGGATTTTTTTTTACAATGCGTGGCTCAAAATTAAATGCACATTGGTGTCTGCCTGCAAAACCTAGACCCAACCTTACTCAACATTTTTCTCATTTATTGTCTTCTTATTTGGATAGAAGGTCCATATGCACAAGATTCACATCTTTCTGTTGCCCTTCTGCATTTCAATGTCTGTACATCAGTCCAAATTTCAGAATTCCAGAGAGATAATATTTTCCATCCTTTAACATGACTCTGAGGCATCTCATTATATCATAGTTCATGTTGAGTGCCTCCCTCAAGCTTCCCTTCACATGAAATGTCAAGACTGGACATACAATTCTAAAATACAACTGGTCTATGGGGACAGTACTGATGCTTTCTTTCTGGAAATTATGAGCTGGGAAGAAGTTGCTGCAGATATTCAAGCATCTGCCACTTGAGTTTGTGTGGTACAGATGGAAGTGTCCCATGCATACTGAGGCACTACTTCAAATATGTTTCTTTGGCTGTGGATGACTGGGAAACAAGAAGAGCAAACAGACAATGTTGCCTAGAATAACTAGGAACAGAGTGACTTGTTCTGTGCACTCAGGAAATTGTTGCACACTGGGAAGGCACACCCAAAAAAATTTTTCCTCTGAACTTCTCTGTCTGGTGAGAGGCAACAGCTGGCAACATAACTGGCTGGGCTACATCAGTTTGCATTAATTTCATTGAAGAGTAAAATATTAATACACTCTTGTTAAAAGAAGTTACACAGAACTTATCCCTGAAAAGTCATCATCAATCTTCATAATGACCTTCCAAATAAGATAGAAAAAAATGAACACATTTTATAGATAGGAAAATCTGGATAAATGGGTTTTTGTTCAAGGTCAGAAGTCTGAAAAAATACAAATGGTATTTTTCATAAATTAAGGTTTTGCTATGGTTGCCTCAATCCTATTCTCTGTCTGCTAGAAGAAAGTGCTTTTTCTGCCAAATGGCATTTCTAGAAGAAATAAATACTTTATAAATCCATTCCCTTTGAAACTTGCATTCAAGTAGAGTCAATCTTATTTTTAGAACATTTATGCATTCCTACTTTAAAAAATCATTTAAAGTTCTACTTATAAAGATCATATTTCTTCTTTACTGCCAAAAGATCACAAATGCCTACAAGGCAGAAAACTTCCTGTTGAACAAGGGAGATTAGATGAGGCTTTCAAGAAAAGATTAATTTGTCTATTGAAATACAGTTGGTATTGCTTAAGCTGATGATTTTCTTAGCAACCATTGCAATAAAAGCAATATGACTTAATGTCACCAGTTTTAATGAGTGAACATTTTGGTACCACCAAAATGCATTAGGTTCAGTTTTAAATAAAGCAATCATTTACAAGCAACTGGAAGCAAGTGCTCATCAATAGAATAATGTAACAGAAATGGAGAATAAGAAGAATTGAAAGAGTGCTTCTACATCTTTAAAAGTCAAATAAAATGATCAGAACTTCTTCAAATTGCTGATATGGGCATAGCTTATACATCTAATTACAAAGTTTCCCTTGACCAAACCACATAAACACAGAAGCATTTGTCCTTATTTAAGAAGGTACTCAAACCACAAATTGCTCTGCAGTATACTCCTAATATAGATAAGCTTGAAACTGCTGTAGTCTTCATGCACACACATCAAAATAGAAAATGGTTGCATGTTTAAACATTTCAGACCCCATCCTGTTTTAGCAAATTCTAGCTTACAATATGATTATGATTACATAGATTTATAAAACCTCAAATATCTCCAGTTATCTCTTGGGATTTTTCTTCTGCCCTGTCTTTTCATATACTTAATCAGGACTCAAGATAATCACATATGGTCTGAAATGCCTTTCCTGCTTCTTGGACTCTTAATTTTATAAATCACGCAAGTCTCTTAAATTAAAATACTACCACGCTTAGGAAACTGTCCCACTCTCTGATTATCTCCACGACCACTGTCCCCAGTAGAATTTATTTTTCTTCAAAAATGTGCTTTGCTGGTGGCCTCCACTGTAGTCTTTCCAACTTCCCACTGAAAAGCCTACAGATAACCTCGACATTTGAATGCACACAAACAGAAACATTCAAAACAATATCCAAAACTCATTTTGACTGACAAACTACCCTCAGAATCTGAGCAGTATTTTCATAAAATTTTAAGACAGATGGGCCCAGGTTAAGAAAATCTGTCACAGGCTGGTTTATGATAAATCTCTATAAGCCAGAGTTGCCCTGTCCACCTGAAAGAAAGTAAAAATTCACTTTATTGCTCATTCATTCACTGGCTTTTAGCTCACTTGGTAAGACAGAGACAATTCAGCAGAATTTTGAGTTGGGGAGAGACCGCTGCCTGGTTTGGTTGTTTACCTCCTAAAGTAAAGCATAAAATAAAGAACAGGAGATATTTTACCATAAACCAGACAGTGAACTAAAATAAAATCTTAAGGCTCCCCACAACCAGCTGACTGAATGGACCCCCTCTTAGCCAATGGGATGCCCTAAAGCTGAGTTGCTGGTCATGAGAAGGGAGGTGAGACAGGCCTCATCATGTCCCTATCCCTTCTTGTAGATATCCTTTGTAACTCATTAACAGGTCTAAGGTTATGCAAGACAAACCTGCAGGTCCTCGATTTACATAACAAATCACTGAGTCTGGGTATATGTCTGGTGGCCTGTCTCTGATTAACAGACTTCCTTATCTAAACTTAAAACATTCCAAGCTTTTAGACAAAGCTTCATTTCTTTAACCAATTACAAATCAAAGAGTCTTTAAATCCACCTATAACCTGTTACCCTCACCCCTGAAATGTCCCACATTTTGGGGCAAAACCAATGTATGTCTTCCAAGTATTGATTTATGACTTTATGTGTAATTCCTGTCTCCCTGAAATGTATAAAGCCAAACTGTAACCCAACCACAGTGAGTCCACTTGCTCAAGGCTTCTTGGGCGTGGCTCTAGGCCATGGTCCTCAGATTTGGCTCAGAATAAACCTCTTTAAATTATTTTACAGAGTTTGGCTTCTTTTCTGTTTATAGATTCATCATGGACTTTTGGAAATAAGTGGAGCGTAAGGGATGGAGCCAGAGTGCTGAAGGTCAGAGAGGAGGACTTATAAGCTTGAAGATTTGCACTACAATGAGAGAAGAGACATCGTGGATGTAAGGACTTGGCTCCCATAAAGAACGATTCTGCAGCAATCCCTAAAAAAGAGAGAGAAACATGTGCAGTCCAAGACATAGAAAGCTATTACAACATCATCAATGGGAGACAAGAATCCATGGTTTCCATGAAATAGCATAAGCTGTAGGGCTAAGAGACAACAGAATGATATAAAAGGAAGCACGGTATTATAAGATAATTGGGTGATCCAGAAAGACAAGAAGATAATCAAGGTGCAAAGTGAGAAAAATTAAATAATCAAAGTGTAACATGAATAAAGTACAATGTATATATTTAAAAAAAAAAAAAAATCTCAGACCCTTCACAGTTCTCAACAAAGTCCTAAACTATTATCAGGTTGATTTCAGTAATTTATTAAATGATCACATAACATGGAAAAATAGAGTTGATTCTAGTTATTCAAGGATGATTCAACATCAGAAAAAAATAAATAAATAAAATAAAATGAAATTGTAAAAAAAAAAAGTGTAAAATTTAAAATATTAAAATAAAAATCTCCATAGAAAAGTTTAATGGGAAAATGTTGTGTGCTGGAGAATTGAATCAGTGGGGTTAGATTGTTTGTTAGTGGGGGTTGGGTGGGGGGGTCTCTGGGGATGAAATCATGCAAGAGATGTTGACAGATAGGGAGGAAAAAACAAAAAGAAACCACCCCACACCTGGATACAGCCCCCCAGAGGAAACCAGGTACAACTGAACAGAGGAAAAAGCAATTACATATTTAAAGCAAAATTTTTAGCACATAAAACATGTCCTCAAATAATCAATAAAAAGGACCTAGGAGCATTTGAGGCAAGACACAAGAAGAATAAGCTAGCTAGGCAAGTCATGTGGAAAGATTTTAATTATAATAATTAAGGGAAAAAATCCTGCACTCTAAAACACAAAAAAGAAAAGAAACAGAAGGGTGTATAAAGAGACAAAATTGGGCTGTCCTCAGACTTTCCTATAACATTAAATACCAGAATGTACTAAAGAAACATTCACAAAACTATGATGAGGGAAAAGTTTGTGATCCGTAAATTTTTAGACCCTGCAAGTTTTTGTTGGTTGTATAAAGGCAAAAGAAAGAAATTCTAAAATAATGTGAAGTCTTAGAAAAAAGAAGCCACCCACATGGACACACATGGGAAAAATAGCTGAAGATATTCTCTAGCTAACTTTGAGATGAATCAAAATCAAGGGCTTAATAGCAGGAAAGATATTTTATAAAACAAATGGCAGCACAGAAATTGATAAGAGATAACATTGTATCTCATCATAGTAAATAGTGCTAACTAAGGAAAATAGACATCAAAAATCATTATTGGAGAAGGAGAGACAACATAAAAGCTATCACTGGTAGTAACAATTAATATCCAAAAGAATATATTATGTAAACATAAGTGGATGATAGAAGGCGGTGAACAGGCAAAGTATGCTAAATTCTGTTTGATGCAGAAAGCAGAGAGAAAAATCTTTTTATTTTGCTCTTTGATAATCAGAGAAATTATTCGAAAATATATTTTCAAATATATAAAAATAATCATTTGTTTAAACCAAAAGTTTAAAATGAGATGAAAATTTTACAGATCTCTGTAAAACAAATGCAAATAAACATGGCTCATCAAGTTGAAGAAAGAAAATGAAGGAAATATTTTTTAATATTTATTTTAAAGTGTTAAACAAAATTAAATGCATGAAGCCAACCAAATCAAGTATAATAATAAAGTAAGCTATCTATTAAAATCATCTACTAAAAGACAAGGATTCTGAGATTGAGGTAAAATATAAGAAACACGCAAATACCACATCTAAGGTAAAATGACTAGTGTTTATTCACTGCCAAACCTGTTGCAAGTACTTTCCAGGTTTCGATTCATTTAGTCTTTGCAGAAACCTCTCAGGCAGTACTACTTTTGTCCCCATTTTACAGATGAGAAAATAAGATATAAGGAAAATAACATTTTGAGATGCTTCTAAACTTCACAGTAAAGTTAAAATTAAAAAGGAACAAATATTCACCAAAGTCAAACAGAAATGTAGTAGGGATAGAAATACTGATTTCCAACAGTTTCAAGTATTATTACACAAGTTGCATCATATGGTTTCGATATAAGTCACAATCAAAAATTAAGGTGAATGACCATCAACTTTTTACTTTAGATATAAAAAAGTTGTTAGGAATACTGGGAAAAACTGGGAGTCACTATCATTGCATGATAATTTCATACACCTCTCTCAACCTTTGACAAAACAAATAGTCAGAAATAAATATCAGAGACATTTTGAATATTGTAAGGCAAACTATTAGATCTAACCAAGACCCAATCTTTCTTTTCAAATATCATATATTTCTTAGAATATTTTGAAAAGCAGGAACATCTTCCATGTCCTAAAATATTTGGATTTTATACACATTCATATGTATACACAGAAAAATACCTAGATGGCATCAGTTATATGCAACATAAGTTTGATTTGCTTATAGGAGTTAAGGTATATTTTAACGCTCTTCATTGCATTTTTAAATTCTCTAAGTTTTTTTTTTTTTTTTTTTTTTTTGAGACAGAGTGTCACTCTGTTGCCCGGGCTAGAGTGCCATGGCGTCAGCCTAGCTCACAGCAACCTCAAACTCCTGGGCTCAAGCAATCCTCCTGCCTCAGCCTCCCGAGTAGCTGGAACTACAGGCATGCGCCACCCATGCCCGGCTAATTTATATATATATATATATATATATATATATATATATATATATATATTTTTTTTTTTTTTAGCTGTCAGATCATTTCTTTCTATTTTTTAGTAGAGACGGGATCTCGCTTTTGCTCAAGCTAGTCTCAAACTTCTGAACTCAAACAATCCGCCAGCCTCGGCCTCCCAGAGTGCTAGGATTACAGGCGTGAGCCACCGCGCCCGGCCCTCTAAGTTTTTAATATGTCCACAAAAGACGTCTCTAATCAGAAAATTTATTCATCTTATATTCATGCATCCAAAAAGTGCCTACTGAACACCTAATTGTGTCCCAATTGGTGTTAGTAAGTGGTGACTGACCGTGAGGGAAAATATTAATCAGCAAAGGAAAGAATATAAGTTTTTTTAATTTTATTTTCAGTAAAGGATTCATGAACTTGACACTAGGAACACAGCTGCACAAACCAGGAGGCTGAGTGGGATCAGCTTTGTAGGAGGGGCAAACAGTCCTAGCCTCCAATTCCCGGGCGGGTACCTCACTTCCATCTCCACTGCCTAAATGGGGTGAGAATTTCATCAGGTGATTTGAGGAGCTCCATTTGCCATTCCCATGGGATTTTTTCATACTTTCTTTGCCTCTCCCAACTGCTCTGTGGACTCCGGCTATGTGCCTATCTGCCTATCAGGCAAAAGTACCTGTCAACAAACCCAACAGTTCCCTGGGTACTTACTGGAAAGGACTACCAAGAGGATCTTGGGTGCAGCTTCCAAGGTCTGCATTTCTCTGGAAGGCCCAGGCTATAGGCCTTTGTGAAATCTGTCCCTAAAACTAGATGCTGGCTGGCAACTCAACAGTGAAAAAATGCACACACTCCTGCCCTCCTGGAATTCATATTTTAGAGGAGAGACAAACACTGGGTAAGTAATTACCAGCGTGATGAATGGAACCAAAAGAGGGGATGGATGCCGTGAACATCCATTTTTCGTTTCTTTGCTTTCCCCTTTCGCATTGCTGATTATCCCAATATGGACCTTGTTACCTTCTGTTTTGTTCTGTGCTTCTCTCTGAGCACATCTGTTTTTCCACGTAGTCAGTTTTTTTGCAGGCATCTGCACAGTGCCTGCCTCAAATTAAATGCTCAGTAATGTCATGCTAAAATGAATAAAGAGAAAGCATCAGGTCTCTCAAAAGGCTTTCCTTTGTCAATATTTTCTATTTAGACACAACTTTCAAGACACTAGGAGCCATGTTTATTTGATTAGCTTAAATCTTGTACCAGATAATTCTTTAGTGTTTTTTTTTTTTGCTTGTTATTACCTAACTTTGAGAAATGATGAAGTGAGAGTGTTTACATACAGAAAGAGTAAAATTAACCTTGTACTCACCTAAGAAACTATGTGCTAGCTGTTAGTAACACATTTCAATATACCAAAAAGATTGTAATATTTACTTCTTTTGTTGTAGCCAAGTATGGGAGAGAAGGGTTTGTGACAAGTGGTTCCTCACTCTGAAAGAGGAAGGTTGCACTGTGAAGACCACACCCTTGCCAGTGCTATGGAATGCATTCTGTTTCCTTGGGTGTGACTTTGAGACCCAGTAAACCTTGCAGCTCTTCTCTATTCAGTCATTTAGTTGGGGTCCCTGCCACAGTCATGTCATGAATAAGAGGAAGTACAGTCATCTGAGGCATACACCTGGACTCTGAAAATGTACAACTTTTGGACTAATGGTGGGAAGTTAGGGTCACTAGGATGTTTTTACTAGTAGTTCTTTTTTGCCTAAGAGTAAGAGGCTGGCATTAATTATCTTACATCAATTAATACACACTATGGGATAGGAGTGATTGGATTCAGTTGTTGCCATTGAACAATTAGTTAGATTTCCCTCTATATCCAGTGTCTAGCATAAGGATTATGTAACAGTGAGGTATCTTGTAAAGACAAAGTTATAGAGGCTTGAGCCAATAAAATCTTGTCAGACTTTGATGCCAAGACCAGAGTGTTATATCAGCTGGGAAGCAGAAAGCATTTCTGGATTTTGGGTGGCATGTCTTCAGTTTTCCTCAAGAGATCCTATATTGCCTGGTCTGTTTTTTTTTATCTCTGTCTTCCAAGTCAGGGACAACCCTCCCTTCTCTAACTCATTTTTCTAACTAACTCCAGAGACAAATGGTGTCTTATTGCATCCTGAACAGCCCCATATCCATGGGCAGGTTTAAAAGGTAATGCTTGGTGATGGGAGGATAGCTAAGGTTGAGGTTCAATTCTGACAGTTCTCAACGTGGGAATCAGATAAAGTTACATTAGAATCTCTTTTTAAGCCTAAAAAGTAACATATCATCCTTCTCTCAGATAGAGCAACCTAAATCATCAATAACCAGTTCTTAGGCTAGGAATATTTTCAAGACTGAAATAAAATCTCTGGTTCCTATGTATATGGAATATCTCCACACCGCTGAAGTTACCGGAGGTTATGCAACTATCCATACTAAAAGACATTTTCAATATCCATTTCAACGTATACAGTCAGAAATTCATCCCATACGTCAACTTCAGCTGTGCTGTCACTGTGGGAAAGAGAAGGTCTTCCCTTTGTTCATGTCCACACTCATGATGACTGCTCCCCAAGAGCTGCAACTTATAATAGGCAATTTTCGTTGAATAATCATCCAGAGCACATGACAGGCACCATGCCTGAGTTATCTCATTTATCTTCATTTATCACACACCATGAGAGAGATAGTATTACCTACTTTTCAGATGAAACTCAGGCACATAGTAAGTAACAAGCCTAAGTCCACACAGCTGCAAATTACATTTAAAAAATGTTAGAATTTTAGAGATAGTGGATCAGAGTAGAAAGCTACCACTTCTGGCTGGTTGTCACAGAAGGTTTAAGGATGGTGCTCACTTGTGAATTTAAGCTTGAAGCAGTGATTTGTATAACAAGAGAAGTAGACTAGCATCTGGCCAAAGCATTGCATTTTGCCCCAACACTAGTTCCTTCATATTTATTCATTTATGAAACATATATTGATATTTACTATGTACTGATTGCTGGGGTTTTTTGCACTGGAATCCAGTTTGTACTGCAGTCAAAATCTGTATCTTTATAATGCTTACTTCTCTCCGGAGAAGAGAGTGACACAATGTGCAAATAAACACAAAGCATGTCAGCTTGTAATCAGTCCTATAAAGATGAATGCAACAGGTTGAGGGAGCAAAGAGTGATAGGGCTGGCGGGACTGCTGTTTTTATAGTTATGAGGGAAGACCTCACTGAGACATGACGACCTGCTGGAGAAAGGAAGCCATTGGGGGACCTGGGCGAAGAACATTTCACGAGAAGGCAATGGCCAATATGAAGGTTTGAGGTAGAAGACACAGTCAGAGAGGGAGCTGGGACCAGGTAATCCAAAGTCTTGTAGTCAGTGAGAACTTGTTTCATCTTGAGAAAAATGTGAATTAAACCTAGGGTGTGTTTGAGCAGAGGAATTACAGTTAGATTCTTAAAAGGATTACTCTGGCTGCATCTTAAGCAATGAGTCCAGTATTACAATTTTGCACCTAAAAAGATTATAAAATATAAGTCCTACAATATATATTCAGGCATGCCTATTGAAACAGACTATGGTATCCTGATTAGCATCTTATTTTTAAAACAAACCAGTTAAGTCCGGGGCAGCTGATATAGAAGTCCCATTAGATTAGCTACAAAAACTCATGCAGAGCCTACGGATAGTCACGTGTTCTGTCAGGAGTTCCAAAACTAGTTTAGAAGCACAGCAAGAGTAAATCCAGTTACCTCAGCAACTGAAGTGATTTGTCTTTCAGTAGGAGGGCCTCACATAGAACTGTGCCTCGGCTAACTTCAGCTGGATGTCAGACGGCAGGAACTCTAGGTACTTGCTATGTGACCAGGGGATTTCTAACTCTACGATGCACTCGTGTGTTGTACAAAGACTGCACTGCTTGGAGTAATAACTGTTCCCACCCCCCCTTTGCAGAACTCGATATCTACATATGCAAGCCAAATTTCAAGACCGCTCTTCTGTGCCTTTTATTTCACATTTCCACTTCGATTTCAGACACTTCAAATTAGATGTTCAATTCTTACCCCAGTTTCAATAAGTACATTATCTTCTCCCAAAGGCATCTGTATTTTTGTTCCAACTTTCCCTTTTCTAGAATCAGCACTGTCATTACACAAAACTCCAAGACTAGACAGTTTGATGTCACTTTCAACTACTTATTTTTATCCAAATTTAATATATAATGTGAAAAAAATCAGTTTTTCCTCCTAAAATGCTTTGCTAGTCCCTCTATCCCCATTTTATTCAAGTTTTCATTTGCTTATATTTGAATGCCAAAAGTCTTCTCTCTTCTGGCTAAATCTGATGTTCCTCTATTCCAATCTATTTTATGCATTGCTGCTGGTGTCAGTGTAAGAGATGATTTGAGTTCAATCTTCCCTTTGATCAAGAGCCTATAACAGCTCGCTGTTTTATCCAGCAAGTTAAGTCAAAGTTTTATTGTCTACATTTAAAGATCCTTCCAGGCTTGACAGTGCCCAAGTCCTCTCCAAGAAAACCAGAGCTGGACAGTAGTGAAAGTGGCAAAAAAAAAAAAAAAAAAAAAAAAACAGATTTTATTGAGTATCTCCTATAATAGGGGAAAAGAGCCTTCAGTATGGAACTGGGCTCAATTCTGAATGCAATAAGGACAAGGGATTTATAACCAAGGAGCAGGTTTGGAAAGGGGGACAGAGATGGTAGATGGAAAATTACTAATAGGAAACACCATGGGTGGGGGTGGGGAGGATTCTGATAGAAGTCCTGGAAGCCCAAAGGTTGAGAAGAGGGTTCAGAGGAGCCTGACTAAAGTTAGGTTAAGGAGGGTGTCTTGTCAGTATCTTATGCCATTCCAAGCAATTGATGGAATTTAGCTGGGTTCTTCTCACAGAGCCTCTCATATAACACACACCTACCCCTGCTTTCCTCATAGGAAACTCTTGCACAAATTGCCTATGTCCCCTCTCCCCGACCCAAATCACAGTCTTTGGAATCCAGCAAAAGTGTCTACATCTTCGTGAAACCTTTACGGAGTCAACAGTTCCTCATGACTTTCTTACATCTCAGGGTTTATGCATTCAGTTGTTGCGCTCTTATTGAGCACAGCTATGTCTCAAGCCCTGTGTCACACATGGAGAGAGATACAAGCAATATAACCTGATCCCTTTAGTAGTGATTTCTAGGTACCCCGTCATATCTTTTCTCTCCTTCTCTTGTAATAAATCCCTTGAAGTTTACCTAATGAGATATGAGAAAAAGAAATGTACAATTTCCAAGTTATGATATTTTAAAAAGGAGTGTGCCCTCTACTTTTCCTGTCTCTCTTTTTTGTTGGATGCAGTTACAGACATGTTGTTGAAGCTGGTGCAACTATCTTGGGCCATGAGGTAGAAGTCATATGAAATAAAAGGAATTGGTTTCTGGATTATTGTGGATCTCATCATCCCAAGGGCATGAGGTAATGCTTACAAAAGACTCAGTATGGCAGCTGGCACATAGTAAATAATAAAAAAAAAGTGAATAATGACAATGTTGATGATGATGAAAAGGAGGATGTTGATGTTCGTGGTGGTGATAACTATGATGATGATCATGATGGCCTGTTAACAATACACACTTAGGAATTTGGGTTTTTATCACCTCTGGCTGTGAAAATAAAGCAGGTGGCTTAACCATTGAAAGTAACCTAGATTGTATTCAATCTTCCTCACTGCTTGGGATAGAAAAACTGAAGTCATGCAGCTTTGGCTATCTCTTTGCTAAGATCATTGATCTTCTTTTTAAGGTAAAATCCAATCTCTGCTAGACAGAGAAAAGGGTGAGGAGCCAGAGAAAAGAGTACTGGACACAGCCAGGACAATTAACTTCACTAGAAATAAAGAATTTGGTCCTTATGTGTAAGACTGGATGACTAACAAGACCTCACAAACTAGGACTAAGGAGATAATTAGTGACTCCTTCTGATGAAAGCTTGGAATAGTTTAGGGTTTAAAATGAGTGGCAGAGTAGAGGATGAGGCTTTTGGCAAGAAAGCTGTAGACCAAGAATTGTACCTCCTTCCTGTTTTGAGTTTAGAATAAAGATTAGAATTCCTTTTTATAATTGCTAATAAGTGTTTAGATCGGGATTGTTTGAACTTTAACCCATGGAGAGATTGGACCCTAAGAAGACACAATTTTTATTAAAGATACAAAAGTCCAGAAATAAAGATTTTTTTTAAAGTCAAGGCTTGGATTTTATTTTTACATTCTTCATACTTATTTTAAGTATAAAATAGCATTAAACATGCCTCTTTTTAAAAATTATTTCCAATGTGAAAAGCAAATTATGGAACACTATTCTAAATAAAATGAGATATCAAAAAATTTAGAAAGAAATATGATGTGATTTGACTTATGTTTATTGAGGTATTTTTTCACCAATATGGAAAGGAATAGTATATACTAGAATTATGTAGAATTATAAATCTGATGAATTACCAGCTTTTATGCAGTAAGAAGTATGACCTACATTTCTCTTCAATTGCCCCACCCAACACCTATAGGGTCTGAGATGTAAAACTAAAATACAATTGTACATTTATATACTCACCTCACGAGAAGAATTCTCTGTATATTATCACATTTTGCCCTAAAAATACTGCTGATATCAATATTATTACAGAGACCCCAAAACGTCAAAACATTTATTTTCCAGTTTACTTGATTCCTTCTTGAATGATTTTCTATTAATACATACTGATTTTCAGGTAATTATATTATTAAACAATATGTGTATGTATGTGTGCATATTATATACATGTATATGCATATGATGTTTATATATGTGTATATGTTGGGGTACACACAGTTATTTGTTCTTTATAAATAATAATTTCTCTGCCCTCATAATGAAGTTATGGGGTAAATACTAGTGATCTCCCATTTAATAAATGGGAAACAGACATAGAAGGTTAAGTCACTTGCCAAAGGTTGTACAAGAAAATATCACACAGCTGGGATTTGAACCATGGTACTCATCTCCAGGAGCTGTGTTGCTAATTATTCTCTGCTCACATAAATGGAGCTAGAACCCCAGTTTTCTAAGAACCAATGCCAAGCTTTAACATTTCAGCAAACACATACAAAGCCAGGCAGACAACATAAACTAGTGAGGCAGATGTGTGAATAAAAATGTTAGGAAGCCATTAAGGAAACTCGAGGACTATTGTTCACTGAGAACACTGGCTCTTGTGAAGCCCGGGGCCAATATACATTTTAGGAGGCAGATCCACTTTGCTATACTTCTCACTTTTTAAAGAGAAGTTAGAAATCTTTACTTTTATGTGAACTTTACCAATCTTCAAATATTGGCTCATAATAATTGTAAACATTCTGAGGCCAAGTAAAACACCTTCTTGTGCTAAACCCAGTTTACAGACCAGTGGTTTTTAACCTACATGGTTCATCATGTACTTTGCAAAACCGAAATAATATGGTCAGGAAGAAAGATTTGGGCCTAAATTCTGGTGCCAGAGTTCATTAACTCTGACCTTGATATATTATTTAACCTCTCTGAACCTCAGTTTCCTCATCTCAAAAATCATGCCTACCTCAATAGATTACTGTGAAATAATGCCAATAACTCAATTAGCACAGTGTCTCATACATAATACATGCTTCCATTCATGTTCCTAGTTATATAATTTGTATTGCTATTCCATGTTGCCTTCCTTTTTATTTTTCATTATTTACTTAATTAGCTTAAATTTAGGGTCAAATATGGGCTAATCTCTAAGTAAGTTGCTTCCGAGCTAATGTCATTCTTAGGGTCAAGATAAAATATAATTTCATTTTAACAGCATTTCCCATGACTGACTTATGGTAGAATTTTTTCCCTTGTGCTCTATTATTTTAAACTTAAGGTGTTAATCTCCATTAAAATCTGATTTACTTTAGAGACAATATTCTAATGCAAATTTTTAGTCATTTTGTAAGTCTCTGTTTGGTCAAGTTGTAGGTCTTCTCTGGGAAGAAAGAAAGGCCAGATAAGTCAGAGGAGGAAGGGTCCATGAAACACTGGGCATGGAGAGACAGTCAGCAGAAGTGGGTGATAAAAGGACCTAAGCAACACATCCATCTGCTCTCCCTTTTGCAAAGGGTCCCCCTGTCGCCCGTTGTAGTAGTCACAGCCTAATCAGGACACAGAAACCACTGGAGCATCTGAAAGGAGTGAGGAATTTGTGACATAGAGGAAGGAAGATGGAGAAGTCAAACAGGGATCTGTGTAGCTATTGAGACACTAGCAACAGCCACAGGGAACCCTTACTCTCCTGGGCCAGAGGACAGAGAGATGTGGCAGCGGTTCCAGAACCCAGGTGTCGAAGTCACCTGGAGGGAACTAAAACCAGGTGGGCTTGCCTGGCAGCAGCTGAGCTATAAAGAAAATGCAGCTAGGGCCTGAGAGGATACTTGAGGAGAGAGAGAGAGAAAGAGAAATACCCTGACTTCTCCCTTTCCCCCCGCTCTCTAATCTGCTACCAGAACTCCCTGCTGGTCAAACCCAACTGGAAGCCCAGATGACATGAGAGCCTTAGGCATCAGCCTGAAAGATCAGAAACCCCCTCACCCTTGGATTCAGCCAAGAGCAAATGAAACACCAAGTATATATCTCAGGGCCCCACCCCAGTATGGCTGGGGCACCTGTGGCCTTAAGCACCAGAGGAAGGAAGAAAAGCTTCATCTTTTTCTGCTGAACCCCTTTTAATTAAAAGATTTGTTCTGTAAAATTTGAATTCAGTCAAAGGTTTTACTCAAGGATCCAGAAGGCCACGTGTGGCCCCAAGGCCACAGGTTCTCCACACCTTCAAGGGGAACCTCACCAGTAAATTAATTAATTTCTCAGTGTCCCCCCAGCTAGTACAGACTGTGATGTTCCCATAGGTTCTTTCCTAAAATAGGTAACTATCACTTTTTTATTATTACACTTCTCTAGCGTGAGCCCCCTAAATGACTACCTTTAAGGAAGAATTGCAGCAGCACACAATAATGGCCTAGAAACTGGAGTCAGAGAAACCTGACTTATTCAAAGCTCTGCTGCATACCAGTGAGGTGATGTTTGAATGATTTTCTTATATTGTTTGATCTTCAGTTTTTTCTTTTATTAACATGAAATAATGATTCCCTCCTTATTGGGCTGAGTGAGGAGTAAATAAGAAAATACCTGCAAAGCCCCCAGCACAGTGTCAGGCCCAGGACAAGGACCCAATAAATGCTTTGGTGTTTCCTTTAAGAAGTCACTTTCCAGTCTCTACTCACGGATTGATGGATATTTGGGTTGATTCCACATCTTTGCAATTGTGAATTGTGCTGCAATAAACACTTAGTGCAGATGTCTTTTTGATAAAATGACTCCTTTTCTTTTGAGTAGATACCCAGTAGTGGGATTGCTGGGTCAAATGGTAGGTTGACTTTTAGTTCTTTGAGGAATCTCCATAGTATTTTCCATAGATTAATTTTCAGTCACTGTCTTGTCTATTTTCAACAGTGAGACATGCCTGCTCTGATATGGAGAAATAGAGATATGACAGAGAGAAAAATCCCAAATACTCCCATGCTCTGGGTGCCCTTTCCCATGGTCTCCTGAGTAGATGCCCATACCACATCTCAAAACCTCTCACTTCTGTTTTTTCTGTCATTTATACCCCCAGCCACCTCAAGTGTCTTGCCTGTGCCATTTACATTATCTTATCACTTAGCTGTCCTGCTTCCTGGAAGTGAAACAATTTTCACAGAAAGCACTAAACTATTCCCTGGCATTCCCTAATGACAACATCAGTAAAAAATGTCGTAAGTTATTCAGAAAGGAATGAAGGAGCAAGGTGTCAGCATGAGCATATTTTCCTTCTGGAAAAAAGTACATAAATTTATATATTAAAAAAGAGAGATCTGTTTATAAACAAAGCAGCAAGCAAAAATGTGTTCCTTCCCTCGCTAGATTCTTTGGCTAAGAAAATCTTCCTACAGGAATTCCTTCTCCTGTAAAATTATGGAATGTGGAACCCTGATCCCTTCTTATCTGTCAACCTGTCATTTTCCAGAAGTGAATGGTATAGGACATATTCTCAGAGTAAGTCAGGGACTGGCTTTTCTCTTTTTTCCATCCTGCCTTCATTTCATACAAGAGATATCCAACTGAGGGTAGAAAACAAGCACTTGCAAAATGCTCTTTTTATTTAAATAAATCCATTTACAGAATGGAATTTCCTTGATACTTTTATATTGTTCTTTTTTTTTTTTTGGACTACTTATGTGTTCATGTTTGTTTTGTTTTCTTTTTTCTTTTTATTTTTTATTTTTTTTTTTTTGCAGAGGTATTGAAGTTTTTCTTCAGTTGCTGTGGGATTAAACAGTGGAAGTGGCAGCTGGCGAAACCCATTCCCAATGGTTCTATTGAGCATAGAGAGTACAACCAAGACCAGACAAAGAGATGTATTCAGGGGTTCTAAATTGCATGGTCCTTGGATACCTGTTTGACATCACTTATTGCCAAATACCACACCCCAAGCACACAGATCTCATTATTTTTCCCTCATACAACTATTCTCTCTACCAGGAACACATTTTCCCCATAGCTTTATGTGCTTTTCACCTCGTCATTAGTTCTGAGTTCAAATACCACCTCCTCATAGAGGCCTTCCCTGAGCACACAATCTAAAATATCCCCTTCCGCCATTCACTCTCCAACCTAATATTCCTGTTATGTCATCTTTACAGCAATTGTCTGGAAACATTTTGTTCATTCGTTTGTTTGTTCAGACCCAATTTGCATTCAATAGGATATACATCCCTAAGAGCGAAGATAGTATCTGTATTTTTCCACCCCTGGAGCTCCTGATACGTAGTTAGATGCTCATTCAATGACTGTGAAATGAATGAATGATTGAGTGAAAAATCACACAATGATGCCATTTGTAGCCAGTAAATGTGAGCTCCCAGAGACTGGTTATTGTTTCTTATTTTCACTATTTATCACCAGTGCTTATCATAGAACAAATAGCAACTTATTATCTACTATGTGCCAGGCACCAGGCTGGGTGACGGTGACACAAATTCAGCAATTGAGATAGGAACCTTGCCCTAGTGGAACTTGAAGTGCTTAGCAGGAGACAGACAACTAAACAAGTAATCATATTACTCTGTCATAAGTACTGCACTATTGAAAGTATAGGGCCTTTTGAGATGTTACAATACAGGAACCTTACAGTTTAGGGACTGCTGAGCACTGGCAGGGAAGGATTGAATAAGGGGAAGAAGGGAAAGATAAAGGAATAAAGGGAAATGGGGAAAAAAGGGAACAAAAGAAGAAAAGAAGGAAGACAATTCTCCTCTATGTACTCACACTGCAGGGATCTGTGATTAGAAGATATCATTTTATTCTCAAATGCCCCTGTAAGATAATCATCATTATCCAATTCATTGACGTGGAATGAGAGTCTCTTACTGGTTAAATCTCTCAGGCATAGTCAGAAGTTTACTCACAGAGCTAGGACCGGCACCGGACTTCCAGACCACCATTTGTTTCCTACATATCAGTGCCTTTTTGCTCATAATGTCTCCCTAACCAACCTATAAAGAAGAATTCCCAGACTCATGACATTGCCAGGGACCTCAGGGGGCATTCTAGTCACAGAAAATATCTCACAATAAGTAATTTTACGAAAATGACATGAATAGGTAGAGAGCTTGATTCTCTTTTATACCAGCACATTTTATTGGTATGAGTACGAAAGAGAAATCATCATGACCAGGGCAGGCATTGCCCCTAGACAGAGTAGTAAATGTCTACAAGAAAAAATTAGGGAAAGGGGAGAGACTTCTCTGCTCCCAGTATAGCCTAACTCTCTCCTCTCTGCCTTTATCATTGAATTGGACTGTCTATTAAGGCTACTGATCCCTCTTAAAAGTGCCCGGGAGGCTCCTCTGAGCTGTTAATAATGGTAACCAACATTTCCTGGGAGCTTCAGTGAGCTAGGACCTGCTTATTGCACTTCCCATGACATCGCCTAATTTATCCTCTCAACAACCCTACGTGGTCAGTTCTAGCATCATCTCCATTTCACAGGGAAGGAGACGAATACTCCAGGGCATTGTTTCTTAAAATTTAATGGCCAAGTGGCAAAGTTTGGCTTCAAACTCAGGTCTTTCTCAATGCAAAACTCATAGGCTAACCCCCTAGCGTCTGCTGCCCCCCTGCTGTTATCAACGTACACCTGGGGGGATTTTAGAGCCGTTCCAGACAGCGATCTGACATCTGGAAAAGGCCTGAGTGCCCAGGTAAGGGACAGAAGATGGGCACCATCAGTGGTGAAAAAGGCAAAGGACCCATGTTTCTCTACATATCCCACATACTTGGCATTTTTGCCAGAGGGATTTCCTAATCATTTATAAGGAACTACTTGAGTTCTATTAATATATCTATTTACAGTTTTAAATTTTGTGTTACTCACAATGGTGTTTTATTGGGAAATGTTTTCCAAATTATGGTCTCGAAGACAAGATGATCTTCATTATTATCACCACTAACAATTAACATTTTTGTAGCATTCTGCAGGCAATGCAGTCTGCCCAGTGCCTGCTCTCAGTGAGACACGGCAACTCATTTTGCTGCTAAGGGAGCAGAAGTTTGGGGAAGCTGAGTGACCATCCAGAGAATCATCTTTGAAGTCACACTGGCATGGATTCAAATGACAGCCTGGCTGTTCACTTTGGGCAGGCAACTCAATTTCTCCGAACATCAACCCTCTCAATGAAAAACAGAAAACCGGGCAAGGTTATTGTGACAACTGAGTACTTGAGAAATGATCCATACACAGAGGGTGCTGATTTATTTTCATTTAATTGTCTCTGTGTGTGCACACATAGGCTTCAGACATGGGCATTTAAACTTAAGATTTATACTTTTACCACTACTCCATTCATTCTTCAAGAAGCTATCCAACATTTATTAATATACGAAGAAAATGGTTTGGGGGAAAATAAAAAAGTAACCATGTGTCCTACTACTTTGTTGCTGCTTCTTCCTGAATCTTGATTTCTCTAAGGGATTCAGTTTGAGGGAACAACTCCTACCTACAGATTCTAGCTTTTAAAAGGCATTCACAGTTTCTTAAATCTTAGGGAGGACAGAAACCTCAAAGATAAATTCAAACATTCCATTTTACAGAAGTAAAAGCTGAAACCCAGAAAGATAGAATGATTTGACTAGATCTGTTATATTTTTTGAAATGCATAACTAAATTGTGTTCAAATTCTAGGTTATTGTCACACATATTAAATTTACCATTTTTTTCTTTTTCTTTCTTCTGGCATTATTTATGAAATTGAACTGTGATAAATATGCTTTAGTTTCATTATACCTACACATATTAATGCATCTGAAGGAAATTTTATATTCAGGACCTATTAGTGCACAATGTAAATTGGAAACAGACTCTAAATGGCCAGCTACTAAATTTTTTAAAAACATGATAGGCCCACTGGAAGCAGGCAGCTGCATTGACATTCTTCCTAGGGCAAAGGAAAAAAAACAACTACTAAGAAAAAAATTTACTGATTTCTGGTTTGGTGTTCCCCCATCACCAGATTTATTGACCTGCAAGAAAAGTCAGTGGCTGTTTTGCGGCAGTCAATATTAATTTCTAGGGTCAATAAATCCTGGTAATGAATGGAGAATGTGAGTCAATGTGTGCTCATTAGATGTGTTCACAAAATGTGCCATGTATAAAATAAGAAAATAATAATCAATCAACTTTATCAATGTTTGAACATTATTTCTGACATCTTTTTGAACCATTTTTTTCTTTGTTTTTCTTTTGGAAATGACTTTAGATGAAAAAAACAAAAAAAATCACCTTGGGAAGTTAAAGCTGCTCCCTACATAATGGTTGCCTCTGTCTTCTGATGGTCTCTCCTTTAATGTCCCTTAGCTATTCCCAGGACAGGGCTGGTAACCTGTGGAAGGAAGATAATCACCCATCCTGCAAATGGATTTTGCTACCGCTAGCCTTATAAGCTAATGGCCTCTCTCCTCTTCAGTCAGAATGGAGATGGCAAATGGCCACCAAAAACAGGTGACAATAAGCACATTTGGTAAACATTCCCATGTGAAGGAGCACATACAAATATTTTATAAGCATATATCTAGTAGTCATGTAGAAAACCTAGTGGAAAACAAAAATTAAAATGCTGCCATTTATTGAGAACCTATAAGCTCAAACACTGAGGCAGGTGCTATGCTAGACATTTTACATATATTATTTCTAATCTCTTAAAACAATCCAAGGTAGCTCCATTTTTCCAATTAGAAAACTACAACCAAGTAAACTTAATAACTTTCTCAGGAATGCTATTCTGTGGATTCCCAAGGCCCTGGTTCTTTTGGGATTGTTCTGCTGCTTCTTTTATAGCAAGAGCTCAAGTTGCAAGAGAGCAAAATTCTTGAAAAGGCGAAGGTGCTTTATCAGCTAAGTCTCATATTCATAAATAATATTAGCTATATAACCAAGGAATTTTTATAGCTTTTGTCTATTTTGAGGAGTCTGTCTTCCGAGTGAATTTTTAAGTCACTAAAATATTATGTTGTTGATTATGTAAAAAAATAATAGTTGGTTTGGATTTTTTAAAAAATTCTGTTTGTAATTTCACTTTATTCAAAAATAAAAACCTGTTTTATAAACCAACAAGGTTTACATTTTCTTCAAGTCATTGAATAAGTAAGTGCCTGAAGACATTTGAAAGGGTAGAGGAGAGTAGAAAAAGGGGATAAAGAAACCATTTTTGCTATGCCATTTACATTAAACTACAGGACAGAATGCACTTATAAAAATTCATGTGTATTTTCAGACCGATCATGATCATGTTAAATAAATATGGCACACATTTTGTGCTAAATTTTCAAAATCATGTTTCAGATAATCATCGTGAAAGATGCTATTTCCTGAGGGCTTCTTCACTCACAATATAAAACAGGTTTTTCTTACACATTTCCAAAGTAACTGACAAAACTAATGAGCTTTGCCATGTGAGATAAGCCAAAAGAAGCTGCATTCAAGGTGCAGTCCTATCACTAAGTCCTCTCAACCAGTCAGTAAATGAGCTCCGCCATCCCAAATCCTGCACATCCTACTAAATGGTCCGCATCTTCTGTGCACTTATTTTATTACATGTGGTTCTAATGTAGGAATGGTTGGTGAGAAATATCTCTTTTCTTTTTGAAAATGTTCTGGTTTTTATTCTCATTTGTGAATTTGATCATGGCAAATGTGTATGAGAGAGGGAGAGAGAGAGAAAAGATAAAAAAAGAAGAGAATATCATGTACAAAAGAAAGAGAGTTAGACATCAGATCACCAAATTGTTTTCTCAAGGAAGGAGGATGATACAAGGATTTGTGAAGATAATACACAAGTTCACTTACTCCTTTCTCAAAAGATAAATGAACGCTTCAGAAACCCAGAGGTTTATCTCAGCATATTAACCTAAAGAGAGTTCACTGATGCTATATTTCAAATCTTTAATTGTCCTTAGAAACAAAAACGTAGCCAGGGCAGGCTACCGTGCCCACAAGGGCCATTTGGGACTGGTTGGGCTCCTAAGGGGTTTCTGGGTGGCCTTGTGAGTATCTCTGAACAGATCATATTGCAGTAATTCAGTCCCTTACTGTTTATGCATTGGACCAACTCCCAATTTCAATAATATAGTGAGAAAATGCTACAACTCATAGGGATAAGTGCTCGCGAAACCTGTGGCAGCCAGTTTTTGATCCATATTACTTTAACCTAGATTCTCATTCATATTCAATTACCTTCTCTGTGTATATTTATCTATATATCTAACTAGGGAGGTTCATGGAGCTAAATATACACACATGGAAGGTTTTCCATTGATCTGGTATTTACATACATAGAAATACACACTGATTAGTATCAGAATGCTGTAAAGCACAAACATATGCACATAATTACTATACTCTCTTTCTTTGATTGCAACAAGGAATATTGTTCCTTTTGGGCCTCTTCCTTACCAGCTGCTACGTCCTTTCCAGCGGCCAGCTGTAAAATTTAATGTCTAACCTTGGAATCTATTATCTATCCCTTAACTTGCTTCAGAATTTATATCTTAATTTCTCGTGATCTTCTTGCTTTATGCTACTGCTCTTTATTTCATCAAAAGCCAGAAATCATCCAGACTTATGCATGTGTTATATTTCTAAAACTCACCTAGGGGTGAGTTTAAGAAAGAATACTAACAATTCCTCCATTTCTGATGTTATTTTATTCCCTCATACAACAACAACAGCAACAAGAAAGAGGCAGCTGAACAGCAGTCTGATCTCATCTGATTCATCTTCTTTCATATTTGATTAGTGCAAGTTTATCAAGTTTTAGGAATTTTAACACAAAAAACACAGAAGAAGAAATTTCTTTGTAACAGCCCGGATCTAAAATGGTTTCTGCATTCTGGCCTATACGCTACTTAGTAAATCTGAATGTCTTCTTTCTCAAGCTATCTCTCTTTATTTAGCAAGTATATGTAGGGAACATAGTAAATTAAGCAGGACCCTAAAATGTGTTATGAATAATATAGCAGCACATATGTGAACTGAGTACAAACGGAGACCTCTTTTCTTTCCATATTTATTTTTGTTGTTATTATTGTTAAATGTACTGGACCAAAAAGATGGTACTAATCATAAAGATACAAATAATGTTTAATTTAGCAGTTCTGGATGTTACCAAGATTTGGATTTTTTTTTTTTTTTTTTTTTTTTTTTTTTTTGCCTGACACGTTGACGTAAATTATCCAAATTGAAACTACTGAATAATTTTTGGAGTCTTATAAAATCAATAAGGTCAACTGTTAACTTGGTCAAATAGCCTCCACATACTCAGTCACATGAAAAGACAGCAGGATCTGTTATTCATGCTCCATGTTCTGCTCCCAAACAGTGTGTACATGGCACCGCTCTCACTCGCAATGGCCTTTTCACGTGCCACTGTGTACCTTGTCTTATTCAATGATTTGTCCTCCCTTCTTTTCAACTTCAGTATTGCATTGTTGTCATTCCTCCAGTTGGAATAATGAGTAAAAAACTGGTATGGTGATGGAGTAGAAACAATTTTAGAGCAAACCCTGGATTCTAATGTAAATCCAACCTGGGACTTTGGACATGGCTTATAACATCTAAAGTCTGAGTTTCTCATCAATAAAAAGATGACAATAATTTACCAAAGAGTATCTCAGAAAAAATAACCAGTCATTTTTTTCTATAAATCATCAAAACAATATCCCTTGTAAATCGGAAGTGTTATAGGTTGATTTATTCTTTCCCGAGTTTCATATGTTGAAGTCCTAACTCCAAGTATCTCAGAATGTAACTATATTTGGAGATAGAGTCTTTAAAGAGGTAATGAAAGTAAAATGAGGTCATATGGGTAGGCCCTAATTCAATATGACCAGAGTATGAAAAGAGGAGATCATGACACAGATACACACAGACAAAAGATGATGTGAAGACATAGTAAAAAGACGCCATTTGCAAGCCAAGGAGAGGGCACTCAGAAGAAATTAAACCTACCAATGCCTTGATATAGGATGTCTAAACTCCAGAATCATAAGAAAATAAATTTCTGTTGCTTAAGCTGCATCACCTATAGTATTTTGTTATGGCAACCCTAGGAAACTAATACTGAAGGTACAATCTAAGGTGAAATAATGTGTTCTCAACATCAGCCCTACTTATTTTAGCCATCATTTTATTCCTCAGACACTTCAGCTAATTCCAGTCCAACCCAATATGCAATGCAGCCCAAACAGACACACATACACTCCTAAGAGCAACGTAAATGCTTACTCATTCTATTTACACACAGTTAAGGATCATTTTTCTCATCTGGGTGTCAAAGTTAGAAGATGAGTTTATGCTTTAGCCAAATTTTAGTTATATCACTAATCTAATTTTAAAAGTGGCTGTTTAATAACATTGTCCATGATTCTGTACCAGTAGTAAAAAAACGTACACAGACTCTGATCTATCTATTAGAGAATAGCCAAATGTTTCATAATGGAGATTTTGTTAACTACTGAGAAAAATTCATCAATGTGTTTTGAGAGTATTCCAAGTGGCCCCAACTGTTTCTTTCTCACACCTGTCTTTGTCCATTTATGTTGCTATAAATGAAAAACTGAGGCTGGGTAATTCATAAACAGGCTTATTTGGCTCAAGGTTCTACAGACTGTACAAGAAGCATGGTGCCAGCACCTGCAGCAGGTGAGGGCCTCAGGGTGCTTCCACTCATGGTGGAAGAAGAAGGGGAAGCAATATGGCAGAGATCACATGGTGAGAGCAGAAGCAAGACAGGTGTGCCAGGCTCTTTTAACAACCAGATTTCATGGAAGCTAATAGAAAGGAGAACTCACTCACCCCCAAGGGAGGGCATTAGTCTATTCATGAGGGATCCACCCCCATGAGTCAACTCCTCCCATTAGGCACCACCTCCAATATTGGAGATCAAATTTTAACATGAAATTTGGAGGGGACAGATATCCAAACCATAGAGACACCCATTAGAGTTTCTTCTTAATGATAATTTTTATTCTCATTGGAGGCTTAGTAATGTCTCACTTTTACATAAAAGACAATACTTTATAAGCCACCCGGTAGCATCCTTCCCGTCTCACTGAAGTTTTGTAAAATTCTGTCATTAACTGAAATTGTACATTTCTTTGAAAAGGATGCAAGTGAAAGTATGCTAGAAAGATAAAGAAAGTTAATATTTGCAGTAGATTCAGAAGGCACCCTTGGGAAGCCTCTATTGCTTAATGTCATATTTTAATTGTCAAAATGTTTTATGACATAAGAAATTACAAGCCCAAGGTTCAACGTTGTTTAAGTCTTACCATGAGACCATCATAAAAGAGGTCTATGAGCAATTTACTCCAAATAAGCAAAGGAAAGATACTTTCAAATGGCTCACTTATCCATCCAACCTTTATCCAGTAATTTCAAAGTACTTCCAGAATATGGACTGTGGTGGCTATACAATCAGCACTTCATATCCAGGGATTCCCTATCCTTGGATTCAACCAACTGAGGATCAAAAATACTTGGGAAAAAAACAATAAAAAATAACAATATGAGAAATATAAATAATACAGAATAACAACAACTATTTGCATATCATATATATTGTATTAAATATTATAAGCAATCTACAGATGATTTAAAGTATACAAAATGATGCACATATGTTATATACTACACCATTTTATATAAGGAACTTGAGCATCCTCAAATTTTGGTACCCCCTGAAAGGGAGGGGTCCTGAAACCAATCTTTCACAGATACCGAGGGACTAATGAATATATGTTTTTCCTATCCAGCTATCTTTTGCTTCTCCACTCTTCTTCTGTTAAAAGAATCCCTTGTTTCTTGTCTCTCAGTTAGGGCTGACCAAATTCTTCCTCTCCCCCAACTTTGTGGGACCCAGGCCTGACCAATGAGAGCACTGAATTTATTTGACTAAAATAATTGGCGCAGAAAAGAACGGTTGGGACAAAGAGCCCTGAGGATTATGCTGGAATTGATTTGCAAGGTTAATTTAAATCTAAACCTGCTAAATCACTTGAACATTAGATTGAGATAGTATGCCTGAGAATTCTACCATCAGAGAAAAAAACAATTGTCAAGACCTGAAATCACTGATAGCACTCTTTTACCCTCCTATATCTGGCTAGAACTAATGCTAACTTCTCATTTAGTGAGCCATACATTCTTTTCTTTTTTTTTCCCCTTAAATTTATATTTATATAAACAATGTGTTGGAAAAGCAGAACTCATGGATTGAAATTGTTAAGCAACTTAATTTTTTCTTCCACTTACCTTAAAATTGAGTTAAAGGGGAAAGTTCTTCCTTTGTCCCTGGAAGATAATTCAGGTTATCTCACAACTTTTTTGGTTATTCTTGGGCAATTTTCCTTTAAGTGGACAAATTCATTCTCAATTTAATAATATAAATTGTACAGTTCTATATAATAATCAAAAACTCACACTTGATACAAAGTTACATGGTCTCCGCTCCTCCAGCTAGGGCCTCCTGCAGGCTGGGAGGCAGGGAGTGGAACTGTAGTCTTCTCACAATAGTGAACTGCCTTTGCAATCTCTTGGCATAGCAGGTGTTCAGTGCTCTTTCTCTTGTGGGAATCTTCACAGATGATTCATAATCTCCACCTCCCCTCCATTGTTTAGACTCCTACCTTCAATTTCTCAGTCCTGATGATTTATTTTCCTTGAGCTGGTTACCAAACTCCTTCATTGTCACTAAATCCAGCAATTCCTAAACCTCTTTGCTGCAGCCAATGTGCTCATCCATGAAGTTCTATTGGTCAGGACTGATATGACCTCACAGGGGCCCTCTCAAAGGTATTCATATCTTGTCCACAGGAAACACTACTGCATACTTTTCCACAATTCTGGGCATAGATGCTGATCCCAATTAATGTTACTTTTCCTTGGCTTATCCATCAGCCACTATCCCTATCTGTTGCCCCTTAGTACTTTCAGGCTGGAGTCTTAGACCACTGTGACCTCACCTACAGAAGGTATGTCTCAAGTGCTCCAAGTGCTTTCACCAGGCCTGTCATAAGACACAGCCTCAGGGTGACCAACTGTCCTTCTTTGTCCGGGTCTGCCCTGGCCTGCCCTGGCTTTAGTACCAAAAGTCCCCTGTTCTGGGAAACTCTTCAGTCTGGGCAAACCAAGAGAGAGAGTCACTAATTCACTTTTGGAGGTAGGTTTTATAGAATAGTTCTTCTCCAAAGAAATATTCAAAAATCTTTTTTCAGCCTCAATATGAGAAAGGGATTTAAGAGTTGTATAATTGGTTTGTAATCACCTCTTTCTCAAGTCCAAATAGGTGGTCAGTTTCACATTTTACTTTGACAAGTGCCATTTTTGAGGTTTCAGCAGAAACTTTGTTTTTACATCCTGCTACACTTTAAATTTTTTTTTCCCAGCCAACCAAAATATACACGATTACTACACGTAGCTACTGTGTGTTCGCTCACACATACAGCATTACCTGCAACAGTGGCTCTCAAAGTGTGGTCCCTGGAACAGCAGCAGCAGCATCACCTAGGATCACCTGGAGCCCTGTTAGTACTATCAATTCTTGACCCCATCAAAGACCTACTGCATCAAAAACTCCGGGGTGGAGGCCTGTGTTTTCACAAGCCCAGGTAAGCTGAGATTAGCTAACGTATGAAAACCACTATCATACAATTTCCATCTCTCAATTCTGACTCAATATTAGAATCACCTAGTCACCTTTTAAAACAAAATTCTGGAGCCCAAATACACAATTTCATTGGTATTGCTAGGGGATCTGGTACCAGTAAAATTTTAAAAGTTCTCCAGGTGAATAAAATGAGTATGAGATTTTGAACCACTTGTCTACAATACTGTGTGTTGAATCTCTTCACTGAAAGGTAGAATTGTTGATTGTTTTAGAGCAGTTGGCAGCAAGGACTAATAATTCCTGAATCCTTCACTTCAAGTCAGCCCTTATGTATGTTTAATTGTATGCACACAAAGTGTTCCAGCCCACTCAATCCACTATAAATCTACTAAATTCCACTGCATTTTTCATTTCTTTATATTAATATTTATTTTTTTAAACTTTGTGAAATTTTGATTTAAAGAGAATGCCATCAAAATATGGAATTACAGTTCATTTTTATTTGTATTTTATTTTATTTTATTTGTGTGGTTTTTGTCTGTCACGGCCAACAAACCCAAAGATATCTGTGAATGTGCAGCCAAACTTGGAAAGGCATTCACATATGTTTGCTTAAAGTTATGAGGATTTAAAAGTGGATGGTGTTTATTTCACTAGACTGCAAATCTTGTAACAACCTAGAATGTATATGTTACAAATGATATGTAGAAATATGATCATTTACAAATAGGTACATTAATCTGCAAATGGCCACATCAATCCAGAACCAGTTAGAGCTCTTCAAAACCATTAAGACTATTAGTTCTGACCAGAGATAAGCAGAATAAACAAATTCTTGCTGAAGTGGAATCAGTCCTGCTGCCCTTCAAAGTCCTCCAAAAAAGGTTTATAGAGTCCAAAGACTCACGGATTTGTTTTCCTTTTAATTGTTCTGCTTCCTCTGCTCCTTCCATTTCAGAGGAATGGAAGTTTGCATTGCTAAAGCAGTTTGACTGGACTGTTCCTCCTCTGGTTGACTTTGGAAAAAAAAAAAAAAAGAGCTTAAAAGATTCTTGGGATTTGGGCTGTGATAATTAGGCCTTGTGCAAAAAGATAAGCCAAATTTTAGCTGCACACAATTTAGATTAAAACAAAATCATAATAAAAGTACCTAAATTATTCAAACAAACAGGAAACTTAACTCTTATTTTTCAGTCTACAATTTTAACCATTTCCCCAAGAGACTTGGCCTACCCTAAAATGAAAGTTAAAATATATCTGATAAGAGCCCCTGAATTTGTTTTGAATTTAAAATCACAAACCAGAGTACAAAAGCAACAACTAGTGTGTGTGTGTGTGTGTGTGTGTGTGTGTGTGTTGGCGGGGGGCGGGGGGGGGCGGCTGATGTTTAGTATCACCTTTATCACTTGCTAAATTTTAGTCTTTTTGATTTAAGTACGTGAAGGGTCAGAGAAATATCATAATGATCCTTCTAAGCGATGAGGATATATTTTGAATTAAAAACTGAATTTAAATGAGTTAACAAGCTAAAAGAAAAATATATACCTGACAAGTTTAAAAAATTTAATCTGACTTCAAGACACCTTTGCTCAATATGGCAGATCTACACTCTAGCACTCAAGATGATTAATTGAAATGTTTAGGGTGTACTGGTATTTTTCAGTGAACTTGATCAAGTCACTTCTCTCCTACCATCCCTATCCTGTCTCTACACCTCAACAAACAATTGAGTTGAAACTTTATCCAAACTTAAATATACTCATTATATCTAAAGCAAGATAATGATTTTATAACAGTACAGAAAGAATATTTTCTTCATACAGCTAAGCAGTATTCCAAATGGGTTACTCACTGAAATGACACCATAAAATGACCCAAAAGATAAAAGCCATTTCCAAATGTTAATACAGAGTTATGTGACTTCTCCTATGGCATCCTGAAGGGCAAGGCAGTTAGAGTAGAGAATGTGCAATAACTTTCGAGAGTAAATGAAGGCATGGAGCCTGATCTTCTACCCTATAGGCAGAAGTTAAAAACCATAAATCTCTTGCAAGATGAAAGAGAAAGAAGTAGCCTTTTTGTTAAGAGGCAAAAGGGAAAGGGTTCTCTCTCTTCAAAATCCAGAAATTCTGTGGAGGTGCCCTTTGGAGCCAGAGTGGAACTAATTATGCTATTTACATGAAACCCATGATGGGGCATGATATTTAATAACATCATTTTGACAGATAATTAGGAGATAAATCACTCAAACTACAGTGCTACTGTATCTTAAAAATACAGTGCAAATACTGTCGACAGCATTTACAATTACACCTATTCATTTAGTTTTTCATTTAACAGAAAAGAAAGCAGAAGGCAAATTTGTGCCCCAGCCAATCTAGCCTGCAAATTTCTGGCAAGGGTTGAGCTTCGGCACACACCAATCTTGCATGAAATAGGACTCTGCTTCTCATTTATAGGGAACACTGAAAAGTTAAAAAAATATAATATGTGGTTTGGGGTCTTTTCTTGTTAACTGATGGTAAATACTAGCCTTTGGGCTGTGTGGGAAATACCAATACACACTTATGGTCTTCGAAGATTTACACAGAAATTGCCACAAAGGAAGTCTCTTAAGATTTTTCATTCCCCTTCAAGTTGTTTAAATGCATAGAAAAAGCTTCTTTTCATATGCTGCATCTTACTCTAAAGCATTAATCTTTGAATAAAAGCAAGATAAATACCCCAGAGAAATGGTCTAAGTACATATATGCTATTCTTGAATGCCCTCTCTGTTGGCATTTACAAAAAAATTAAGAGAACTATCAGAAACAAGGTGGAATTTTATTTTTAGTTAGATGTTAAGGAGTTTAAATGCATGTTATATGAGACATCTATATTTTCATAGTGGAAAGATCATCTGATGTTTCATTTCAAGCTAAAATTAGACAGCATCATATCTAGTCTTTGTCTTTAAATGTGTGTGTGTGTGTGTGCACTTATCAAGTTTATTTCTGAAAATTGGGTTTGTGTGGAGTCAAGTTATAAAGAGAGGTGTGTGAATGGGCATGTAATTTGATCAGATTGTTGAAAGAAGTCTTGAAGGATTGCTCTATGTTATTAAATAAGCAAAAAATTCACCATCAGCAGTTTGCATGGCTATACTGATTATAACTTAAAGTTGTTCTTGGCAAAAATCAAAGTATACAACACTTTCTTACTGATTATTATACTTTCACACTGAGATCTAAACTGCCAGCCACATTTCTTTAAATTGTATCCCTTAAGATAATGCTTTCCTACAGAGTAATGTTTTTCCTGATTTTTACACAGTAACTGTGAATCATGTTACACCATGTTTGCCCAAGAATCATAATGATTTCTTATCATAGTACTGCACCACAAAAGATTACAAATTTTAAAATGATTATACCTTGTTTTACTAGCACGCTTTATTTTTTTTATATAATAGTCCTTTTATTTTTTTTAATTAAAAATTTTTTTTTCTTATTTCAGGATATAATGGGGGTACAAACATTTTGGTTACCTGTAATGTCTTTGCCTGGCCCAAGCATGGGCTACAAGCATTCCCTTCCCCCATATAGTGCACTCCACCTCCATTAGTTGTGATTTTATCCCCCCACTTTCCCCCACCTGACTGACACCCAATGAATATTAGCACCATGTGAGCACCTTAGCGTTGATCAGTTAGTGCCAATTTGATGGCGAATACATGTGGTGCATGTTTTTCCATTCTTGTGATACCGCACTTCAAAGAATGGGCTCAAGCTGTATCCAGAATATAAGAGGTTCTAGATCACAATTGTTTTTGTAGTTGAGTATTATTCCATAGTATACATATACCATATTTTATTAATCCACTCATGTACTGATGAGCACTTTGGTTGTTCCTATATCTTTGCAGTTGTGAATTGTGCTGCCATAAACATTTGAGTGCAGATGTCTTTATTATAGAATGTCTTTTTTTCCTTTGAGTACGTGCCTAGTAGTGGGATTGCTGGATCAAATGGTATTTATATTTTTAGCTCTTTGAGGTATCTCCAAATTACTTTCCACAGGGTTTGTACTAATTTGCAGTCCCACCAGCAGTGTAAGAGTGTGCCTATTTCTCCGCAGCCATGTCAGCATTTGTTATTTTGGTACATTCTGATAAAGGCCATTATCACTGGAGTTAGGTGATATCTCATTGTGGTTTTGATTTGCATTTCCATCATGATTAGAGATGTTGAGCATTTTTTTATATGTTTACTGGCCATGAGTCTATCTTCTTTTGAAAAGTTTCTGTTCATGTCCTTTGCCCATTTATTGATGGGGTTGTTTGATTTTTTTGTTGTTGTTGATTTTCTTAAGTTCTATACAGATTCTTGTTATCAGCCCTTTGTCAGATGTGTAGAAAGCAAATATTTTCTCCCATTCTATAGGTTGTCTATTTGGTCTAATGATGGTTTCCTTGGCTGTCCAGAAGCTTTTTTAATTTGATCAGGTCCCATTTATTTATTTTTGTTGCTGCTGTGAATGTGTTGGAGGTCTTCCTCCTAAATTCTTTGCTTAGGCTGATATCTATAAGAGTTTTCCCAACATTTTCTTCCAGAATTCTTAAGGTTTCATGCCTTAAGTTTAAGTCTGTTATCCATCGTGAATTGATTTTTGTAAGAGGTGAGAGGTGGGGATCCAGTTTCAATCTTCTGCATGTGGTTATCCAGTTTTCCCCACACCATTTATTGAATAGAGATTCGTGTCCCCAATGTATATTTTTGTCTGCTTTGTTGAAGATTAGATGACAATATGAGGATGGTTTTATATCTGAGATATCCATCCTATGCCAAAGGTCTATGTCTCTGTTTTTGTGCCAGTACCATGCTATTTTGGTTACTATAGCCTTGTAGTAAAGTTTGAAGTCTGGCATATTGATGCCTCCCAATTTGTTCCTTTTGCTTAAGATTTTTTTGGCTATACAAGGTCTTCTCTGGTTCCATATGAAGCATAGAATTATTTTTTCTAAATCTGTAAAGAATGATGTTGGTATTTTGATAGAGATTGCATTAATTCTGAACTTGCATGATTTAAACTGGCACGATTTCTACAGGATCGTAAATGTAGGGGATAGGGCTGAGATTGAAAATAGAAACTGAGTCTTAGAAAGATTAAGCAACTTGCCCAGGCCACATGGTATGTGGAAAAAGAAGTTCCTGAAATGGGGTTAAAATATCTGCTTTTACTCCATGTTCTAGGTAGGTTCCAGGAGTGGAAAGTGAAGGGAGCCTGTTGCACCATGGCTTCAGGGGCCTTTGCAGTCACTAGAACATTCTTGAGGTGCAGCTCTTCTGCAGGCTGACAGCTCTGCAGAAATCTCTCCAACGTTTTAGACATTTTCTCCCACAAAATATCACCTTAGTTCCAGAATCCCCCCAAGGGATTGAACTGAGCATCCAGGACAGAGCAGGACAAGAGCAGACACGATATTATAGAAGCTGAATTGAATCTAAGAATTCATCACATATAGTCAATTCATAAATGTAAGTGAGTAGAACAACCAGCAAGTAAAATAGGAAAGAGAAAATAAGAGTCCTGTTACTTAGAAATAGACTACTACAAAATTGTGTATGCGTGTGTGCATGCATATGTTTAAAGAATATTTAAACTTTTTAAAAAAATTCTAGCCTCCAAGGGAGGTCATGGTCAAAGGGTACAAACTTTCAGTTATTCAAGATAAATAAGTTCTGAAGATCTGTACAAAGCATAGTGCCTATGCCTAACAATACTGTACTGTATACTTAAAACTTTCTAAGAGGGTAGAATTTATATTGTGTTCCTACAATAATAATAAACGTAATAATAAGAGACTGAAGATGATGGATAAGTCTGTGTCCTTGATGGTGGTGATGGTTTCATGGGTGTATAATTGTCCCCAAATTTATAAAGTTGTAACATTCAATGCACTTACTTTTTTACATATCAATTATACCACAGTAAAATGGTTTAAAATAAGTACTTCTGTGCTCTGGTACCAGAGTAGAGGTTGAAAAGCAAGTAGGCTGGTTAAATTTTGTTTTTGTTTATCTGGCACATACTGCTATCATGGTTCGATTCTGTTAAGACTCCTAATTTTATAGAATTTTTTCAATCAATTTTACATTGACTGCTGTTTGGCTCATGAAAAAAATACTAGGTAATGTTGCTGAGTCACAAAACTATTTGTTCCATTTGGCATCTCTCTCACCTTAGCTGTCTGAACAAAATCAGATCACAGAAAGGTCTCTTAATATTCACACCACAGGATGGGGAGTGAATAAGAGATCTGGTCACTTTTTACTCAACTTCTAGTAACTTCTGTGAGCATTTAAATGTACTTTTCCTTATCATAATGGTGAACTAGACAGAAAGTGGGCAGGTTGGTTGGGGAACAGTAACAATTGCTACCTAAAATCTTCTGGGACATACTAGGCAGATTGTTTCCGGTGTTTCCAGTAAAGGGGAAGAATTTTGGATTAAGACTAAGCCTTTCTTTGTTGAAGAGTCTCTGCTAAATGACATCAAACATTAGTACCTGGAAGTGGCTGTTAGTGACAGGAAAGGACATGGGAGGATTGAGCCAATGAGAAACATGGGAGTGTGGGAGGTGGTACAGAGGAAGGCAAAACTGAGCAAGGTAGAATATTAGTAAAGTGGAAAGAGATTGCATTTGGAAAAAAAAGTTTCCAAAGGTAAACATTAATGCTCTTTATTTTCTTACCTAGGGCTGATAGATTCAGAGAATTGAGTTTTAGAACAGACCTACTGGCATTGAGAATATTATCTTACTGAGGTCAAGAATGTCTTCTTTCAACACACCAAGCAGAAGCAGTTCAATCTATGCCTCTCTCTCTCTCTCTCTCTCTCTCTCTCTCTCCCCTGCCCATTTCATTTCCTTTTAACTTTGAATACAACCCCCTTTTCTCTCTAGTTAATACCTGGTGGTCCTCAGAACTCAGCTCAAGTGCTAGCCCCTTAGAGTTCTTGCCCCTATTTTCCCATCACATATTGGATAAATGCTTGTTTTCTCCCTCATAGGAGACAGTGACCTCTGTAAGAACAGAATCATACCTTCCTTGATATTTGACTTCCTAGGAATTATCAGAGGGTCTTGCACACAAATTGGATGCAATAAATATTTCCCAAATCGATGACTGAAAATCTGCCATGATGCGTTCTCCACGCACTTCCTCCCAACTCCCTCAGGAGCTAATCCAAAGCAGTCTAATCCCCTATTATAGCATGTTTATCAATTGCACCTCCCATTCCCTCAGTTTTCTTTCCATGGCATAGCCACTTCAGTTCCTTACGTTAGTGATTCTCAAGCGTTAGTCTAGATCAGAATCGCCTAAAGGACCAATTAAAACACTCACTGTTGGATCCTATCCCCAGAGCTTCGATTCAGTGTGCCAAGGTAGGGCCTGAGGATTTGCATTTCCAACAAGTTGCCAGATGTTGATACTGCCGGTCCAGGGTTCACACTTTGGATACCATTATCTTCAACCGTTTCTCAGCTGGCTGGATTCATGGCTCCTTTATTCTCTTGCCTACTCTCTTTCTAGAATTTCTTCTCCTTAATCATTAACCATAAATGAACAAAAAACTGGAGATGGAAATCATCTGGTGGTCACACTTAGAGAAACAATGCCCTAGTTTCTGTGTGTTTGTCTGTGTGTCTGTGTGTGTGTGTCATCGTCCATCAAATATGGACTTTCATTAATTCCATATTTATTAAATATTCTCAAATCATTTTGAGAACATTTAATAAACCAAGTCAATAAACCATTCCCAAGCTTTGTTGCAACCAATGTTGAACTTTTCAATGGTTTTAGCATCCATCCATTTCTATTTTATAATAACCATAATATGACAAATTATAAAAACATTAAGAGGTACTTACTCTTACTTAATCATCATCTAATTTATATTTATTGAATACTTTCCAGGGATGTGTCAGGCATTTTACTAGTCACTGGAGGTACAGCAGTGAATAAGAAGTAACTTCTATTCTAAAAAGTTTACATCTCCTTATTTTCCTTTTCAAACTGAAAGAAAATTAGAAAAATGCCACAATATTTGACTTTAGTGTTCTATTATACATAGTTAGAGATTTTTATTTTTGGAACAGAACAGCTTTAATTCTGACTTTCCATATTATAATCCTTGAATTATAATAGTCCTTGATTTATAAATAAACAGATGATAATCATAGTGCTCATAACAAATCCCTCACATGATTTATTCTTTTTGGAACTCTAATTACTTAATGATGGAATGGGACTGAATAATGAATCAAATACTAAGTCTATATAAAATGCTTAAAAATAAATTTCCTCTCTATAATCTATTAGGAAAAAAGTATTTGGGGAAAGGGAAGACTATTAATTTCCACAGATTCTCTGAAAATAAATGAAAAGGATTACTCAAAAATTAAGAGATGGAATTGCAATGTGATTTATTTACCCACTACATTCTTCTTTTCATATACACAACCATTTTATGATATACATAAAGTATGTCAATCATGATGGCAAATTCCACAGACATCTTTGCATATGTAATAGCAATGTTAGCATAGAGTTTATTTCAGATAATTACATGCCATGAATTTTTTTTATTAAACTATATTGTCCTTCATCCTTCCAATGTGAAAAATCTGTGTGCTGTAAAATATCTGATAGGCCCCTACAGGACAAGCTCCTAAAAAAATCCTTTATGAAAGTAAACAAAAGGTTATTCCTTATGGTGATTAATTTTATGTGTCACCTTAACTAGGCTAAGGAATGCCCAGATAGCTGGTAAAAAAATATTTCTGAGTGTGTCTGTGAGGATGTTTCTAGAAGACATTAGCATTTGAATTAATAGGATGAATAAAGATATGGGTGGGCATGATGGCATCCCTTGAGGGCCCAAATAGAACAAAAAAGAGGAAAAAGGGTGAATGCACTCTCTCTGTTTGAGCTGATACATCCATTTTCTTCTGCTCTCAGACATCAAAGCTCCTGGTTTTAGGCTTTGGGACTCAGACTTAGACTTAGACTCACACTGTCCTAACCCCCCAACCCATTTCCCCCATTCTCAGGCCTTTGGGCAGGCAGAATTACATGACCAGATTTCCTGGTTCTTCAGCTCACAGATGGAAGAACTTGGAACTTCTTGACCTCCATAACCATGTGAGCCACTTCCCGAAATGAATCTTCTTTTATCTATCTATAATCTATCTATCTATCTATATCTGATTAGTTCTGTTTCTCTGGAGAACTCCAAGTAATACATTCCCTTTGCTCATATTTTAAAACATCTCTATGAGATGCTGACTGTTATGTTTGGAAAACATATGTTATCATAAGGTTCTGTTACTAGTTCCCAATCTAGTATGAATGCTCTTTCCCCTAAGACCCATGTGGAGAAATGATAGAAGAAATACACACAAAAAATTGAGAAGACAGAAAGAACATGCCGAGCTCTTAGTGGCTGTTTGGAATTGTTACTGGGAAAGGATCTACTGTTTGGAGTGGAGCAGGAGGCACCAAGGTTGGCTGTGGAAGGATGAAATCAAAACGAACTTGTCAGATTTGTTCTTGTGGTTCTCCCCTCCATTGTCTAGAAAAGCATGGCCCTTGTCACATCAGTGCTCAAGAGCTATGTTTGATCTCATTGTGAGTACCTGAGGGCAGAAAAAAAAAAATAAATCACTGTAAATAGGGAGATGATGGAAAGCATTCAGCTGAATGCAAGAAAGAAACTTCAGGGGTCACAAACTCAAAAGCATGTAGGGTCCAGGCTATTAATATTAATGAAGAAAGTAGATTTGTTGGGATAAACGAGAGCTGAGTGGGAAGTGGCGAATTAAAGCTCACATGTCCCTTCCGGAAAGGCAGTGGCCATTTAGCACCAACAGATGGTTGCCATGTTGTGAGCCCAGTAACGCCAGATCTTCAGATATTTTTAACAGAAGACAGAAATTTGATTTTTATTAGAAATTTAACAACTTTTAAGTACTGCTTCATTTTTTAACTCAGTGGAAGCCAAACGACACACATCTGTGATCATTTATGGTTCATCTTATTCATCTACCGGCCATTCTCAACACAATGGCCAGAATGATTTTCTTAATACACAAATCAGATTGCTGAAAATTCTCCAATGTCTTCCCATTTCACCTGGAATAAAATAAAACATAATTTCATGGCCTGTACAATCTGTCTTATTCTTACATTTCTAAACTCTCCTCCTCATGCCAAGATCCTTTCTTAACATTTGCTGTTCTCTCTGCCCAGAATGCGATTACATCAGATCTTCACGGAGCTTCTGCTCATCTCTGTGAACTCGTTCAGTTGTTCTTTCCTCAGACCACCTTTCCAACAAACCTTTCTCCCATAGCTCACCCTCTCTCTCTTTTTTGGGTTTTATTTTTTCCACAACCTGTGAGTATCCAGAATAATATTATTTATTTGTTCTTTCACTTTATCATTGTTTCTAGAATATAAGCTCTTTGAAAGCAGAGACTTTGTTTTGCTCACAGCTGTGTTTAGCATGACTTGTGGCACATAGCAGTTCTGCTGGATATTAAGCTCTTTGCTCTCAGCTCCAAATCTACCCTTCTAAATTCTACCCCGTGAGGACAGAACTTGGCAAGCCCCACTTCTCCACTGCCAGCTAGATTCCTGTTAGGTTTTGCCAACCGGGAGCACTGAAAGATATTGGAAGGCAGAAAGATGGAGAACAGACTTGCTTCTTCCTTTTTTCCTGCTGTTCTGGCAGCAGCAATTGATTCTGGTTTCCAGGTTTTTTCCACATTCCCACAACCAGCTTCACAGAACCCATTCAGAGATACTCAAACTGTCGGGCAGCAACCCCTCCATCCAGGTCTGAGTTCCACCCTGTGAGTCCTGCCCCTCAGGAAGCTTTTAACTCTGTGGAGTGATGCCCTTGGCTCAGAAATCTTGGTGTCCTGGCTTTTAACAACCCAAGCATCTTCCCTTTGATCTCCCAGCCCCAGGGTGGAATCTGCTTCAGGCAGTTACTGTCCTTATGTTGTTACATCTTTGTTTTCTTTTTACAGTTTCAGTATTTCAATACCTGTTTAATCAATCTCTCTACAAAATCCTCTCTCAGCCAGCTTGATTTCTGCTTTCCTTCCTGGGCCTCAACTGATAACTATAGGTATTGAATAAATATTTAACATATTAATGAATAAATGAATGTGGCCAGCAGACATACAGTTTGTAAGATGTGCGTACAGAGGCTATTCACAAATTCCTTGTGACAATGAATCATCCTCACTCACACACACACACACACACACACGCATGCACAACCGCGGCATATTTTCCCTTGGAGCCAACTGAACATCTTGGTCAAAAGCTGGTGTTCTCTCTGCCTGTACTATGTCTCCAGAGCCAGATTCTTATCTTTAGAGACCCTTAGACACTGAGAAGATTACGATGTTTTGAATGTATAATTCGAGATAAAATATCTGTATGGAGAGATATAAGCACAGACATACATATTTGTAAAATAAGGGAAGACTAGCAAAGTTATTTTCTCATACTACTTGAGTCCTTTTTAAAAATTCTTTTAATATCCATCTCCTTCCAGAAAAATATCCTCCCCTCTTGGATGTCCCTGCTTTTCTGATATCCTAATCATGGGTTCTGTCTGTTGCATAATCCAGAACTCTTTATTTATTAACATTCTTAAAATAACTATAGAAAGAAAATGTTCAAAGACATAAACTTCTAGAATGGTTCAGATGGACACTGAACTCTATCTTCATCTCTTCACCGCCTGGAGAGTCTGGACTCATCCTTAGATCAGCTCCGCTGTAATTTCCTGAAGCTCTTACATTTATTGAGTGTTTATTGTGAGCTATTGCCCATGCCAGAAACTTTATATGGATTGTCTCATTTTAGCCTTACAAAACTACCATGAGTTAAAAATTATTTATCCTTATTTATACTCTGACAGGACCTAATAGGGTACTTATTTCCAGATTTTCCATAAAATACAATTTTGCATCTCAACGTTTTAAGAGCTTACAATGTGCCAGGAATTCTTCAAGTTACTTTGCATGCATTAACTTATTTAATAATTAAACAGATATTTTTTACCCTTATTTTACAGATGAGGATACTGATGCACAGAAAATACCTCACCCAAGTTCACCCAGTGAGTAACTGGCAGAAATGGGATTTGAAACCCAGCAACTGGGTTTAACGATTAACATGTGTCTACCTAGAAAATGACATGTAAATAGCTTTATTAAATTTGCCACATTTAAACCGAGTTAATGTTTTGTAAATTACTGTCTTCAAATAAAACCTGCTTTATGGTGTTCAGCCCTGCACAGATTATTTCCACTAATTGTCCCCAAAATGTTTAAATGAGTCCACCCTTCAGTGTCAAAGTTAGTAGTCCTACTTTTAACTTCTCTTAGTTGACAATACAAATGACAAAGTACTATGATTAAGCCAGTACTGTATAGTTCTTGCTAAAATTCTTCAATACCTTCCTATCCTCTATAAGACAAAATCCAAGACCCATGACCTGACCTTGCCCGCCCCACCCCGACCTTCCTGCAGTCATTATGGTCTTGCCACATGAGCCTCTCAGTTTCTCCTGCAGCTCCAGAGCCTTCACAGAAAGCACTTTCTCCACTGGGAATGTTTCTCCCGTCCCTACTCATCTGTGAATCCGCACTCAAGTTTTAGATCTCAAATGTCACTTCACCCACCCAAGAAGTCTTCTTTAATCCTCCAATCTTAGCCATGTCTCCTGTAATACAATTTAATACAATTTAGTAGTTCCTCAAACTTCTCTTTCAGAGCACTTATTTCATCAGGCAATTCAATATATTCTGTATATAATTGTTACGCATCTATCTCCTGCAGAGCAGAGATAGAAAACACCTTTGAGAGCAGAGACTGTTTCACTCACTCTAGTATCCTCAGCACCTATTACAATGTAAAATCAGGAGGCAATTTTCGGATTCCCAAGATAGAGACAACCTTTACAATCTTCACCTGGTAAAAGGGAGAAAAGTTCTATTGTCCCTTAAATCTTTGAAACAATGGCTGATATTAATGCAATGATAAGGCCAGTGTGGACCAGTGCCTATAGTCCAGCTACTTGGGAGGCTGAGGTAGGAGGATTGTTTGAGCCCAGGAGTTTGAGACCAGCCTGGGCAACAGAACAAGACCTGTCTCTATAAGAAAATATACTTTGAAAAAGTGATAATAGGTAATATTTAATGAGCATTTCAATTTTTCCAGGCACAATTTTAGGAGCTTTGAATTTAGAAACTCAATTCATCTTCACATCACCATGTGGTTGGTACTAAGAGGTTTGTAAAATACTCAATATCTTTATGATTCCCTCCAGCCTGGGCTTCAAATTCAGTGAAGAATTTTCTGCTGCTCCCTTCTGACCCAGAATAAGCCCTGAGGCCATCACTTAGTTCAAAACATCCTTAAAAATCTTTCACTTGCAGAAAAACTGGCCTGGCAGTTGAATTTCCCTGGAGTTTCAAACTAGAGGATAAGTGGTCCCCAAACTCTGAGCAGCAATCACTGGGGTGAAAGGTTATGGCCACAAATCAAGTACATACAAAACACTAACAGAAGTCTAAACAAATAGCATTGCATACAGAGAAATGCCACAGCTTCTCAATTATGAATGGATGCTATCGCTAGTCAACCTCAAATTCATTTGAAATTGTTCCTTTGTTAATTGCAACTCTTGTTATTTTCTCAATACTGAAAGGGCTAATATCATTGCCATTAAAAAGGGCTCTCATAGTCAAAGTTTTGGATCTAATACTACGCAAACTCTATGAAGGTTTATAGACCATTACATCAGTTTTATTTAAACACCTACATTACAGAAAGTTCACGCAGCTTAGATATGGCAAATGTATTAACTCTATCTACATGTTATAATTGGTCTATCCGCATATACATGAACTATATAGCAATTTTGCAACATCTTTCCTGGGATAGCTGTCCTTCTGGGACTCTTTCACTCAGAAAAAGACACCTGGTCTCCTTAGATTAGCAAACCATAAATAAAGGCTTTGTGGAGTCTTCAGAAATAATAATCACTTTCCCATGTCTCCAGTTCAAGATAGTGTCATCGCTATCCCTATATTTTTTAGAATTAAAATTAGATTAATTAGTATATAATAATTTACTTTCAAATTAAGAAGTGGTGGGATGAAAGTTCTACATATTATAATCTATTATAAAATTCTCTTTGATTAAAGACACATGTTCTCAAATAAGAATACTACAAAAAGGACTGCAATCCATTTGTTCTTCTGAGCACATACAAATCATTTTACATTTTAGGAAGTCATGATCTATGTCCTTTGGGTTATATATAAAACTAGAGCCATAGTCTTCTAGCTTTGGCTGCATAAAATTTTGAGAAAAGGGATTACAGAAGGAGGGAGAAGAAATACTATGACTGATAGGAAGATAAATGTGTTGAAGAAGGAAGTTTTTCGATTTCTAAGACAGAAGAAATTGTCAAAGTTTATCTGACTCAAATCACAAGAAACTTAATGAATATAAATTCCTAATGAACCTTAAATTTTTGAACAAATGAATTATAATACTAATTGTAACTAAAAGGCAGAGTCAATTAAAAAGTAAGCAAACTAAATAGTATATACAGTGGAGAAAAGTAATACAGAAACGAGGGAGAGAAAAACCCGGACACAGGGTAATCATGCTATGGTATACAACATAAGTGCAGTTTTAAATAGAAGGCTCCAGGAAGGTCTCAGGGACAAAGTGACATTTGTGCAAAGATGTGAATATAGTGAAAATTGAACTTATGAGAATATGACTTTTCTATTCAGAAAGAACAAGTTTGGAAATCTATGAAGTGTAAGTAAATTTGGAGAAAACATTATGTAATATCCATTTTTGTCCTCACACATGGGTTTTGGTATGTGTGGGTTTCACTCCTTTGTATTAAGTTGTGATATAATGATAAAAATTGAGAATGAGAATTTGGAGGGAAAAATTACACCTGTTTTCAACTAATTTGGTTTTTCACGTTGTATTGCATATTTCATGCATTTGAATATTGGTTTTTCAGCTGTAGCCCAAAAGAGCCCCTCTGGAAATGACATAGTACACCTCTGTGGAATATATTTCCTGCATTTAAAAAATACACAATAAAAAAGTAATTCCATAGTGTCTGTGTTCCATCAACCATAGCCTATTTTCCAATTATAATACATGTATGCTCCTTTTAAAGTTGATTTTCTCTCTATATAAACATCTTAACCAAATTATTTTTAGATCTTTGCTTAGTTTGACTTTTATTTCATTTAGAAGAGCATTTGGATTTTTCAGAGAAGTTTGCATGTTTATGATTAACTATCAAATATAAGACTCTGTTTTAAATGAAAACTATTTTATGGGCAAAAAAAAAAAAAAAGAAAGAAAAAATACAAAATAGCCCTATTTTTACAAACTTAATTTGAAGAAGATAAACTTTTAATTCTAAATTTGTAAGCATCTTTAACATGCTTGCCATTTTACATTGAAAGAAACAAAGCCCAAGATGTTACATTGGTAATAGTAAGTTAACTAAGCAAGCATGTTAAATTATTAAATTTGGAGAATACATTGTGCTTATTATGTTACTTACCCTTGCAGTGAACTAGAAAATGAATGTGGTCATTCCAGACTGGTTAAATTGGAAATATATTTTATACACATGTGTCTAATGTAGTTTCCTGGCAGAGGAATAATGCACACAACTTATATTTATAAGTATACAAATGTGGTTTTATGTTACAATGCAGTTCTGTAAAATCAGATTTCCCCCTCTGCACTTCGGTTTTCACTTTCAGGATATATTTACCTCCTATTATCATTTAAAGTATCTTTATTAAAACACTATTTTTTCCAGATCCTTTAGAGTTGGTTTCATTTATGGGTAGGCTGAGGGCTGGGAATTGAAATAGGAGAGAATTTAAGAATAAACAGTGAGTCATCTATTTAAAACCAAGGGATTCACCCTCCTTAATTAATGCTAAATTGATTTTTACAAAATCCTATTTCTGTTGCCAACTTAGTTGAAATTCTGGTTCCTTATTATTTTGTTTTGAGTCTTTTTTTTTTTGATGCTAACTAATTGTACTTCCATCTGTTAAGACAGCTAGACAGCGCTAACATGTCCGTTTCAGTCCTTTTGGCCATGTTTATTTCAATCCAGCCACAAAGACAATGAAAATTTTATCTAGACTAACTGTCCATTAATCCTGTGATATCTTGGACTTTGTGTGTGTCTGTATGTGTACATATGTGTGTTTGTAATAATTGTTTAATTAGTTTTGTTGCATATATAATATTTAAGGGAAATTTCAGTGAACTAGATTTATCACTGAAATAATATAAATTTTTCCTATATTTACTTTTGGGTTAATGAATAATAACCATTATTTTCCATTTCAGAACTCCTAATGGAGTGTGTGTGCTGCACATTGAAAGTTTGTGGCCCCCAAAATTCATACATTGAAACCTAATTTACTTTGTGATGGTCTTTGGAGGTGAAGCCTTTGGGTGGTAATTAGGTCATAAGGGTGGAGCCCTCCTGAACGGGATTAGTGCCCTTATAAAAGGGACCCCAGAGAGATTTCTTGTCCCTTCTGACATGTGAGGACACAAGAAGACAACATCTATGAACCAGGAAGTGGCCTTGAGACACCAAATCTGCTGGCACCTTGATCTTGGGCTCCCAGCAGCCAGAACCATGAGAAGAAAATTTTTCTTGTTTATAAGCCACCCAGTCTATAGTATTCTCTTATAGCAGCCTAAAAGGACTAGAACTGAGTGATTACAAAACTATTCCATTCAAAGACTTGAAGTTTTAATGTGATAGAAATGCAAAGGCGACATGAAAAGGCATAAGTAATTTAAAATTAAATCACTGTTTATCAGTGTAAAAGTGCCATTGGACTGCTATTCTAGTACTAAAGGTAACTAAGACTTATGTTCCTTCCCTGGGTACCCTGTAAAAGGATGGATAGTTAATTCATAATTTTTTTAAGCCAAAACTCAGAAAGTCTGCATACTGGATCACTCTTGAAATATATTTTTACCAGTGAATTATTATAATAATATAATAGATAAGAAAGTACACATTTCAAATTGGGCCTTTCATTTACATCCAATTGGTCCAAGGTGCACTATACTGAGAGGGATAAAAAAGCACATAGTGATGGCCATATGGTACACCAATGGCCATAACCAATGGGGTTCAAGATTAGTCTTTGGCAAAGTTATCAATTAGTCAATGTTTGCTTTCGGTATCACTTCACCATTTTCTTTCCTCCCTTTAGGATTGCCACAGAGCTAACTTGTATTGGAAATTATTCCCAGGTGACCTCACATCCTGGACCTTTCTCCACCAATGGAAAGTCAAACAGAAGCAAAGCCAGGCAGTTTATTCTAAATGACATAGCGAACATTCTATGAATGGACAGAGCAAGAATACTCATGGTATCTTGGGCTGGTCAGGGAAAGCTTTGCAGAAACAGTAAGACCTGAGCATTTACTGCGTATCAGGCACTCTACTAAACACTTTATACATATTTTCTATTTCATTCTTTTTTGTTTGTTTGTTTTTCTTGAGACAGGGTCTTGCTCTGTTATCTGGGCTAGGCTAGAATGCAGTGGCATCATCATAGCTCACTGCAACCTCAAGTTCCTGGGCTTAAGCGATCCTTCTGGCTCAGGCTTCAAGGTAGCTGGGACTAGAGGTGTACACATGACCATACCACGCTGTTTTTTTTTTTCTTTTTCTTTTTTTTTTTTTTCATAGAGATGGGGTCTTGCTATGTTGCTCAGGGTGGTCTTGAATTCCTGGCCTCAAGTCATTCTCTCACTTGAGCCTCCCAAAGTTCTAGCATTATAGGTATGGGCCACCACACCTGGTCTGTCCATTCTTATGATTATGGTGTGAAGTAGTTTGATAATAATACCTCTTGTACTGTTAATAAAGCTCAAGCCAAATTCAATTATGTGTCATGTTTAGAATCACATGTACATAGTGAACTGGAAAGATCTTTTATACATGGAGATAATCCTGGGTAGTTTCTTACAATGCTTTCTTGCTAACATGAGAAGGGTGGTGGCACTAGGGATGGGCAGGGGAAGGTGTACAAGAATGTGAGATCTTGCTTACTTCGTAATGAGCCATGGGTGGGAAACCTTTTCATGTTGGAAGGCAGCATTAATTAACTATAATCAAATAAGGCCACATTCAAGAAACTTCACTCAGATATACTTAAAGATGTACATAATTTTGTAACTACTATGCACTTAGTAATTATAAAAAATGAAAACTATTTGTTAATTTTGAAGATAACTAACCTTTTAATGAGTTTGTTGTGTCTGCTTTTTGTTGGAAAGCATTTGAACATTTGGTTGCAGCATGGAGGTCCACGATTTCAGTTGATCCTCTAGATGGGTGTGAATCATTTGTGATCTTAAGGGCATATTAATTTGGGTTAGGTAGGAGAATGTAGATTCACAGCAATAAGTGGTTGAAAAGCAAGAAAGCATTTTGGGGGCATGTTGCCAAAGGCACGGGTATTCTACTGCACTTTTCCATATTTCAATTGGATCTTTCTTAGCATCAAACAATGACTTTAAAATGTCATCTACTGAAAGCTCAATCAATTCTATCTGTAGTTGTTTAGGTACCTTGGTGATATCAACTAGGTGAGGCTGAAATACTAATTTGAGTGTGATGTCATGATACTCAAAGTCAGTGAACTTTCATTGTATTCTCCAATTAATAGGTCTGTAATAGCTGTGTACTCTTCAGTGATTTACACATATCATCCTGCTCATCAATGACCCTTGCTAACTGGGGAAAATGTTCATCTGAAATTTCCTTTTGAAGAAGAAGTGTTTGGGAAAAAGATAGCTTTTTTCGAAATGCTTGGATTTTTTGCCACATATAATATATAGACTTAGTTTTACCTTGCAGAGAAATATTCAAGTTGTTTTGATTTGACATGATATCACATAGAAATGCTGCATTCCTATGGAAATCTTCTTTCAATAATTTACATTGCTGCTTGTTTTATTTATAAAATTTAACTGTCTGTTCCCCAGAGATGAAATTTTGCTAACACCCATCCCTCTAATAGCCAATGCACTTTAGAATGATATGGCAAACACACACCGAATACATCGTCATTCAACTTTAGCATGCTACAAAATTGAAAATGTTGTGCTGCATTTGCACAAATATAGTTAAAAATACTCATAACTTGTTGTAAAGTGTCACTTAACATAGTAGCTTTAGCACAGAGATTTTGCTAATGCAAGATACAATGAAAAGAAAGAGAACATCTGGATCTGTTAATAGTTTTTCATCTGTGCAATAAACACTTCATGTTTTCCTGTCATGAAGGTGCACATCTGTACATACACTCGCTAAATTCACCAAATTCAGTCCAACTTCATGACATTTATCTTGAAAGTTGTTGAAGATATCTATTCCCTGTGTTCTGTTTGCAAGAGTGCTTGAAACAAGTAACTCTTTGTACCAAGGAAAGTCTTCTGTTATGACCTGAATGACATATAAAACCTGAGCTGACTCAGTAGTATCCATTGATTCATCCAAAGTGATTGAATAATATATATTTTCCTTTTTGAAGTATTGCATGAAGCTGTTCTGTTAATTTGAAGGTTAATTCATGCTGCTGATCAGTTATGGTTCTACCATATCAATAAGGTACTATCTAACAGGATAAAAAGAACATCCCACATATCAATTCTACCAATCAACATGAATGGTTGGAATTTCTCAATCAAGAGACATATGTTGGCTGAATGGATTAAAAAAAAAAAAACAAAAAAAAAAAAAACAAGTATCTGCCTTCTCCAGGAAACACATCTACCCACAAGGATTCATATAGACTCAAAGTGAAGGGATGGAAAAAATATATTCCATGCAAATGGATATCAAAAGAGAGGAGGCTTAGCCATCCTCGTATTAGATAATATTGATTTTAAATCAGCAATAGTAAAGAAAGATAAAGACAATCATTATATAATGGTAAAGGAAGCAATTTAACAAGAAGACATAACAATCCTAAATATTTATGCACCTAACATAGGAGCACTGAGATTGATAAAACAAACCCTATTAGATCTAAGCAAAGAAATAAACAGCAGCATCATAGCTGCTAGGGACTTCAACACCCCAGTGACAGAACTGGACAGATCATCCAAGTAGAAAATTAATAAAGAAACTCTGGATTTTAATGTAACTCTAGAACAAATGGGCCTAACAGACATTTACAGAACATTTCACCCAAAAACTACTGAATAATTTATACATTCTTTTCATCAGCACAAGGAACATTCTCCAAGACTGATCATATTTTAGGCCACCAAACATGTCTCAACAAATTCAAAAAAATTGAAATCATACCATGTATCTTCTCAGACCACAGTGGAGTAAAGCTAGACATCAACTCCAAGAGAAACACTCAATTCTACACAAAGTCATGGAAATTAAACAACTTAATGCTGAATGATTATTGGATCAACAATGACATTAAGATGGAAGTCAAAAGATTCCTCTAACTGAGTGACAAATGGGACACAAGATATCAAAATCTATGGGATTCAGCAAAAGCAGTACTAAGGGGAAAATGCCTTAAATGCCTACATCAAAAACACAGAAAGATCACAAATTAACAATCTAATGACACATCTCAAGGAAGTAGAAAAGGAAGAGCAAACCAATTCAAAACCCAGTAGAAGAAGAGAAATAACTAAGGTCAGAGCAGAGCTAAATGAAATTGAAAATAATACAGAAGAACAATGAAACAACAAGTTGGTTCTTTGAAAAGATAAACAAAATTCATAGACCTCCTGTTAGTTTAACCAGGAACAGAAGAGAAAGGACCCAAATAAGCTCAATCAGAAATGAAAAATGAGATATTACAACTTATACCACAGAAATACAAAATATCACCTATTAATACTATGAAAATCTCTACACACATAAACTTGAAAGAGTAGAGGAAATGGACAAATTCCTGGAAACATACAACCTCCCAAGACTCCATCAGAAATAAATAGAATTCCCGAACAAACCAATAATGTGCAATGAAATTGAAGTAGCAACAAAAAATCTTCTAACAGAAAAAAAGCCCTTGACCAGATGGATTCACAACTGAATTTTATCAGACCTACAAAGAAGAGTTGATACCCATACTCCAGAAATTGTTCCATAGCATCGAGAAGCAGGGAATCCCACCCAACTCATTCTATGAAGCCAGCATCACCTTGATACCAAAGCCAGGAAAGGATACAACAAAAAAAGAAAACTACAGACCAATATCCCTTGTGAATAAAAATGCAAAAATCCTTAATAAAATACTAGCAAAGCAAATTCAACAGCACATCAAAAAAATAATCCACCATGACCAAGTGGGCTTCATCCCAGGGAAGCAAGGATGGTTCAACATACATAAATAAATAAATGTGATTCACCACATAAACAGAAGCAAAAATATATATATATATATGATTATCTCAACAGATGCAGAAAAAGCATTCAGCAAAATTCAGCACCCTTTCATGATAAAAACCCTCAACAAACTTGGCATACAAAGAGTATATCTCAATGTTATAAAAGCTATTTACAACAAACTCACAGCCAGCACCATACGTGAATGTGGAAAAATTGAAAGTATTCCCACTAGAAACTAGAACAAGAAAAGGATGCCCACTATCACTATTTCTATTCAACATACTCCTGGAAGTCCTAGCCAGAGCAATCAGGCAAGAGAAAGAAATTAAGGGTATCCAAATCAGGAAAGAGAAGGTCAAACTATTGTTTTGTGCTGACAATATGATCTTATATTTAGAAAACCCCAAAGATTCCACCAAGAGACTCCTGGAATTGATAAATAAATTCAGCAAAGTCTCAGGTTACAAAATCAACATACACAAATCAGTAGCATTCCTATACATTAATAAGCTACTTTATAATTTGCTTCAGTGGCATTATTTCCAGGTCTTGTTACTGCTTGAAAAAATTGTCTTTGCTTTCCTTCTCATCTTTTAATTTCTGCATTACAACCTTTAATGCCTCTCCCTCTAATTTAAAATATTTATGGTCCTTATGAGCATTATGTGCTGATGAGTACTGAATATCTTTAATGTTGATATTGCAGTATCACAAAGCAAGCAAATCATCTTATCTTTAGCAGAAAACAAGATAATATTGCAATTCCTAATCCTCATTTAAAAATCTGTTTCCTTCCTTCAGCGCTCTCTTGGTCTTCTTTAACATGATGGCCTGTTAAGCAGACAGAATTAAAAAATATTGTTGAGCTATGCAACTATTCACAAATTCCACTTCAAACAGAAAGAAACACAGTGCACCATTGTCAAAAGTTGATAACAAACCGGCATACTAGACCCCTATAAACTCTCACCAACCAGCCTCATGAGATGGTCATGTCAGTCAGGTGGGGGAAGTTAGAATTAAATCATGAGCTTAGTAGCGGTCGATTGGCTTACTATTGTTCTAATTATACCGGTCAATCTGGGAGGATTATTTCATGGAAACTTATTTTATTCCTTGGTATTTTAAATATGTTCATTGTAAAAATAAAAATATAAAAGATGAACAAAATTGTATTGATAAAAATAAAAGGATTTGTTCTGTAAAATTTGGAATCAATCAACAGGCCACACTTAAGGACCTAAAAGGCCCCATGTGGCCTTAAGGCCATAGGTTCCCCACCCTTGAGCAAGACTCTTATAGATTTGCAATGAAATTTCTGGGCCTTGTTGAAACATGAAATTTAGATCTAAATAAAAACAGAGGGATAAAGACCAAGTCTAAAATGATGTTCATTTAAATAATGTTTATGCATTAAATCACTAGATTGGCGATATTTTTGAATTGTCAATGGCCATTTGGCTGGTTTCTCAACTTTAAGTGTTATACATGGATTTAATACTCCAATCTCCACCTCCATGTGCATAATTATGGCAAGAATGAACCACCAAATTTAGATACTGAAGGGAAGTCTTCACAGTCCAATAAAATGACTTTAAGAAATAATTATGAGATGGTAACACAATTTTATATCTTCCATTATTGAACAAATAACATTATGACCTACAAAACTGGAGACTCCTAAATCACTCCCTATTCCTTACCGTATCCTAAATATTGACTCTTTGCATATTTACAATGGTTCTTTTTTTCCTATCCTGTCCTTTCTAGAGCCTCTACTCCTGACCTATTTCAAGTTATCAACTCTGAATTGTACATTCATTCAGTGTACATTTATTGATCCCCTACTATGATCCTGGCACTCTTCCAGGTGTTCAGGATAGAACAGAAAACAAAACTGAAACACAATTTGAATGTAAATTTCTCGAAGCCAGAAACCTTGATTTCTCCTTGTTTCTTTTCACCGTTATGTTGCCAATTCCCACAACAGTGCCTGCCTCATAGAAGATTCTCAATAATTATAAGCTGAATGAATGAAAACAGATTAAGTCTCTGTTCCCATATAGATACATACTCCAGTGTGGGGTAGGGAATGGGGAGCAAATCTGACAACTATAATACAAATAAGCATATACCTGAATTAGGTAACATGCTAATACTGTACCTAGAAATAAAGAATGTAGAGGGTTCAAGTATTAAGAGGGATGTTTTGCAAAATAAGACAGTCAGGAAAGGACTCTCAAATGAGATTCTATTTGAGCAACACAAGGAAGATCTGAGAGACCATATGGCTCTCTGAGGAAAAAGTGTACAAAGGCCTTGAGTAAGGAATATGTTCAGCATTTTCACAGAACCAAATAATGAATCAGAACCAAGCAGTATCAGCCTGTGGAGAGGCACTGAAATAATGTCACGTGAGTAGCCCACATCAGTTCATACCAAATCCTTGTAATCCGTGGAAAAAAGCTGTGGATTTTATTCTGAATGAAATGAGAATACATGGAAGCTAGTTGAACAGAGGAGCCAACTGATCTGGTTTTTATTTTAACTGGATCACATTGGGAGCAAAGGAAGAAGCTGGAAGACCTGTGAGCCCATGATTACAATGATCCAGGCAAAAGATGATGTCAAAATTTTAACTAAACTAGAGTATAAGTCTTTTCTACTTCTTGTATTAACACCATCACTCTTGCCTAACCCCTCCAACACCCCAGTGTGAAAATTACCTTTCTTATAAGTAAATTAAACCATGTTAATTCCCTGTTCAATATTTTTCAAATCTTTGCCACAGTATGGCTCTTGCCAAAGTAGTTTTCCTCACATTCTTTCCCAATCTCCACTCTTTCTCAATCATCTTCCCTATTAATGAGAGGTTTTCTGACATTACCTTTGAACTTCTGCATCTTTGTGTGCCAAGTGTCTTCCAAATATCATATCTGTTGTAGACTGGAGCCTAATATACTGTCCCATCTAACAAAATACTTCTTCCATACATACTGAGTGGCACAGTCCTTTTGTCCATGCAATGTACATTTAGTGAGGGATATAAACACTAAGTAGGTACTTAAAATTTATGTTATTTAATTTCAATTGTGATTAAGTACTGCAGGAAAGTCTAGGCTCCAAGGGCATGTTACTGGAGGACAAACATAGTTTTGAGGATCAGAGGAAATAACTCTTTGGAATTGTTTTTGATTGGAGAACTAAAAGATAACTACAAGTTAACTAAGCAAAGGGTGAGGAAACAAAACTTTATACCAAGAAGAGGAAAATCACATGCAAATCTCCAAAATTTCTTAATCATGTTTCAAAATAACCTTGTTGATGATACAACAAAACAGCTTATATAACTCTATGCACAACTTTGATAAAGACCAAACAAATCTTAGAACACTTAACAAGTATACTGTATTTTGATGCTTATAAGTTGTTAATTTATTCATCTGTCAAATACGAATTGAACATAAACTTTGTATATACTGTTATACCATAGGTGACACAAATATGCATATTATATATGTCATATATATGTTATGATAGCTGCTCTCATGTATAATGATATCTATAATATACAAGGTAATGAAACAATAATTGTACCAGAGATTGAGAGCTGAAATGGAAGAGAATCTTTTGTTCATTCTTTCATTCACTCATTCATTTTTTAATTAAAGTACATAAACATACAATAAACTACAAGTATTTAATGAGTACAATGTGATACATTTTGACATTTGTTTACTCCTGTGAATCCAGCACTACGATCAAAATAAGGAATGTATCTATCTCCACCCAAAGTTTCTCTCTCTCTCTCTCTCTCTCTCTCTCACACACACACACACACACACACACACACACACGCACACATAATTACCACTATAACAGATTTGTCTCCTAAGAATTACATCTGTGTCAGTTCTGTGTCAACTTCAATTGGTTGATTTTTCTCCTAATTAGAGGTAGTATTTTCCTGTTTCTTTTCATGCCTGGTAATTTTTGATTTGTTCCAGAAATTATGAATATTAACTTGGTGGATCCTGTATATTTTTGTATTCTTAAAAATATTCTCAAGACTTTTTTCTGAGTTGCATTTTAGTTACTTAGAAACACTTTCATTTTTTCAAGTCTTGCTTTTAAGATGGGTTAGTTGGACTAAAGAAATGATTAGTATAGGGCTAATGTTATTTCACTAGATTTTCTAGGACCTGGGAACAGGTAATATTCCCAGAATTATGTGAGTCCTGGACACTTTTAACTATAATACTTTTGGGGAATTATTTCCTTGGCCTCAGGTATTATCTCTGTATGTATCTGTTGATTGACACTCTGATGAAATTTTGAGTGGAACCATCTGAAAATCTCTGGGGTACTCTTTATGTGCAGCTTTCTCCCTCAAGTACTCTGACCTGAAAATTCTAGCCTCCTTGTTCTCCCTGAACTCTCAGCTTCATCTCTGAAACTCAAAGAGTCCACCAGCCCTAGCTGTATTTTTCTTCCCTGCACCATGTATGAAGACTCTCCAAAGGCAGGTAATTGGGGGAATTATAAGGTTTACCTTGTTGTTTACTGTCTGTAAGGGATCACTGTCTTTTTATTGCCTGATGTCCAGTGTCTTGAAAACCACTATTTCATTTTTGTTTGTTTGTTTTATTCTTGTTTCTGCTAGGTAAGTAAATTAAGTAAATGCAATCCCTTTTTTTTTTTTTTTTTTTTTTTGGAATCCGAATGTGATTATTGTTGTTCTTTTATTTTTTTTTATTTTTTTTTATTTCAGCATATTGTGGGTGTACAAAAGTTTAGGTTACATATATTGCCCCAATCCCTTATATCCCACTTCGGCTGCCAAAACAAATTCCATTTATTCATTCTTTTATTGAATTTCTAATTTGTGATGTGAACTGGGGAAAGAGAAGTGAAAAAAGCTCAGATTTGACATGAGGGAACCAAACATTTTTTGAGAAATATATGTAACATATATACATTTTTTAAAAGTTAGATTATGGTAAGTACCATGAAGAAAGATAAAACTGGGAAGAAAGGTAGGAAGTACTTACTTAATGTACATGTGAAACAGAGAGGTCAGGGAAAACCATCCTGAATAGATAAAGAGATGAAAGAGTAAACCATGTGGATATCAGGGGGATAAGCATTTCAGGCAGAGGGAATAGCATGTGCAAAGGCCCTGAGATGAGCACAGGCCTGAATGTTTGAGAAAAACAATGGAAGCCAGGGTGTATGGAACAGGTTAATTAAGAGAAAATGTTTTGGGAGATGAAATTTGACAGACCTGAGATCTAAATATTCCAAAGCCTTACCAGCCTTCTGAAATAGTATGGATCTACAGGGAGTGGAGGAGTGCTGGGATATGCCATATGCCTTCACACAATTATTCCGGGTACTCTCATTATGAGAGACTGAAGGAGGGCAAGATCTGAAGCCAGGGAATGTCTGGAGTTGGGGACCAGTTACTTGGCAGGTTTTTGAAATTCAGATGAGAGATAATAGTACAATAGAACAGAACAATAGTAGTAGAAGTAGTGAAAAAGTATTGATTTCTATAAATATTTTGAGGTATAAGACCAACAGGATGTGCTAATAGATTTGAGATAGGGTACACAAGAGAGAAACTCAAGGATGATTCCAGGGTGTTTGGCTTGAACAACTAGAGGGATAGGATCAAGTTGCCGCGAACAGAGGGAGAAGTAGATTGGGGTGGGAAATGATGAGAAACTATGTGTATAAAACAAGTGGAGATGTAGGAAAGCCCATAGCCTATGTGTTAACTGGCCAGGAACCTAGTTATCTGAATGGCATCAAGATTCATATTAAGACATAATAATGGAGTCAAGCCCTCATCAATGGATTCATTCATTCATGGATTAATGAATTAATGGACTAATGGGCTTTTGACGGAGTGGGTTAGTTATCACTAGAGTGGGTCTGTTATAACAGCCAGTTTATCTGTCTCTCGTGAGTCCCCTGGCTATGCAATGCCCTGTGTTGCTTTGGAACTCTGCAGAGAGTTCACACCTGTAAGAAGTCCCTGGCCAGATGTGGCTCCTAGGCCTTGGACTTCTAAGCCTCCAAAACTGTAGTAAACACATTTCTTTTTTATATAAGTTATTCAGTCTTGGGTATTCAATTATAGCAACAGAAAATGGGCCAAGACACGAGCAAAGAAGTTGTACTTTGTAATTTGTAGAATAGAAAGAGGAACCAGGTGAAAGTTTTTGAGAGACTTCAGTGAAAAAGGCTACAGAAGCTTTACCCCACAGTTTTGGAACCCTGCAGATGTCATTGCAAAGTTAAAGTACTGAGCTAAGAGAAATTCTATGATAGGAGCTTCTCCCTGAGTTTTTGAAACACTAAATAAGGCAATATGGCATATTTGTAAAATGCCGAGGAACATGGCTGCAGGCCAAGTTGCTGTATAGTAATCAAAGATACAGTGGCTCATATTGAGCAAAGGTGTCATACAGACTGTGATATACCAAGACACAAGTCACAGATGGCAGATGACACTTCAAAGAACATACAAACATTAATACACACACAGTTCTGAGAGGGAAAGTGATAGCAGGAAAAGCTTTAGAGGATGGAAAGTTTTAATGTAGTCCTAATTTCACTGTGCCCAGCTATGATGTTTAGCTAAGGCATAAGTCTCTCAGTGATATAAATGTGTTATCAGTAGAGAAAATATCTCATCTACCACTTAGAATTATGTGGCTTCATCAAGATGGTAAATGGCTGTTCTTTCCTCTGCTGTCACATGTCACCACCCTGGTTCTACCCCATCCTCTGATATTTAGAACAATACAAAAGGCTTCTCCTGGGCCTTTTTGCCTACAGGTAAAGTCCTACCCTCAAGAGACCTCAGAGGCCAATGAAAAATAGTACACATGGGTAAGAGTAGCTAAAAATGAATATAAATGATAAAGAATATAAGATATTTAAATATAGCAAGAAGTCCTAAGTTGCAGGACAGTAGGTTACATGAGTAGAAACAGAGTGAAGAGCAGCAGGTCAGACTTGGAAAGGTGTTTGAGGCAAACCAGAAAATGGCATGCTAAGCGGTGTTGACTATTCATATTAGCAGAACATAAATATATGAGCACACATTTAATATGTTTTCATGGGCCCAAACCGGGCACCCTTCTTTGTAGTCTGCATGATTTTTTCTGGAGCTTGGACTATGCAGAGACAAGTTGAATGCTCTCTCAAAACAGTTGCCTCACAGGATGGATGTAACATTTGCACTATTTGAATGGAGAAATACGATGGCATTCATCAGTGATAACACCATCTAAGGGTTTAAGTTCTTTTTATAAGGTATTTACATAAAAAAGGACTAAGTCTATTCATTAACTTATTTATTCTAAACAGTCCAAATTCTTTACCATTTCCATGAGTTTATATTTACTGTTCCCTGAGCCTTTAAATGTTCTACCATTCGCTGCATAGAAAATTTCTCATCTTCATTTATATTCATCCCAAAAGCCCTCACCCATTTACCCAGGGAGTAGAGCTGTCCCCTGTATTGGACTTCCAAATCACTTGATAGATACATCTTGCTCAATCCCTCCTCCCTAGGTCGTAGTTCTGTGGTAGTGCAAGAATCTAAGGCTCAGCTCTAGCACGATGCTGTAATTATTATTTTAAACATCTCTTCCCCACCCCAATTATCCTGAGGGTTTCATTATAGAAGAACTTTATCTTCCTCTGTGTCTTTATCTTCCTGGATTCCCAAGAACAGCACATTGCTAGCAAGGTGTGTTCACTGAATATGTCCTGATGGATATCACCTGGATATTTGGGACTATTTCATTTGTCTTCTGCTAGTACAAGGCTTCAGAGAGCCTAGATACTATGGAAACGGGTTTATATAAATACTTCTATAAGAAATGTGCTCTCCCAGAGCTTTTAACTAGTTATAGAGTGAATTTTTCAAACTGAAACTTCTTCAAATAATTGCACTGGAAACCTGTGTTGTCAGGCCATGCTTTTTAAAAATACCTTTCCTCTATCAGATCACAGCAACCACCTACATGCTGTGGGAAATGTCACTTCAGAAGAGTTTGCTACATCATACCTCCTCTTAACTTGTTAGCTTCATCAACATGATGCTTCAGATTTATAAGGTCAGGTAAGAGCTTGTATTGTTTAATGTTATTTTATTCTGGTACAGCCTCAAACATTTAGGAAACATTTTTACCACCAGTATGAAGCAAAAGAAACATGTCTGCCATGACATTTATGTATTTAGACATATGCAGATCCAGATACATTCACTGATTCATTCAGTAATGAATTTTACAAATATTTAATGAGCATGTACTATGTATCAGGAAAATTGTTAAGCACTGAATGTACAGTGATGAACAAGACTCATGTGATAGCTACCCTAGTGGATTTATGGTGTATAATACCTTTTTAAATAAGGATGTAAGGAAACTCAAAAACTAACATATTCCTTAAGGATTTAATCATTTGATTCCAAACCACATTTCTTAAGTTTCCACTCATGGCAATATTCACTGGTTTCAACAGCCTTTGAATAGTGACAATTAAAATGAAATTAACACATAGTTTTCACTGATGGCAAAATATAACATGATGAAATTTATTTCAGATTAAACGAGAATTATTTAATAATTAGAAGGATTTTTCCTTGCCAGGAAATGAAAAATGGAGATAATTAGAACTACCACCTGGGCTAGAATCCCAAGATGGGTGACACAGTGGGCAAATTGCCCAGGAGTCAAATAAGATGAGAATACGATCCGTTGTTCTCAGTGGGAGCAGTTATTTGATATTACTATATTTTCATCATTTCCCAAGCCCATGAGAATTTCCTTTAAAAGTTCAGATTTTTAAATCTAAAGAGAAAGTTCTTGATTAGAAAAAAAAAAGAAATATGTAAGTAGATGCTAGGGAGAAAAAAAAAAAGAAAAATTTCCTAAACCACTGGTATATTTATATGCACAAAACTAGCATTGACTTTATTTGAAAGGCCAGTTACAGTGAATTCCCACCATTTCAGACATAAGTAGTGACAAAATATTTATTAAGTAGGAAATTTTAAAAATAATACAAAACACTAAAAACATTTCAGCCTGTAGATTCTAACTATGGTCTCTTTTATCCTAGAGAAAAATCTCTCAACCTAGAAGGAAACTGTAGATTCTAAAGGGAATGCCTACCTGGAGGGAGTATCTGCCTGGAAACCAGAGTTTTGTAAAAGTAATCAAACTCTGCAAGTTCTTACACCAAAACATCCATGAAAATAACAAACAGATGCCCAACTTTAATTTCTAGGGCAAGAAAGAAAGCAAGCACCTAATGTCTTTTCAGTGAACCCATAAAAATAATCTACACATAATTGCATTAGGAGGAGATGTGAGAAGAATTAATAAATTGGTTAGCAAACACTTAAATATTTTCAGACCACAAAGATCAGCCAGTGCTCTATTTCATTCTATGCAAGTACATATCAAACAGACTGACTGCCATAGCTTCTGGGATTTAAATATACTCTTCAATGACCAAGCCAAATCTAGTTATCCACCATTTCTTCCCTACTCTAGTTTCCTTTCAGGAATAAAATAACATTTTCTGAAATTAAGACAAAAGCAATACTTATCTCTGTCAACATTTCAACTTTGATCCCTGTAGTACTTTTCCCCTATTGACATAAATTCTTATTGAAGGCCTCCAATTGTCTTCCTCCCTTACAAAATTGTGTTTTAGCATGTTTGAATCTCTTTTGCAATATAAAAAGATAAAATAGCATTAGTCACCATGTAATGTCTTGAAAAAGCTAGGATTTTGTAGAGCTCTTCAGAGATAATACATCATTTTTCATGTATGCTATCTCATATAATTTTCATAGTGATATTCTTCTCCATGTATTATTTACTTTATTTTTTCTTACTTTAGATGAGAAAACTGAGGCTCAGAACTGCTTAGTCATTTGCATATGTTTTCAAGACATTAAGTGGCAGAATGGGGTTGCCATTCTAGCCTCCTGTATTCACGTCTGAGTCCTCACGTGGTTTACATGATGTCCGCTTTTGCTTCACCTCCAGAATGAGGCTTCCTTGTGAGTGAAATCCCTTGGTACTCACCCCACAGGCCATGTTTGTTCTTACTAATTTGTAGGCCATAAGTTCATCTTCCATCTCTTAAATTCTCCTTCATCCTCCCCCTTTTCACAATCATTACTTATTCTGCAAAATAATATATTATTTTTCTTGATTGTAGCCATCATCAAAATTCCCTTTAGGAGAAATTGTGTTTTTAGTAATTTCTAAGAAACAAATACTAAAGTCTCATTCATTTAGAAACTTGTCCATCTAAGCTACCTAAGTCATTCCTCTCCATCTATAAGTCCTACATCCCAATCACGTCTATGTTTTCTGAATGGTATGCATCTGTGGCTATTTTTTTTTACACCCATTTTAGAAAATTTCTACTCAATATTTATTGAGAAAAATTATGGTTTTAGCACTCACAGATCATTGCTTTTCCTTTCCCCCATACAAACACATTCTCTCTCTTTCTCTCTCTCACACACACACATCCGTCCACTGTGCCCCTCCAATACAACTTTATTATATAAATGTACTATAACTTCTGGTTGACTGGATATTCATATCTACATTGTTGACTAGATCAGCATTAATTATATCCTAGCCTCATACTATGCTGTGATTACCTTTCCTTTTATGTTCATCTTATTATTCCTCTGAATATATTTTTCACATGATTGAACACATTAGGTAACATGACATTTCCATTCATTGCATGATTTTTTTTTTTTATTGATGTATTTATTTATTTATTTTTGCATCATAAATCCCAGAATCCCCATTCTGCTTCTCCCGTTTGGTCTGCTTGCCTTCTCATTGCTGTATGCTGTATACTGTATCCTAGAATTTCACCCTTTTTCTCTTACTCCCTCTGAGTTTTTTGTTTATTTGTTTTAAGGATCTCATGACTTCCTCTTGGTTTAATTTCTCATTTTCATATGTTATGTGTTCCAAAAGAAAAAGTTCTGAGAATAAGTACCTGGGACTTATATTTCTGGTAATATATCCTAAAATTCCTCCACCTAAAAAATATTTAGAAATATCAGACATATATAAAATGAACTTAATTTTAAATCCATAGCTAAGCTCACAATAAAATAAACTCATAGGGCTCAAATTTAGACAGAAAGCTGCAAACAAGAGGTACACAGGCTTCATGGCTATATGGCTTTCCTGCAGGCATTTGCTTCACCTCCAGAATCTTGTCACTAGTTTTAGAGCCCTGCAGAGACATGGAAGAAGATTTTAGTATGAAGCAAGATGAAGAGTTGAACTTGAGACCTCCCTCCACTTAAAGCAAGGACTAGGGCTCTATTTACAGTGAAATGGTAGACTAGAAAAAAATAAAATCACCTCAATACAGAAACATAAGGATATGTATTTGTCTCAGCCTGTACACTGGATGAAGTTAGGGAAAAAGTCTTTCCTAGTAATTTCTAAGCACAGGATGCTAAATTGTTACCATATCTCATTTGATGATTTTAAATGCCTCTTGCTAGATTAATGAGAGGCAGAAAAGAAAGGACTCTAATAAGCTCAATCAGAAGAAAAAGGAGAAATTACAACTGATACCACAGAAATACAAAATATCATCCATGAATACTATAAAAACCTCTATCCATATAAACTTAAAAATGTGGAGGAAATGGACAAATTCTTAGAAATGCACAGCCTCCCTAGGCTCAATCAGGAAAATATGGAATTCCTGAACAGACCAATATCAAGTGCTGAAATTGAAGCAGCAGTAAAAAACCTTCCTAAAAAGAAAAGTCCCAGACCAGATGGTTTCACACCCAAATTTTATAAGACCATCAAAGAAGAACTGGTGCCTATCCTGCAGAAATTATTCCACAACATCAAGAGGGAAGGAATCCTCCCCAACACGTTTTATGAAGCCAACATCACCCTGATACCAAAACTGGAAAAGGACTCAATAAAAAAAAGAAACTACAGACCAATATCCCTTATGAATATACCTGCAAAAATTCTCAACAAAATCCTAGCAAACAGAATTCAGGGGCTTATCAAAAAAATAATACATCACAACCAAGTGGCTTCATCCCAGAGATGCAGGCATTGTTCAACATATGCAAATCTATAAATGTAATTCAATACATAAATAGAAGTAAAAATAAAGACCATGTGATCCTCTCAATAGACGCAGAAAAGGCATTTGACAAAATTCAGCACTGTTTTATGATAAGAACGCTTAACAAAATAGGCATAGATGGTACTTACCTGAAAATGACAAACCCACTGCCAACATCATTCTGAATGAGGAAAAATTGAAAGCATTCTCGCTTAAAACTGGAACCAGACATGATTGCCCTCTATCACCACTTCTAATCAACATGATGTTGGAAGTCCTAGCCCGAGCAATCAGATAAGATAAGGATGTCAGGGGCATCCAAATGGGGATGGAACAGGTCAAACTACCACTCTTTTCTGACCATATGATCTTATATTTAGAAAACCCAAGATTCTACCATGGGACAAATGGAAATGATAAACAAATTCAGTGAAGTTTCAGGTTATAAAATCAATGTACACAAATCAGTAGCATTCATATATGCTAACAACAGTCAAACTGAGAACCAAATCAAAGGCTCAATACCCTTCACAATGGCAGCAAAGAAAACAAAATGCCTAGGAATATATTTAACTAAGGAGGTGAATGACCTCTACGGGGAAAACTATGAAACACTGAGGAAGGAAAAAGCAGAGGATGTGAGCAGATGGAAAACCAAACCATGCTCATGGATCAGCAGAATCAAAATTATTAAAATGTCTATACTACCCAAAGTGATCCACAGATTCCGTGTGATCCCTGTTAAACTACCAACATCAGATTTGCAGATCCAGAAAAATAATTCTATGCTTTATATGGAACCAGAGAAGACCCAATTTAGCTAAAGCAACATTAAGCAAAAAGAACAAATTGGGAGGCATCACTTTACCATACTTAAAGCTATACTTCAAGGCTATAGTAACCAGAAAAGCATGGTACTGGCACAAGAACAGAGATATAGACCTTTGGAAGAGGGAGAACTATGAAATACTGAGGAAGGAAATAGTAGAGGATATAACAGGTGGGAAACCGTACCATGCTCATGGGTCAGCAGAATCAACATTGTTAAAATGTCTATACTACCCAAAGTGATCTACAGATTCAATGTATTCTCTGTTAAAATACCAACATCGTTTATCACACATCTAGAAAAAAAAATTCTATGCTTTGTATGGAACCAGAGAAGATCCTTTATAGCAAAAGCAGTCTTAAGCAAAAAGAACAAATTTGGAGGTATCAGCTTACCAGACTTGAAACTATACTACAAGGCTATAGTAACTAAAACAGCGTGGAACTGGTACAAGAACAGAGACATAGACCAATGGAACAGAACTGAGAACCCAGATATAAAATCATCCTTATATAGTCATCTAATCTTTGACAAAACAGACAAAAAAAAAAAAAAACCCTGGGGAAAATAATCCTTATTTAATAAATGGTGCTGGGAAAATCAACTACCATTTGATCCAGCAATCCCATTACTAGGCATCTACCCCAAGGAATAAAAGACATTCTACAGAAAAGATATCTGCATCAGAATGTTTATAGCAGCACAATTCTCAATAGCAAAGATGTGGAAACAGCCCAAGTGTCCATCAATTCATAAGTGGACTAATAAAATGTGGTATATGTATACCACGGAGTTCTACTCAGCCAGAAAAAACAATGGTGATCTAGCACCTCTTGTATTTTCCTAGATAGAGCTGGAACCCATTCTACTAAGTGAAATATCCCAAGAATGGAAAAATAAGCACCACATGTACACTCACCATCAAATTGGTTTCACTGATCATCACCTAAGAGCACATTTAGGATTAACATTAATCGGGTGTCGGGCAGATATTGGGGGATGGGTGTATACATACCTAGTGAGTTTCATGAGCACCATCTAGGGGATGGACACGCTTGAAGCTCTGACTTGGGGAGGGGAGGAGGGCAAGGACAATATACGTAACCTAAACTTTTATACCCCCATAATATGCTGAAATAAAAAAAAGTACATTGCATACTTATATCTAAATATCACATATACCCCATAAATATTTACAACTTCTATTTATCCTTAATAATTAAAAATAATTTTTTTTAAAAAGTGATAATACCAGCTTACACTTGCACCACAAGGTATAAAAAGTTTTTGTATACTTACATCCTTGAAAACATTTGAAGTTACTGGACAATTTTTTTAAATCTGCTGGGTAAGACATTAATTGAATTTGAATTTTTCTCATTAGTGAGGTTGAACATCTGTCTATGCTCAAAAAATATTTATTGGCCATTTTTGTTTCTTTGTTTATAAATTATTTGTTGTCCTTTTTTGGGAGAGGTAGGTTCTCTTTCTTATTGATTGTTGGAATTCTTTGTATATTGTGATTACTGTTCTTGCCTATATACATATCATGAGCCTCTTTTCTAGTCTGTGGCTTTTCTTTCTTTTTTTTTTTTTTTTTTTGCAGTTTTTATGGTTTTATTTAAACACAAATAAAATGTGCACATGCACTGTCTATTCATTTTCTTCACTGCGCAGCCTGGCATTGGGATTGGTGACTCTGATGGCCAGCTGGGCTGCTCTTTCCACAATGGCTTTGCGGTTCTTGGAGGAAACATTATGAGCAATCTCCGCACAGTAAGATTTGTTGCACATCAGCAACACTTCCAGCTCCTTGACATTGTGGACCAGGAACTTGCGGAAACCACTGGGCAGCATGTGCTTTGTTTTCTT
>CM052437.1:80734815-80758181 GCA_028533085.1 Varecia variegata
GCAGCCTGGCATTGGGATTGGTGACTCTGATGGCCAGCTGGGCTGCTCTTTCCACAATGGCTTTGCGGTTCTTGGAGGAAACATTATGAGCAATCTCCGCACAGTAAGATTTGTTGCACATCAGCAACACTTCCAGCTCCTTGACATTGTGGACCAGGAACTTGCGGAAACCACTGGGCAGCATGTGCTTTGTTTTCTTATTGCTCCCATAACCAATGTTGGGCATCAAGATCTGTGGCTTTTCTTTAAACTCCATGATATGTTAGTTGCATACCAGTTTATTACTATTATTAATGTAATGCAATCAAAATTATCAGTCTATTCCTTTATAGATTATAATTTATTTTTTCTTTCAAATAATTTCTCATCTAATATAGGATATAAACATAGCCTCTGCTTTGTTTTCCAAAGGTTTTACAATTTTGCTATTCACATTACCTTTAATACATGTGAGCTATATTTATATGTCTGGCGTGATATGAAAATTTATTCTAATTTTCTACTTCATAGTCAATTTATCTCAGCACTATTTATGAATTACCATCCCCTCTGACATGATTTGTGTTCTTTGTAATTTATGTACCAAGCACTCAAACATAGTGAAGTCTTCAAAACTCCATTTTTTTTTGTTTGTTTTTCTTTACTGGTGTAAATAACAATTTGCTTTAATTATTTAACGTTAACATCTTGGAACCGGGTAAGCTTTATCCTCCCTCCTCTTCCTCTGCCTACTGAAGGAGTTCTCATCTATTTTTAGGCCCTCAATTTTACATTTGAATTTTATAATCAGCATTTCAGTTTTCATGAGAAACCTTTTTAAGATTTTGATTGAAACTGAAATTAATGTATAATTAGTGGATAATTGCCATGTTTACAATGTTGATATTTTCCTTCCAAGAAAATGATCTAACTCTCCACTTATTTAGATATTTTCCCTTTTGTTTTTTTATGTGTTTATTATACTTTTGTTGCTACTATAAATGCTGTGTTTTTTGTAATTGTTTATTGCTTGTGCATGGGATTACAAGAGATCTTTGTATATTGTTCTTGTCTCCACTAAGCCTGATGTATTATTTTATTATTAATAATTATAGATGTTTGTCCATACATCTATGGATTTCTGATATTAACAATCATATTGTTTAAAATGATCATAACTTTATCTTTTCTAATTTTAAACTTTGTATCTTTGATTTCTATGTCTTTTGTTAATGTATTAACTAACTTGTTTACTACAATTTGAATAGAAGTGGTGATGGAGGTATCCTCTCTTCTATTCCTGGTGTTACAATTTATATCATAGACATACATAGAATGTTGTCAATTTTTTCTGCATTATGGAGATTATTATATGATTTTCTCTTTTAATTTAGTAAGATAAATTATACTAACATACTCTCCAATATTTATTAGTTATCACCCTAAACAATTATACTATTTATTGTTTATACTTCTAGAATTGGTTGGTGCATTAATTTTCTATTACTGCATAACAAATTACCACAATCATGGTGGCTTAAAAGAACACCAATTTATTTTCTCAGTTTCCATGAACCAGCAGTCCAGATACAGGTTAGCTGGGTCCTTGCTGAGGGTCTTACCAGTCTGAAATAAAAATTTTGGTCATGGGTGTGATCTCAGCTGAGTCGCTCATCCTCTCCCTCTCTCACTGGCTGTTGGCAGAATTCATTTCTACGTGGTTATAAGACTGATGTCCCATTTCCTTCCTAGCTGTTGGCTGGGGACCACTCTCAATTCTTAGAGGTTTATTACTCCAGGCCAGCAGGACATTCATTTAAGAGCCTATATGATTAGATTGGGCACACAGAATAATATGGCTTTTGATTAACTCCATGTCAACTGATTAAGGACATTAGTTATACCTGCAAAATTCTGCTTCATGGCCATATGATGTTACATAAGCCCAGGAGTGATATCCCATCATAATCACGGGATTTATTCACACTCAAGGGGAGGAAATGAAACAAAATGAGAATCTTTGGAACCAAATTAAAATTCTGCCTACCACAGTTTCCAAATGTTATTTAGACATTTTCTTACTATATTCATAAGTAAGATTGGTACATCATTTTCTATTTTATATTGACCTTATATGTTTTGAGTATAAACTTAATCCTTTTCATTATTGTGTTGAAGAGAATTGCTCCTTATTTTATTCTCTGGATTTATTCTTTAATATAAGTATTTATGTATAACATTTTAAAACTACTGCTTTAGCTTCAATGAATCACTTTTCTTTCTTCCCTTAATTGATTCTTCTAGCTCTCTGAACATCAGATCCAAACTGGTAGGAATGATGGAAATATTGTTCTAAAGCTCTGTTTCATCAGTCACTGCCTCTCTCTCTCTCTCTCTCTCTCTCTCTCTTTCCTATTAAGGAAACATGATTCATATGTGATGTGGTGTGGAGATCATGGAGCCAGTAGTTGGGAAAGTAAGTTATGGTTTCAAATTTACCATTGTCCACTGTTATATTGGTGTTAATTAAATCCCTTCCTAATTCCTATTGAGAGACAATTTTTGATGAATATTTTCATGTTGCTGCATGCTATGAGATTTCTAAGGAAAAAAGATTGGCAACTTTGGTTAAATAATGATTGAATGACAGACATTCTGTGGAAGTTTTAAGTAGAGCATTGCTCCAGAGAGATATGGAGACCAGAGCCATTTGCTTACATTCCAGGGTAGAGATCTTTTCCTCTCTCTCCCCGAAGAGGATTTACTTACATTCTAGCAAAGGCCTCTCTGTAGAAGAGGATGAACAAAAGTGACAGCCTTTTAATACTATCTCTGAGTCCCATAATCTTAAGGTTCCTCTTATGTGGTGCAACCCCACTTCACATACCCGTGACTCTCTGGCTTTTACCTTGTGGGATTGAGGTCATGGGGAACAGGTGCTGAGATACTCTGAGAAATAATTGGTCTGTTCTTTCCTCCAGAGATCTTATGTCAGAATATGACTAAATATATAAACTTTGAGAATTCTCAGACTCTTTTTGGGGTAGGAGAGCTGTTATAGTCCAGCCCACAACACAGGGTTTTCTTATTGAAACAGATGAGGTTAAGGTTATGAAGATAAAAGAGTTTTTACAAAGTTAAGAAAAGATACACAACTCAAAGGTAGAAAGGTAGTGATTGTTTTTATATGCCTCGTGGCTATACAATATTTTGGGTGGTAGGTATCAATTACTTAAATGTGGTTATCTACATACTTTCTTTTCTTTTAAAATAATGGGTATCCACCTGAACCATTGTATGCCTATAGGATACAGAGACCAAAATGGAAGTAAAGAGCTCCTTACTCCAATTCAGTTTATAATCTTGTTATATAGAAAAAAACTAGATAGTAGAAGGGGAAAGAAGAAGTTCCCTGCAAACCTCAACCAAAACAAAACAAAACAAATAAATAAAAAATAACTAAAATTAAGCTCATAGTTTATCACTTACTCCAGAAGCCAAAGAGGGTTTTAGAAGGGTGAGTAAAGAATACAGGTCCAGATACAGGTTAGCTGGGTTGTTGCTGAGGGTCTTACCAGTCGGAAATCAAAATTTTGGTCATGGGTGTGATCTCAGCTGAGTTGCCCATCCTATGCCCCGCAGAGTAGACAATAACTCATAATTTGGATGTTGCTGTCCAGGAATTCTTCCCTTCTTGGCCCTCTGCTCCTCTCAAGATACCTCCATAATTTTGGCATTTTGATCATTATTTTACTTATCTGTTCACTTGCCTATGTTCACCAAAAGACTGTAAAACCCAGGAAAGAGGGGCTACATTTCTCTTGATCACTCACAACTTAGCCTCATGACTGACCATCTATAACTCTTTGTGAAAGGGAAGGAAGACAGTAAAGAAGGAAAACAGAAAGAAAGAAAAAAGAGGCAGAAAGAGAAGAAGAAAAGTATTTCCACTTTCAATTACCAGGACCAAGATGCCAAGAGAAAAGAGAACCATGGACGTGGATATTGAAGCCCTTCACACACAAGGTCTCTTGATTTTTTTAAAGATCCTTTCAATATGATTTTCTTTTTTTCTCAGTTCCTTTTCCTGGAAACCTTCTTATCTTGAGATCACTAGTTATCGTTATACGTGTGAAACCTACAGTATTAAATACTGTTAAATTGTGAGTCGCTTTTCTTCTACGATTTCAATGAAACTCTGTCACTTTCTGCTGAGTAGAGATTTATTACTAGTATGTCCCATTCTCTTCACAGTCTTGCTTAACACTGATGATATGAAAAAAAATACTGATTTCAAGGATTGAAGATGTAGCAAAAAAAGGACTACTGACAAGCATTTTAGAGTTTGAGCAATGTGCAAAACACTTTAAATGTTTTGGATTTGATGTTCCCATCCACTATTGCTTAACTCTTAGCACTGAATCCAATTTTTTTTTTTGTCATTTCCTAATAGTTATAGCTGAGCCAAACAAACAGTATATTACTTAGATTAGTTAATCTACATTTATCTTTATCTAAATTTTCTCTTTTGAATATTTTAGCCTAAATATATAGTTTTAGCCTGACATAAAGCTTATTTTGTTACTGAAGGTGTTATATAGAATTGAGCTTTGTGGTTTGGTTTGCTAAACCCCATGGTTGAAAACTAAACATTTCTGGAAAAAAATGGATAAGAATATCTTACATTTATTGAACATGGCCAAGAAATTTATTTTTAATAACTGAACCACAGATGGGATGCCATCTGTCAGCATATGGCTTTGGCTCTTAAAGCAATGTTTACATCTGGGGGATATGGCGCTTTCTTTGAGAGAACAAGAGGCATTATTGGACTAAACATGAAGAGGAGTGATTTTAGACTCATGAATATTGTAAGTTTGCTAAGGATAGAATCAGCATGTTTATATGCATACAGTTTTCGTATATTTGGGTGGATAAAAAGAAAGAAAATCTGTCCATTGAAATTCCATTATGATAATGAAAATAATTGTAATTTTGCAATTGTTGTTTTTTTCTCCCATGACAGACAAAACTATTAGTGTAAAATAGTCAGATCACCAAATTTGAGTGTTTTTATATATTAAATTTTACTCCATAAAGTACTCTATAAAGTTACTAATTTAGTATTTTAATTTCTTGAAATCCCAACTGTCAAATTTATTTTATTCAAAAATGTATACAAAAGACAAATTTTTGTTCCTTAATTTTTCAAAAACTTCAAAAAAATTATCTGGTATTATTTTCTTCTTTTTCACTACATATAAATGTTCTTATTTTTAATCAACTTTGCATTTCAAAACATGTAACTGGAAATATATTTTATTTTTTATTATAAAAGCACTATATAGATATATTTTTTAAATTACCATACACTTATAAGGAAATTGTGTTTTGCTTACTTGCAATTAACTCTTTGATCACAAGCAATTTGAATAAATTCTGATTAATATTACCCTTTTTCCATTGCTAATTCAGAACAAATTCAAAATAGAGTTTCTCTTTCCTTTCACCTAATATGACAGAGGCTCAGTATCTATATTTACAAAATTATATAAAGTGCAAAACTCCAGTGAATAGAGATTGAAAACAAATATTCAATAATAATGATGATAATAATAAAAATGATGACTACCATTTTAGAATATTCTCTCTATAGCAGATATTTAGGAGATTTATAAGTGAGGGAACTTGACTGTTGAAAATAACCCTCCCAAACTATAATTTTCCCCTAGTTAAAGTTCAGAAAAAATGTGTTTAATGATGTTAAGTAATAAGCCTAAGATCACAGGAACTGTAATTATCAGTATCTGCTTAAAGAGTCATCTTCTTTCTACTACATGATGCTGGCTCCTTATGTGAGAAAACGCCATTCATAATCAGACATAAAATATTTGTTGATTGTTGAAAGAAGATAAAGATCAACTGCACTAATAATTACAATATAAATTGAAATCATAGTGAAGTACCAATTTCTATTTATCAATCTGAATTTTTTAAAGTTTAATTATTAGTCTTGTCTAAAGTTATAGAAATGGCTAACATAATATACTTAAAATCTGGTTGTGCACATATAATGTGTTTTGGAAATACCAATCAAGATTCCAAAAATTTTCATAGCTTTTGATCCATTACTCCATCTTCTGAAGTTTTTATTTTAATAAAATAATTTAAAATATAAAGACTCTTAAATTGTTGGAAGCTTTCTCTGAAGCAGAATATACCTCAGAAGACAAGAGATGATATGGTAAATAATCTTAAGAAAAAGACAGTTAAATCTTATTATATAATATATATTTAGCAATTTTCTTGATGTAAGCCATATATATCAAAAAATGTTAAAAATATAGCAACAGGGATGAGACATAATAGCAGGGACTATTGTATCTGTCTCTATTCTTTCTTTAAAAAGTTCTGTTTAACTTTTGAAATGCAGTTTCCCCATTTATAAGGTGGAAATAGCAATAGAAATATCCCTATAGGATTGATGCAAACAAAAATTATTTAAGATATATAAAATATTTAGATCACTGCCTAGGACATAATAAACATTCAGTAAATGCTACGTGTTGTGTGATTTTTTTTAATTACATAGAGATAAGACAAAGAATAGAACATGTGATTAATACTATGATCAGAGATATTACAAAAATACACATGAACAAGGAGATGAAAATTCAGTTCATTTGGTAATGATTTTATAGCAAATGTTTATGTTCTTTTCCTTGGATTTCCAGTGACATCTATAATTGTAACTATTAAAATTTTTAAATTTAAAAATTGTAATCCTTATAAGTCATTCTTAAAAGAAATTATTTAAGGAAGAGGATTGTGACTATCCAAAAGAAAAAAAATTGAAAACTCATTGGACTAATTTTTTTCAATTTATTGCTTTTGGTAAGGGGTTGAAATTTTATTGAAAAGACAAAACAAAAAAAATCTTTTCCATTAATTTTATGCTTAACACATAGCATTAGGTGCCATATATTCAGTTTCACCTACAAAATGAAAGCCAAATATATACACCAGTCACCCTGTATTATGACTTTTTTTGAATCCGTAAAACTAACTTTATCTCAAAAAGATATATTAAGAGGTGTCTGAGGTTTGTATGCAAATATGTATCTGCATAGGTACTTATGCTGTCACTGAATTGGGAATCAGCTACACTTATATTGCCAGAAATTTGGGTATTGGCAATAAATGTTTCTTTTTCACCCAGGAATTCACTAAAACCACACCACAGGGTAATGGTAGGCATATTTTTAGTAACAAATTTCATTAGGACATCTGAATAATTTCTCTGGATGAAGGGATACCAAATGGCTCTGCTCTAGAAACTAATCACATCAGAATCACATGGGGCATTTGCGAAAAATGGAGAGTCCTTGGTACCTTTGCATCAGTCAGAAAATGTGTCCCAGGAATGTGTATTTCTAGCATTGATTCAAGGTGATTGTAATGTGTGGGGAATTCATTGGTCAGATCCAATATCTACATTTATAAGATTATTATTTCTCTATTTTCATCAGAGGTTTGGTTGCAGAAAACAGACTCCATTCTGACTAGGTTGAACAGACAATTTATTACTAGATATTGAATGACTTTCAGAATTCTTGGGAAGCAAGAGGAAACAGATAAGAGGCTGAGCAGCTAGATACAACTCTCAAAGTGACGTTACAAATCTAGAACAACACGAAGGTTCCTGCCCCTCCCAACATTAAGGGCTGTGAGAAAAGGAAGCTGCTAAAACAGGACGCTAACATGACAGCTTCCAGCTCTCGAAACAATTATAACTATTCATGTCACAATCCACATGAGCAAGATGGATGTCTCGTGGTCCACTTCTCTTCTTCTCCCTGTCAACTCAGTTCTATTTTTGAATATTGTGTAATTGCTTTGGATTAGTGGAATTTTAATGATATCCAGAAACTTGGTGAAAATTAGTCTAAGGAAAATTTAGATTTCTAGCCTCTGCAGTCCAAGAAAGAACACTAGAAGAAGTTGGGAAAAATAATGAATAAGCCAAATTATTATAACTGCTGGTTATAATACAGTCTCCAGGATCTGTAGTCAAACCCAAATTTAATTAGCTTGAAACAAGATTATTCATCAAAATGTTACATTTCATACCACATATCATTTTCTCTTCTTTGCTGATCGATATACTACCTTTCCCAATGAAGTAATTTCTCGTTCCTCTGAGTTACCAAACCACTTAATCTGAGCCTCATTATCGGCATGCTTTGCTTTTTACCATGTTCTCTGCATATCACTTAACTTTCCTACTATTCTAGAAAAATTCCATGTAATCCTTTCAACCTGATTTATTGTAAATTCCCAAACTTTAATTCTTTGCAAAAGAAGACACTTGTTCCCAAAAATCTGTTTCTCCAAAAATACAAGCAATTTTTACATTCTTGATATTTATATTGCTATGACTTTGAATGGATAAGTGAATGAACAGATGGATGTTTAGACGTTCTTCTCAATTGTTCTTAGGCATTACAGAATTTGATTTTTTACATAATTTGGAGATATTCAGATCAGATATATATATGGGTGTCAGTCCACTGCCAAACTTTACTATCATATCATAACATTGGTTATGGCTATTAAAGGTCAATTTTGTAGTAGAAATTTGTTTCTGCTCTTCCAAAAATACATGTCTCTTTCTTCTCCTCCCCTTCCTCTTTACTCACTTTGTATTCCATGGACTGCTATTATAATGATTCATTTGCATGCACCTACCTGTCTCCACTCTCTGAAAAATTCACTGTTGGATAAATCCAATCCTATCCACTCTATTCTCCTAGCTCAAAGCGCCTGAGGGAAAACACAAAATCAACAGTGCTCTTTGATGTATTTCTGATAACTAATCTCAAGAGGGCTCGTACAAATTCCCAAAAATATTGTTATATTTGTCAGAATCAATCATTCTCCTCGTTTCCCAATTAACAATTTTGTATGTCCTTTTATACAACCTCCAGCTTATATTACTTCATCCTCTTTATCACTTAATGACCATGTTTCCTACAGCAGTATAAATACAGAAGCAACCAAAATAAAACTTCCAGGCTCCCAAACACACATGAATTCCCCTGTCTACATCTGCACCCATATACCCTGCCTGTCCTTCTTGCATGTTACCCAGAAACTGTCCATATTCTTATCTAAGGCCAACTTCTTATATTTATCCCATTTCTTTTTGTCTTCTTAAAGACAGTGCTCTATTAATTATTCCTCTCTCTTGGAATTATCAAATATTCCCTCCTTACTGGACTATTTTCATAAGCATAAGACTAATTATTTTGACCATTTTTTTTTTTAAAAAGAAGCCTCACGACACTCCTTTTATCTCCAACTACCACAATTCTGTGCACCCCTTTACAAAAAACTCCTTAAAACTATGGTCTATATGCATATCTGAATTCCTTTCTCTCATTGCTCCCTGAAATCCCCGCAAATGTGATTTTATTCCCACAATTCTACTGAAATAATTTGTTCATCATTATCAATGACCTACAGATTGATAAATCCAGTGGTCAATCTTCATCCTTATCTGTGAGATATCAGGCTTTCTTGCTTCCTGTTCTGCACTGCAAGCCACTCCCTCTTTGTGTCCTTTGTCTGTTCCTTCTCATTAACCTGAGTTCTTATTGTTAGAGATTCTAGGCTTCAGTTCTCATTCTTCTTCTCTTTTCTATCTATATTCATTGTCTAAGGGATCTTACCCTGTCTCCTGGCTTAATTAACATCTATCTGCTAATGACGCACAAATTTTTCACTCTACCATGTCCTCTGCCATGTAATCCAGACTAATACATTTAACAATCTCACTTGACATCTCCACTTGAATTTTCAATATCATTTTAAAATTATCCAGTCTAAAATTAGGCTCCTGGTCTTCTCCTCAGAGCCTGCCTTTCTGACAATATTGTCCATCTCAGTAAACAGCAATCCCATTCTTCCAGTTGGCTATGGAAAAAAAACCTTGGAATCATCCTTAACTCCTCTTTCAACACACATACCTTATATCTGTCAGCAAGTCCTTGTGAGCTCTGCTTTCAAAATATATCCCATATCAGACCACTTTTCCACACCTCTACCAATTACACTCTAGGAAAAGGTGTTATTTGTCAAAATGATCTCTTGCCTGGATTATGTCAGTAGTCTCTAAATTGATCTGTCTACTTCCTTATTTATCTACAATCTATGATTTGCACAATCACAGGAATTATTCTTTTAAAACACAAATCAAAGCATGTCATTCTCTTTCCCAAAATCTTCCTCTGTCTCTGATTACACTCAGAGTAACTCTCCCACTCTAAGAGGAATGCACACACATCAGACTGAATTCAAAAGTGAGCAATCAACATGGCAGTGGGCTTTAAATTATGTTACATAATAAAAACTTCATCCATGTATTCATTCATTCAATAACCAGTTATTTAATTAGGTCTTTCTATGGAGCAGTATATTAGGCATTGAGGATATATTATTAGGTTAAATAGCAGGCACTCCACCCTTCAAAGCTAATTATTAAGAAAAACAAATAGATAAATAATAATGTGGATGCATGATTACAAATTCAGAGAAGGCAAAGAGGGAGAAAATCCGCAGCTCTTTGAAGACACCAGAGTATGGAAATCTGACCTTGTCTGGGGAATTAGGAATGTTTTCATCTAGAAAGCAACATTGTCATTGAGAATTAAAGAGAAATAAAACTAAGAGCTAACTAGATGAATTAGGTGGCAGAGCTGGGAGAGGGGAAGAAACAATTTGTGCAAAGGTAGCCAGACTCATTGGGGAATTATGCATTTCTTGAGCACATATGAAAAATAGGTTTACAGTTTCAGAGTAATTCTAGGCTTTGTGGGCCACACATTAAGAGCATCTTAAGAGCAGCAGGAAGCCCTTGAAATACATAGAGTATAGGTCCTTTTATTCATGGTTTTGCTTTCCAGAGTTTCAGTTACCCATGGTCAAATTCATCTGAAACTATTTCAGTATAGTACAATAGGATATTTTGAGAGAGAAAGAGAGAGAGAGAGAGCACATTCACATGACTTTTATTACAGTATATTGTTATAAAGGTTCTATTTTGATATTAATTATTACCCAAATAATCTTTTACTGTTAATCTTTTACTGTGCCTAATTTATAAATTAAACTTTATCATAGGTATGCATGTATAGGAAAAACACAGTATATACAGGGCTCAGTACTATCTGAGGTTTCAGGCATCTTCTGGGGGTCTTGGAATGTTTCCTCCACGGATAAGGTGGGGAGACTGCTATAGTCTGATAAAGGAATGATGCTCTGGCTCTAGAGGCAGATTTTTTAATCCTTCCAATACATTGCCATATATACACAACAGAATCAGTGCATCATTTCAATACATTTGGCTGCAAGTAACAGAAACCCTCAAATATATCGTGTCATTCATAATATAGGAGGTTTAGAGGTAGAGTGGGCTGTAAGATTAATTAACTCAGTGGGTCAAAATTTTATCAGGAAAAAAGGTTCATTCTATCATTCTGTTTTGCCACCCTCCGTGTTAGTTTTGCAATTAAGCTGGCAAAAAGGTGGTTGCTGGTCTCACATACAGTCCACACTTCATGCACCTCTCTCTCCAGCCTTCCCTTGGGAGTGATGGCATAATTCCCAGAAGTCTCTCAGCAGACTTCCTACATCCCAGAGCCCAGAGTTGAATCACATGAATGTTCCTAACTCAATCAAGGAGTGAGGAAGACTTATCATAATTGGCTTAAACAAATCACTAAGCGTGGAATGGATGTTCAGAGTCTATCACGGTGACCACCACCTGTATGGGTAAAGTACAGATAAGCCTTAAGACCACCTACCACTGTAGAGACATAGTGGAAAGCAAATGGAGGGACTTGGTAAAAGGAATTACATAAAGGTTAGAGTTTCTCCTCATCCCAAGCAGACTTTCTCATACACGAATAACAGAAACGGATGAGTTGATTCATTCCTACCATCTAGAGATCACAAGATCTGTTCTGCTCCATTTAGTTACATGGAAAATCATAGTGAGTCTCAGTAAGTAATGGAGCACCCTGAATGCTCATACTGCTGCTTCAAGAGGGTTTGGAGAAAACGCATTCATATCCTTTCTTTGTGGGTTGATAGAGTGTTGACTAATTTAGAAAACTGAGCATGGCCAAGCCTTTAGGTACCTGGCTGACCAGACACAAGTAATGTAAAAGTAATTTAAAAATACACATATAAAAATGAAATATATATTTTCATTTTGTTCATAATATTGGTACCAATTGTTATGGGCTGAACTGGGTCCCCCAAAGTTCATATATTGAAATCTCAACTTGTAATGTGACTGTACTTGGAGGTAAGGCCTTTATGAAAGTAATTAAGGTTAAATTAAGACATAGAATGGAACCCTAATTCAATAGGGCCAGTGGTCTTATGAGACGAGGAAGAGACAGTAGAGCTTGCTCTCTCACTTTCTTGCTTACTCTCTCTTTTTCTCTCTCTGCTTGAGTACAAAGCAAAGGCCATTCGAAGACAATGCAAGAAGGTGACGATTTATAAGCTAGAAAGAGAGCACTTACCAGAAATTGAATTTTCTGGCACATTGACTGTGGACTTCTAGCCTCCAGAACTGTGAAAAGTAAATTTCTGTAGTTTAATCCACCCAGTCTGTGATATTTTGTTACAGCAGCTCAAAGTTAACTAATACATCACCCTTCAAGCAATTGAAGCATAGTCAAATCCATTAACCAGATTTAAATCTAATGCCTAGAAGTCTCAGCTACTTCAGGAGATAAACTGATGACTAAAGAAATTCTCATTACAAAGTGGCATTTGGTTGAAGAATCCCAGAGAAGGGGTCTTAGGATTCCCACACCAAAATAAAGCATTTTACTCACAGGGGAGACATAAATAGGCTTCATGCTATTTTTTATGATAGCTTTGGTTGTATTGTTATAGATGGATTATTTTATGGAGGGAAAGGAAAGAATAGATGAGATAAGACAATTTAGGAGATTATTGGAGAAACACAGGCAATAAGCAATTCTGGAAAGTTTCACTTCTGATTAAGACGTGGAAGGATAGTAGGATATGGAGGAAAGAAGCCTGAACACATTAATACCAAAGAGGGATGAAACCTCCACAGGTAGATAAAAAAGTGCAGATGCTTCAAGACCTAGGGACAAGTGTCTGATGTGAGTGTAGATTGCAGAAGAGAGACCCACCTTAGATGGAGAGAGTTTACAGTGACAAAGAAAAACCAAGTGAGCTTTTAATAACATTATGAGTAGCAAGATAGATTTAAAAAAAAAAAACTATAAAAGCCCCAAATGCAAAAGTAAATACTTCATCTTGGCAATCCCTTCTCCTAGAAATTGTGATGAGGAATAGCAAAGAAAGTGGCAGAATTAGCAATGGATCTGGCCTGGAAAGCAGTGTTTGCATAGTTTCACAGTGTTCAGATTCCAAGGCCCTGCTGAAGAATAATACAAAAGTAAGGCAAAAACAACTAAAATTGGAACTCAAACTACTCCTAGCTCAAATCCTGAAAAGATGAAGGGACTAGCCCCTCTGTGGCTACTGCTCTGAAAGTTGGAGGTCCAATTAAAGGGCAAAGTGCAATCTTCTCAATCTCAGTTGAAATCAGTGATGAACCCAGTATAAAACTTCAGGCCTGGCCTTGGTGGAATCTAATAGAGCAACCCCTCACCTTAGCTACCTGATTAAAGAGAGGGTTTGCACACTCTACGAGATAGAGACAGAGATATAGTAATTTAATATCTACCATTCTTTTAGAAATACTGCATGTCATACTGCCATGTGAAGAGATATACAGAAGGAGGATATTGTGGCCTATACTCTAGAGCAAAATAGAAGCAAAATCACAGATAGTTCATTTTGTATAGTCATCAAAGACTTTAAGAAAACTATTATAAAATTGTTAAATAATTTATACTATAAGATGGAAAGAATGCCTGAAGATATGAAAGATTTAGGAGAGATATCAAATAGATAATGGAAAATCAAATTGACGTTTTTGAACTGAAAAGTATAATATAGAAAATAAAAACGTGAGATTGTTTTAAAAACAGATCAACATGGCAGAAGGCATAATTGGTAAACATGAAAGGGGGTCAGTAATAATTATCCAAATAAAAGCACATTAAAGAATATAAGATTGGAAAAGAAAATGAATATGAGATAAAAGTCTTATAGGAAAATATTAAACTAACAAACATACATTTAATTAGAGTTCTAGAAAAAGGGGATATATAGAATTAGCCAGAAAAATATTTGAATAATGGCCAACAACTTGAAAATTTTGAGAATAAAACCACAACTTACAAATCCCAAAAGCAAGGAAACACAAAAGAAAATAAGAGCAAAGAAATTCATACCTAGGTACATCACAGTCAAACTTCTGAAAACAAATACGAAAGTCTAAAAACAACCACCAGATAAATCAGACATCACACATAGGGAGGGAGGAGGAGCCAAATGGCAATGGAACAACATCTTTTAAAGTATTGAAAGAAAAGAAATACCAACTTAAAATTCTAAAGCCAGCGAAAATATGTTTCAAAATGAAGACATAATAAAAAAAAATTCAGATAAAAATAAGTTGAGAAAATTAATTTCCAGTAAACTACCACTGCAATAAATGCTAAAGGAAGGTTTTTTTGGGATTAAGTAAATGATAGCAAATGAAAACTATTATCTAGAATAATTAGAATCAATAATGGTTAGTATGGTAAGAAATGTAAATTTTTTTTTTAGTTAAATCTTTAAAAAGACCATTGACTTTTAAAGCAAAAAAAAGTATATGTGAGAAGTTTTCAAATGCTCCTAACATAAAGCAATGATGAATGTTTCAGGTCAAGCATGTCCCAGTTACCCTGATTTGATCATTGTATGTTGCGTGCTTGTATCAAGATGTAACATGTACTCCATGAATATGTACAATTATTATGTATCAATAAAAAAATTAAAAAAATAAATAAATAAAAACACAAACACACAAAAAAGTATATGTGTGTATATATACATATATATGGCAGTTTATAACACAGAAATAAAATACATGATGCCAACAGAACAAAGAATAAGGGATAAATAGAATTATATTGTCATAAGATTCTCACATTATTTGTGAATTGTCATTATGTTAATTCAAAATAAATAGTGATAAATTAATGGTAGATATTATATTTGGTAGAACTATTACTAAAAATAAAATAGCTAAATATATAAATTATATTGAGAGATGTATAAAAATAAGATACTTTAAAAGTTGAGAGAGGAAATAAAAATTGAAAACTGAAAGAATCCAAAAATAGATTATAATAGTGGATAGCTGACACAACACCTTTGTCAAACCTGTAGAAATTTAAGCACAAAGTGTGTACTGAAATTTAAGAAATTTTCACTTAAGAGACTGGAGAATCCCAGGATAGAATAGAGAATGTAACAACAACAACAACAAAATCCAGCTGTATTACAAATGTATGAAACAACCTCTCTGAAGAGGACAGGGGAAAGGTGCTGACCTAAGTAACTTTAGAAATGAATGGAATCTGTAAAACTAAAAACAATACCAAAAAAAAATCGCCCATCAAAAAAAAAAAAAAAACCTATACATAAGCACAGTACTCTAATTAATAAAGTTATTTCCCATGTGGATATAAATTAAGAACTAGAATTCTAATACTGCTATAAGTGTATATTGGAATTGAACAATTAATTAAATGGATGGTAGATGGTAGGAGCCAGGTTTTTCACTGGAGGAGTGGGAGGGAGTTTACAGACAAGCAAGGGAAAGAGGCTACAGTGTTCCATGTGACAGTGCATTAGCAAAAGAGACATCAGTAGAAACTTATGTTTAGCTTAGATGTAGATGGTCCCATATGGAAATATTTATAGACGTGTGTATGTAGACGGATTAGTAAACACACATATATTCCCTTGCTTTGTTACCTGAGAGGGCCTAGAAACATCAACACTGCGGTAGAAAGCAGCACACCCAGCACCCACACTTTGGCTTCTAATGCTATTCATTCTGCTATGAAAAGGGAACAAGGATCCTTGCAGAAATGGTTGATTATAACAGTAAGTCAGGGGATATACAAGAGGAGCCAGAATATCTTGTGGTACAAAGAAGTAAGAGCTCCAAAAACAAAATAAAACAAAACTGCTCCTCTGCACTAAGTGGAGGACAATAACACAAGTTAAAACCTCTCATTCCTATGATACCCCCACAGACTTCATTCATTTTACATCTTTGGATGATGAAGGAGATACTCAAAACGTATCATAGATTCATGGTTTGAGGAGAAGGCTGACTTGGAGAATAAGTTTCTGGGGAAACAACAATTAGAGATATATCTAATACACCTCTAATAATTAGAGATATATCAAAGGAACACAGGAGCCAACTGAAAAAGCTCCCAATGGCTGAAGCTGGAACAATATCATAAATAAAATTGTATTGAATTATTACCCAAAGTATAAAATAAATAGCTATGACTCCATACTGATACATGACATAAAGACATGCTTTAATAAATTAATAATTGGGGAGAGAAATAGACAAATCTGTGAAGAAGAAATTCAAATAATTTATTCTGCCCCCTCAAGGAGGTGGAGCCTAACTCCACCTTCCTTAAGTGTGGATGGCACAAAGTGACTTTCTGGCAAACAATAGAGCATGAAAAGGTGGACAAAAGAGTAATTTACAATGGAGAAAACTCACAAATACTACCTCAGCCAGGTGGTCAATATTAACATCAGCAGTGATAAGTCATATTCACAGGATGAACCTTTAATATGACATGATGAAAAGGACACTTTGCCTCATTGATCTTTCTCCCAAAACCATAACCTGACTCTAAGTATGAGAAAACAACAGGAAAATTCCAATTCAGAGGATTCTACAAAATAACCAGCACTCCTCAAAACTATCAAAGTCATGAAAAACAAGAAAAATCTGAGAAAATGTCATAATCTAGAGCAACCTAAGGAGACACGACTCCTAAATATAGCATAGTCTCCTAGGTGAAAGGCTGGAATAAAAGACAGACATTAGGTTAAAAAAAAAGTAAGCTATTCTGAATAGAGTATGAGTTTCATTTAATAATAATATATCAATATGGTTTTATTAATTGTAACAAATTCCCCATACAAATACAAAACTTTAATTATAAGGGAAACTAACTTGGTATACTACCCTGACAATTTTTCTGTAAATCTGAAACTGTTCCAAAATAAAAAGATTATTTAAACATTTTTTAAAAAAATCCAAAGAAGGCAGGAATGAAAAAATGTAAAGGTACTAAAAACACACAGGAGAAACAAACAAAAAAAAATGAATGGCAAGATGATAAAATGAAACCTAACTGTGTCAAAATTTATCTCCATTGTAAATGGACAAAGTACATTATTAAAAGGCAGAGATAATAATTTAACAAGACAATATAAAAAATAACAAAACTAAACAATTGCATGATGTTTAAAAAGATGTACTTTAGGTAGCCAGAGCTGAGATGAGGCTGGATTTCAAATAAGTATTTGCCAAATTTCAAGAATTCAGAAAAGAGGTGAAAGAGTGTGTTGTAACTTTGCATCAAGTCTGTAGGCAAGTGACTGACAGACCGATTAAATCACAGAAGGTGACCTGTTAAGAAAAGTGATACAAATACGGGGAAAAAACTGCTCTTTTGCACTAAAAGGGGGACAATATCACAAGTTAAAACCTCTCATTCCTATGATACCTCCACAGACTTCATCCATTTTACATCTTTAGATGAGGGAGATACTCAAAACATATCATAGATTCATGGTTTGAGGAGAAGGTCAACTTGGAGAATAAGTTTCTTGGGAAGAATGGGACAGGAGGACTAATATTCAGACAGTTATTATCACACCTTTGATACCAGTCGACAACACTTATTACAAAGAGGCAGAAAAAGGTAATCTTGTGGAACAATCCATTCCATCAAATGTGTGTTCTTCCCTGGCAGTTGAGGGAGCCATATCGAGAAATAATCCAGCCCAGTCTCAGAGAAGATCTATTAGACTCTCTGCTCTGAAAGATTTGGAACAGAAAGAAAAACATTATGTAAAGAGGAAAGCCATGAAATGTGGCACTCCTGTAATTAATCATCAATGAAATTTCATCCTCTAAAAAAAATGAAGTTTCTAACAACAAAAAGAAACTAGAGGAAGAAGGCAGTGTTCATCAAGATACTTCCGAAAAGAATGAATCTTCCCCAGAGAAAGCTAAGGGCAGACAGACTGTGCCTTGTATACCACCTGTAAAGCAGAAGGTTCTAAAAGATACTGAGTAGCAAGAGATGGAAAAGAGAATGAAAATGCAGCAGGAGGTGTTGGAGATGTGGGAAAGAACGAAAAATTCAAGAAACTTGCTCTTGCAGGAGCAGGGGGACCTATGAGAAATCAGTGAGCCAGGTGAGCAAATCAGTTGACTTCTACAACTGCACAAATGATCAAATCAAACAACACCCTAAGAACCAGGTGGAGTATAAGGAAGTGAACTTCACATCTGAACTTCAAAAGCATCCTTCATCTTCTGCCTGAGTCACCAAGGGATGTATCATTATTAAGCTTTTCAACCTGTCCTAAGGAAAGGAAAAAATATATATATTTGATGAAACAGCTTCTACATATGCATCCCTTACACAGTAGTCAAAGCCTTCCATAAACAAACCCCTAACAGTTATTATTTGAGGTGCAAGAAGGATGGTACTAGTCTGCTACCCTCTAAATCTTCTGTGGCCAAGATCTCCAGAGACCTTTACTGCAAACCAAACAGTGTGCATGGCCCATAACCTGCAAAAGTGCGATAGATCAGGAGGCTAAGGAGCTTGAGAAACTGCAACAATACAAATTCAAAGCATGGGATGTTGGTCCTAGAATTCTTAAAGGTGGGCCCATCTTGCTCAAGAAACTTCCTGTGAAACTATCACCTCTGCCAATGGGCTTAGATTTGGAAACTGAGAAAAGAATCCAGCAGTGAGAGTCAAAGAGAAATCAGAGGATGAACACCTTGAATTTCATTTTCAATCTTATCCTACTAAGATCTTGGAAGACGTTGTGAGTGTTACTGAAAAGAAGATTCTTTTAATCACCACCCCCTTGTCACCAGCCTTTGCATTGAAAAACAGAATCCAAATGCCCTCCAAAGAAGATGAGGAAGAGGATGAACCGGTAGTGATAAAAGCTCAATCTGTATCACATTATGGGGTACCTTTTAAGTCCCAAATCCCAGAGGCAAGAACTGTGAAAATATGCCCATTCTCCTTTGATTCTCAAGATAAAGAATGTCAGTCACAAAAGGAAAAGAAAATAAGAGAACTGCAGAAAGCGGAAGTGCCCAGGTTCAAGGCACTTCCCTTGACTCATTATGACACCATTAACCTGTCAAAGAATATGGTAATAAATGGGACCAAGATTGAGCCTTTCTACTCAGGGACTGACAAAAGATGATCTCTGAAAGTGCAGACTTAGAAGCACCAGGTGGAGGAAGAATGGAAACAGCAGAAAGAAGCAGATTGCTTCGAGGCTCGTCCAAATGCTGTCATCTCCCAGGAGCCCTTCGTTCCCAAGACAGAGTAAAAATCAGTTGCTGAGGGCCATTCTGGTTCTCTAGTTCAGTAACCTTTTCAGCTGCCTACTGAGAAGAGAGCCAAGGAACAGCAGGAGTTGGAGAAAAGAATGGCTGAGGTTGAAGCACATCGAGTGCAGCAGTTGGAGGAGGCCAGGCAACAGGAGGAAGAACAGAAAAAGGAGGAGCTGGCCAGGCTACAGAAAGAACTGGTCCATAAAGCAAATCCAATATGCAAGTACCAAGGTGTGGAGGTAAAGTCAAGTGCACAGCCTTGGACTGTGCCTGGATCTCCCAAGTTCTTCACTTGATTGCACTGCTAAACTCAATGTAGAGACAGGGAACTGGCAGGCACCGCTGCAGGCATTGCTTAATTGTGCAGGCACTGCCTAAATGAGTCAGGAAGTCTGGAAACAAAGTTTCAAGCTATCCTGATCAAAACAAGATGGAGGTTGAAACCAAGTTGGTAGAGGAACTTGGTTTCAACTCTAACCAGTTGAAACCAAGATGGTAGAGGAATTAATTGCTTCTTGACCTTGCAGCTTCATTAACATAAATGATTCTAAGGAAACCTCCCACTCCCATCATACACCTGACTCCGTGACATTTCTGTTTGAATACATTTAGTCAAAAGGAGGGCATCACCCTAATTCCAGGAAAACACTCCCCTTTCCAAGAAATAACATGAATATTCCTTACCTTGTTTAGCCTGTTATTAAGCTGTTGCTTAAATAGAGGGACTAAAGGAACCATGGGGCCAGTTCGCCGCCGCAGGGAGAGCCAGCCTCTACTCTGTCTGTGGAGTAGGTTTTCTATACTTTCTGAATAAAACTCACTTTCACTTTATACTGTTGGCTCGCTCCTGAATTCCTTCTTACAAGAAGCCAAGGACTCACTGGGACTTCAAGTGATTCTCAGCATTGGGAATTACTTTCCTGTGTCACTGTAAGTTGCAGACGCTACCCAGCAACAGGATTTTCTCTGAACATTAAACCAGGAGCCGTCTTTCTTTCTCAGTGGGCATGGAGAGAACCCATTTCTCCAGGCTTTTACCTGCCCATGCCCAAGAGAGCATACCTGACAACCATGGACTCCAATTTAGTTGTGAATTATTTGCTTACATTATTGAGGCTAATCATGAAACTCGACTCATGTATGTCTCAATTAGATTACACCCCATGCAGCTATTTCCTTTAAACCATTGGTTGACCTTTAATATGGGTCTTAGCTCTGACTAGAACTTAAAGTCTCTATGTCAACACAATATAATCTCTATTGCCCTTTACCCCCCTCCTTTTTAAAAATTTTAATGAGAAAATAAAGATAGTTAGATCCTAAGGTAGGGATTAAGTCATGGTTTAAACAAGGAATAATCAACATATCAGATTCTTTCCTTTTGTCTGCACACAATGAATTTATTATGGAGCCCTTTGCTGTGAGGGTAGAAAACCTCACTGACTGCACCAGTGAGGAGGACTGCGTGGGTCAAGGCAATCGTCAGCTATTTGGTGAGCTTTGGGCAGAGCAGCTGGTAAGGCACATTCTTCCTTTATTGGTGCTGATAATAACAGGGAATGGGGCAGTGTATATTTCAAGACCTGACATGGAATAAATATGCTTTGTCTTTCCCTCCCCCCAAAAAAGATACACTTTACATACGAAGACTTAAATACTCTGAAAGTAAAAGATGGAAAATAATATATCATGCACATCCTCGCCATAAGAAAGCTTATATGGTTTTAATATTAGGCAAAATATATTAAATACAAGTAATATTACTAAAGATAAAATGAGTTTTACAATAATAAAAAATCAACCCCCAAACATTGTAACATTTCTCAATGAGTATCCACCAAATTACAGAGCTTTAAAATACATGACACAAAAATTGACATAACTAAAGGGAGAAATAAACAAATTCACAATCATGTATACAGACGTTGATAGTCATTTCTTCTAAACTAAGGATATAAGTAGGCAAAAAAATCATTAGGGATCCAAAAGATTTTAGCTTGTTGCAAACTATATTTATAAAACAGTATCCCTAAATTTGGAATACACATTCTTTTTAAGTACACATGGAACATTCACCAAGATGAATTAAATTCTAGTTCATAAGGCAAATCTTCCTAATTTTGAAAACCATATGGTGATCCCAATAGGAAAATGATTTGACAAAATTTAACAACAGTTTAGATTTTAAACAAGAAAAAAACTCTTAACTAATGAAGAATAGAAGGGAATTTACTTAATTTCATTAAGAGCATCTGTGAAATGCCTATAGCAATTGTCATAGTTAATGGTAAAATAATGACTATTTTCTTTCAAATCTCAGGAATAGGCAAAATATACATATTCATCTCACGTAATATGCACAATACTGGTGGCCCTAGCTAGTGAAATAAATAAATTTACTAAACAAACTAAATGGAAACTAAGAAGTAAGACTGTTTTAATTTACAAATGATATAAATGTGTATATCGAAAATGTAAAAGCTATTTAAAAGTGTTTTAGAACTTACGTACAAATTTATCTTGTTTGTAGTATGCAAGGATGATATAAAAATCAATTGTTTTGACATACTAACAATGAAAAATAAAATATAAAAAACCATTTACAATATCATAAAAATCAAAATAGCCAAAAATTTAATGAAAGACAATTAAGATCTCAACAATGAAAACTACAAAACATTGCAGAGATAAATTTAAAAGGACATAAGTTAGTGAACAGCTATATCGATTTCCTAGTTTGAAAGATTCAATGTTGTTAAGTTAGAAATTCTTTGCAAATTGAACTATAAATTAATGCAATTCTTATCAAAATTCCTACAAGCTCTATTGGGGAGTAGAAATTGGGGAGTTAGAAATAATTCTAACAATTATGTGGATATGGAATTCAAAAGGAATTCAAAAGAGCTGAAAACAATACAGAAAAAGAACATGGTCAAGACAATTGTACTATCTGATTTCATGTCTCAAAGTTGCATTAAATTAAGAAAAGGAGACATCAGCATAAAAAACAAAAATTAATTAAATCAAGGTAGCATTGTACTTCCACTTCCAGCAAAGATGGAGTAACAGAGACCGGATTTGTTCTCCTACCTAAAACAACTAAAAAACTAGAGGAAAATAATATGCAACATAAATTGTAAGTACATGAGACATCAGGTAGTGTCCTGAGAGAAAGCAAAAATTAAAGTAAGCTCTACTATTTTCCCAGATTACTACCTAGAGAAAGTTTCCAGGCCACAGCACAGCGAGGAAGAAACCAGTGGAGTCTGGCAGCCTTCCTACATTGAAGAGACAAAGCCGAAAGACCAGGGATGCCAAGATAGCTAGAATTTGTAGGGAATAGTAAAGGAAAGGAAATAACCGATACACAGAAAATTGCAGAGATCTGCAGAGGGTAACCCTTCAGTTTTCAGGTAAGTACTGATTACCACATACATAAGAGACCAAGAAAAGAATAGTCCTAAATAATAAGTAGAAACAATACTTAAATCTCACAAGGCAGAGACTCGTTCCAATTCCTACCAGCCAGAATGGAAGATCTCATCATTCATGGGATATTGGGTAGAGTACACAGAACAGTGTTGGGGCAAAAGTAGCACTAGGGTAAGTGCTGCTCTGGTGTTGCAGAACGAAGCTTAAAGGCAAGAACCTGAAAAGATCAAGCTGTTTGCAAATAATTTAAATGCATCTCCGAAAAGAAAAAATGACCAAGAATACTGTAGCAATATTTAGCACCTAT
>CM052437.1:80758681-80784914 GCA_028533085.1 Varecia variegata
TTTCAGATCGAATATAAAAGCAAGACTCAATTGCTTATTTTATCGTATATAGTATATATTATCACCAAAATACCTACTTTAAAAATAAAGACACAAACAGTTTAAGAGCAAACGATGTCTACAAATTAGTTAACTTAGACAAAATGGCGAATTCTGAGAAAGACACAAACGCTTAACACGTTGACTAAAGAAATAATCTGTATAGACCCTATAGCAAGCAAATACTTTGAATTAGTAACTTTAAAACTTTCAACAAAGAAAAAGCCCAGGCTTGCATGGCCTCACTGTTGAATTCTACCAAATATTTAAAGAAGAATTAACACTAATCCCTCACAAAACTTTTCCAAAAAATAGAAGAGAAGGAAACATTTTCCGACTTATTCTACAAGACCAGTATTACCCTGACATCAAAACTATATAAAGAGATCATAAGAAAATTACAAACCAATATTCTTTATGAACACAAACATTAAAATCCTTAACAAAATACTAGCAAATCAAATCTGGCAACATATTATAAAACAGTAAGTACCATGACCAGGTGGGATTTATCCCAGGAATGCAAAATTCCATAAAAGAATCAATATATTATGGATCATTTATAGAATAAAGAATAAAAACCACATGATCATCTCAATAAACACAGAAAAAAATTGATAAAATTCAAGACATCACATAATAAAAATACTCACCAAACCAGTAATAGAGGGAACCACCTCATTTAATAAAAAGCTCCCCATGCAGGCCTCCCCTGCAGGCTCCGGTGGCCCCCAGCTTGGCCTGGGGGAGGGGTGGTGGGCACAGAGCGGCTCCAAAGAACTCCAGGTGCGGTGGGGGCTGGAGATGCGCTGTCATTGGGAAGACAGGAAGCAGGTGCTCGCAACTTCAGAGTGAAATGTTAAAATAAGAAATTCTTCAAACCCTCCGGCTGAGTCAGGAGGAGTTAAATGGTGACTTACAAACTCATGTTCTATTTTTACTCTAAGAAATGTACTTTACCAAATTTGAAGGTGAGACTAAAAGTCCTTCCCCACTGAATAAAATATCAGTAAACACACACACACACACACACAAACACACAAACACACACAAAAAAAAATAGTTAATGCACAAAATCCCCACACCTAATCACATAATTAATGGGAAAGAACTGAATGATTTCATCTTGAGATCAGAAATAAGATAATGATGTCCACTGTCACCACTTCTATATAACATTTTTACAAAAGATTCTAGCCAGGATAATGAAGTGTAAAGAGAGAAAGGGAAGTAGCAGCAGGGATGGGAGGTGGTGTCGGAAAGCACCCATATTGGAAAAGAAGAAGTAAAACTACCTCTTCTTATAGATGACAACTCCCTGAGGAATCCACGAAAAAAGCTATTAGAACTAATAAATGAGTACAGCGAGGTTGCAGAATACAAGATTAATACATAAAAATCAAATTTTAATACATTACAAATGAACCTTAAAATTATGAAAGCAATCCCATTTGCCATTGAACCAATAATAAAAAAATACTTATGAATAAATTTAACAAAAGAAGTTCAAGATTTGTATCTTGAGAACTAGAAAACATTAATGTAAGAAATTAAAGTAAACCAAATAAATGAAAAGATAGTCCCTGTTCAGGGATCAGAACATTAAATATTCTTAAAATGCCAACACTACCCAACTTGATCCACAGATTCAGTGCAATCCTTATCAAAATTCCATCTGATGTCTTTGCAGAAATGACAAGCTGGTTCTAAAATTCTCAAGGGAATGCAAGGGGCCCAGAATGGCCAACACAATCTTGAAAAGGAAGAACAAACCTGGAGGACTCACACTTCCTGATTTCAAGGCTACAGTAATTAAGACAAGGTGGTGCTGGATAGAAACATAAATAAGGAAATGAATTGAAAGCCCAGGAAAAAAAAAACCCTTAAGTTTATGGTCAATTGACATTCCACAAATAGTTCACATTTCATTCAAATATTTTGAACAAAATAGTGCTATGGAGAAAGAACAGTCTTTTCAACATATTGTGCCATCAGAGAAGGCCATAGAAGGATATAGCCACTTCAAACTCATAGCCAGAAAAGAAAGGAAGCAAAGGTAAAAATAATCTAACTTCACTCTCCTCCCATCCTTTTACACCACTAGTATACCATGATCCCTCAAATGTAACCAGGCAACCTACTTGAGTTCCAGGAATACAACTGACACACATAAAGAATAGCCTCCTTTGTACTTACAGTATGAAAAACAGAGTTCAGCATTGATACAGAGAAACAAATGAATAAAGTTGAGAGCTTAAATTAGATTAGATTTGTCCCATCCTAATAATCCAACCTAATCTTCCCACTTCAAAGTTTATAACCTTAGTCACATCTGTAAAGTTACTTTTGTCATGAAAGGTAACATTCATAGAATCTGGGGATTAAGGCATGGACATTTTTGTGGGGCCATAATTTTCTCTGCCACTTTCTGTTAAATGATTCTTTTGATATGATACCAGTTAAATTATAACTGTACCAGACACACAAAGAAACTTGTACACAAATGTTCATGACAGCATTATTCATGATAGTACCAAAGTGGAAATAACATAAATGTACAACACCGGATAAATGAATAAATAAAATGTGGTATATCCATACAACACAATATTGTTAAGCAGTAAGAAGGAGTGAAGTATGGATACATGCAAAATCATAGATAAACCTTGAAAACGAACTAAGTGAAAAAAGCCAGTCACAAAAACACATGTTGTATGATTCTCTTTTATGAAATATCTAGAATAGGCAAATATGCAGAGACAGAAAGTATAGTCATCCCTCCATATCTGCAGGGGATTGGTTCCAGGACCCCCAGCCCCACCATACCCCAATTCACACACACTCACAAGTCCCCCAGTTGGCCCTGCAGAACTCACATATGCAAAAAGTCAACCTTTCAGCAGGTTTTGCATCCTAGGAATACTGTATTTTCTATCTGCGTATGAGTCCACTCATGAAGTTCAAATCCATGTTGTTCAAGAGTTAACTACAGATTGCTCAGGTTTGTCATTGCCTAGGATTTGGAGGTGGGGAGCTGGGGGAAAATGGGTATGCAGTTTCTTTTGGGGGTAATGAAAATATTCTAAAATAAGTGAATTATATCTCAATAAAACTGTTATAAAAGAAGTCTATCTGACAAACCTGAATTATTGTATATGTTATTGGTCATATAGCAGGTCTTCCCTAGGGGAGAAAGGAGGAATGGTCAGAAGGTATTCTAGGAGGGGCTGGTGGTGTATTGACAATGTTTTATTTCTTGACCCAATGGTCTTACATAAGTGTTTACATGTATTGAGCTGTACATTTAAGATTCATGCACTTTTCTATATCTATGTTATATTTCAAAAATAAAAGGTCTAAATAATTTTTTAAATAATAATAAATGTGTTTCTGTCCATGACAAAAAGAAGTAACAGTAGTTTGGAAGTGTTACAGTAGTGATGGGGAGATAGAAAGAAGTAAAGAAACATATAAAATATTTGAGAAGTTGAAATTCAACAAGAATTTGAGGTAAATTGGGAGACAAAAAAGAGAGTGGTACTAAGGATGACTTTCAGCTTTCTTGCTGTTGGGCAGACTTCTTTTTTAACAGCAAGCACTGGATTTAGGTGGGTGACAAAGGATATGGTTTTCAATATATCAGGTCTGAGATAAAAAGATGTCCAATATAAAGATGTCAAATAAGAGGTTATGTACATGTTCCTGCTCAGAGGAGACCTTGGGTTTAAACATTCTGCTGGATCTTGTTCATTTGTGCCTCTAGATCTACCCTGCAATCCTCTCTCCCCTCTCTGCATGTCCAAAGGAGGCATTTGTTTTCTTTTTTTTTTGTTTAAGTTCAAGGACATTTATTGCTTTGTTGACTGAAGGGTAAAATGGAAATTAGCTTTTTACACTTTTGCAGCTTAATAATTAATAGGAGGAGAGGTAGTTCTGTGCTTTCTAACATGTAGGGCCTCAGATAAACTTTCCCTGGGGTTGTTTATGCCAATATCCTCTCATTTAATAAATATTTGTTGATCATCTACAATATGCTAGCCATTGAGATAGGCTGTTCAGTGACTAAAACAGATAAATATCCCTCCCCTTCAGAAGCTTACAATCTAGTAACGTAAGGAGATAATAAATACAATAAATGCAGGGTGCTTTACTGTCTCCTTTGGGTTTCTCTTATCCCTATTCACACTTCTGTAAATAGTTCTTTATTAAACTCTGCTTAATTGGTCCATTAGAGTGTGCCATCTGTTTCCTGTCAGGATCTTGAGTGATTCAGTAATTGGCAAAATAAGTGGTCCTAGAAAACACCCTTAAATAGGTTTCTGGAATTGGGTAGCTACCATATTTGAGGCACTCACAGATAGCTTTTTTGCTTTGAGAAATGGGACACTGCTAATCTTTGGCATGCTGTGACATCACGATTAGTCAAATAATCACTGGTGGTGGCATAAGATGAAGTGCAGATGCCATGAAGGCGTTGGGAGATCAAGTGGCAGTGGCACTTAGTCACTATGGCAACCACGGTTTTATAAAGACCGTAGCAAGAAAGAAGAGAAAAATTGAAGGTCTGCCTTAGAACGTCAATGAAAAATCAGAAAGTTTCTATGGAAACTTTAAAAGAATCTCTTATCTCCACTAGCCACAGGGCAGGTATGAATGAGATGAGTCAAATCCAAGGACTGAATATAATGGCACAGCTAAGGCCAAGTAACTGAAAAACACAGCCGGGTATCTCGTGCTAGTGGCACTTGCGGGAAGAGAATAGAACTGTGAGATACCATGGCATACAGGGGAAAGGATGAGATTTTTGAATGCCCAAATTTCAGGTGGACTCACCTGAGATTTGAAAGGTAACAAATGGGCTCAAGTACCTGAGGAGTGTTGTTCACATCCAAAAGGCTTATTAAAGTCTGAGCTCAACAATGTTCCAATGTTAATATGACATAGTTCAGTGGCTCTCAACCTTGGCTGTACATTGTAATCACCAAGGGAGTGATTGAAAAACATTGATGTCTTGATATAGAGTATCTGATTTTATCATTCTGGAATACATCTTAGGCATTGGGATTTGAAGTTCCACAGGTGATTCTACTGTGCAGCCAGGGTTGAGCATCGCTGCTGATAAAGGAAGAATCTGAAGATTTAAGGAGATGAGAATATTATAGCAGATTTATTATGTGTAACCTGTCCAGCTACCCATTATCAGTCACCCTGAGAGGGCCCAAAGGACATTCCCCTTACCAAGGCATTTTGAAAATTTCTGTGGTAAATGTCTTCCATAGATGAAAGATGACTAATGGGGGGAGATGCTATACTAGAAATCAGCTCCATATTTCAGTGGGAATAATGGTATGCCAGTATAGCAGAGGCCAGATCAAAGGGCTTAACTATCAGAAAGAAGGTGCTTAAAATCACATTAATAAGGCAAGTGTTGAACTGGTAATCAATGTTCTGACCTGCATAACCTGTGTCAGTGGCTTCCTGATCCATCCTTGGGTCCCTCAGAATGAAACACATGAGCAGCCTACTGAGGTGTGTCTTAACATATAAAAACAGAAAATTTGTAGGTCTATCTAGGGCTAAAAATATAACTCAAGTCATCATAATGGGAATTCATAGCCTCTTATCCACTTCCGAGACCTAAGCCAATGCACAGCCCTAGAGCCCCTCAATTGAAGGCGAGGCTGGTTCCCATTGAGAAAGGATCTGCAACATAGCCAATGTGTGTATTCCCAAAACTGTCTCTATGTGACCTACAGCCATTTACCAAGATGGCTGTGCACTGGTGAAAGAGAAATACCCAGAACTTCTGGAGAATAATTAGTTGCAGGATCTGACCTGCTACTAGTCACTAGAGACTCTAAATGCCAGCCTGGCCCACTAATAGTGGACATTTATGGCAATCAGGTGATAGATGGAATCTTGACTTGAATTCATCTCAGAGTGAGTCTAATGGGACCATGGATTTATCCTGTGGGTATGTATGGATCATTAGGGTAGGATAAAGCAAGTGAAAGCTTCTAAGTCTGAATCCAGTGCCAAGATATTAAACCAAAAGCAATGCTCCATCCCTGGAGAAAACACAGAGCAGTATCACCAGGAGACACTATAGAGATGTGCGTGGTGAAAGTCAGGTGCCATTCTTAACACTTGCTCCATTAACTCACATTTCTGCCTGAAGGAAAGTCAGGTTAGACTTTGAGAATGACTATGCAGATGATTACAAACAAAATCAGGCATTGATGCCTGTACCAGCTGTGTTTTCATATGCACTATCTTTACTGGAAAAAATCACCGGTTACCCCTGCCACTTGAATGGGTTTTCCAAGTGTGGTTCTACAACCAGCAGCATCAGATCAGCATCACCTAAAAGTTTACTGGAAATGAAAAGTCTTAGGTCCAACTCCAGATAGATAAAAATCAGAAACTTTAGAGTTGGGTCCCAGAAATCTGTTTTTACCAAGTCCTCAAGATGATTATTTGTACTTTTCTGTTAAAGAAATACTGACTTAGATACTACTTTTTTCCCCTAATTGCTGTCAGGAAAAATACTGACAAGGCAAGGAAAGTAACTCATCTGCACTGTCCAGTCAACTCTTATGCTCTCTTTTATAATATAAACTGGAGAGAACTGAATCATCTTTGTGTCTCATAAAATATCACATTGGTCTTGACATTGATGACTTACGTTAATTGAGTCTGTAAGTAGGAGGTTGCAAGCACTAGATGCCTTATTAAGACATAATGGTGTCAAGGGTTGAGAGATGAACCCTTTGAAAGTTCAAGAGCCTGAGCCTGCCAGACTGATAGATTTATGAGGTTTCAATGGTTTGGAAAAGGACAGAATATTTTATCTAAAGTGAGAGATAAATTACTGAAACTTGCAACCCTAATTTTAAGAGGCAAAAGACTTGTTGGGCCTTTTCAAATTATGGAGGCAAAATATACTACATTTAGACATGATGATCTGACTCATTCACTGACTAATTCGTAAGACGCCCAGTTTAGATTGGGGACTGAATTAAAACAGGCTCCGCAGTAGGTCTGTGCTCTACAATGCAAAATGTACTACCACTTGAGTCTTATGACCCAGCAGAAGCAGTTGTCTGAGAAGACAAAGAAGTTGTATGGAGCTTCTGGAAAATTCCAGAAAGGAGCATAACTGTGCAGAATTCTATCGTTTTGGTGTAAGACCAATTTACACTTTCCTGCCAACAATGTCTCTCTCTATAAAAATCAGCTTCATGTGTGCAATTAGGCCCATTTAAATATCAAATATTGGGCAACTGCTTTATGAGAAATGAACTTCTAATTATGACTTGATTATGATGTCATTCAATTCAAACTAAATGTTAAACATTAACAGAAACCAGTTTATTCTCACGTCTAAAACAGCTCAAACAAACTGGACAAAATATATCAAAATATATGAAACGACAGTGTTCAAAATATTGGACGTCAGCAATGAAAGATAGTCATCCCTGAAAGAGGAAAGCAAATGAGTCAAGCCCCATTATTGTCCCAGCTCACTGACAAAAAAAGAGTTTCCAGGCTGTGGTTAAGGGAGGAGGAATCTATACAGAGCCCAGAGATCTCCCTGAGTTGACAAGATTGTGCTGGGAGTTTGGAAAGAAAAAATCATCTAGAGTTTACATAGCAGAGTACCAGAAAGGTGAGATGTAAGAGATGGTCAAGAGATCTACAGAAGATCTGCTGGAGAACTCAGCTGAGTACTAACTAGTATATACAGAGAGCTCAAGAAGAAATCACTGTGAAGAAATACATAGGATAATCACCAGGTGGGGATCACAGAGGGTTTAGAATAGTTCCTGTTGACACCAGCCAGATTAGAAGACCTCATAATTGAAGGAGCATCAGGTAGAATTCCCAAAATGGTTTGACTTTGGGAATTAGCCAAAATTCTAAACTAAATGCTGCTCCTAGCAGAGCTTAAAAACAAATCCAGAAAGAATCCTATTTTTTTTTTATGAATAACCTTACTGCATACCAGAAGAGAGGTTAATAATATTTAGAGAAATAAAAATTATGGAAGTATAAAAATATCTATAACTCAACAAAATAAAATTCAAAATGTCTGCCATCAAATAAGAGATCAGCAGCCACATAAAGAAGCAGAAAAATGTGGCCAATAATAAGAGAAAAAATAGTCTGTTGAAAACCTTGAAAAATGGTACAATTGGTTGAAATAGCAGTTGCTTTAAAACTGTGTTATAATTATATTCCACATGTTCAAAAAACTAATGAAATGATTAAGTGGTTTAAGTAGAGACATGAACTGTATAAAAAGGGCTGAAATTTATATTCCACAGATGAAAACTACAGTGTCTGAGATGAAAATAATTGGATAGGGTTAATAGCAGATTACAAATTGCAGATGAAAGAATTAGTGAATTTGAAGAGTAGCAATAAAAACTATCCAAAATGAAAGAGAGATGAAAAAGGACTCAAAAAATCAACATGACACCATTTCACAGTGGTACAACATGAAGAGGGCAACATGTGATTAATTGATGTCCCCAGAGGAGGGGAAAGGAAAAGGACAAAAGTATTGAAAAATAATGGCCAAAAGTTTCTATAATTGATAAAAAACTATGAACCTATGATACAAGAATTTCAGTAAGCCTCAAGAACAAGAAACATGAAAAAAAGTAATTCATGGAATATAATAACCAATATGGGTAAATCAATGAAAAAAATCTTAAATGCTTCCAGTGGAATAAGACACATGTGGATAGGATCAAAGATAAAGTAGATTTCTCTTCTGAAAACAAAAATTCAAACCATAAGATAGTAAAGAAATAGGTTTACAGTACTGAAAGAAAATAAACTACCAACTTAGCATTCTATCTACAGTGAAAATATTTTTCAAAAACAAAGAGGAAATAAAGATGTTTTCAGATGAAAAAAAAGTAGAAAGAATTCATAACTACAATTTGCACTGTGAGAAATTCACTACAAAAAAAAATTATACCAAATGAAAATATGAATCAACATAAAGGAATGAAGGACACCAGAAATGGTAACTGTAGGTTTTTATATTGCTATATAAAAAATAATTTTTCTAGTAATTTAGATATTTTAAAGGAGAATGTGAAACAGGTTATGGAAGAAGGAAAGAGAGGCCTCAGGACCTGCTTCTAAAGAAGGAACTGAAGCATCTATGTTTAACTTTTTCTTTTATTTTAAATCTCTTCCACCCTCCCCCATCCCTCACTAACTTATATGAAAAGCATTGCTGAAAAACAGTTTAGATTTGGGCTCATGGTGTAGCTGGATTATCATGAGTCAATGATAACAAAGTTGTTAATGGATTTTTGTATCCCCTATGTTGGAGACATGTATTTTTATTTTCATCTGGTCCAAGACCACAAGTGGATATTGAAGTGCAAAAGTGGTGGACGGTGCTCAATATGCTTCCTTGGCCCCTTCAGATCCAAGATCTACCCCTCTCTTCCCTGCCCTGCATCCCTCCAGCTTCTGGGATGCAGTCAATGGCCGGCACCAGCTGAAGAGCATGAGGCAGAAGGAGAGTGCCACTGTGGTATTTATTCCTCCTGTTTTCCCTCTGCCGTGCCACAGCTTGACATTGTTATTGAGGAAAATGAAGGACACAAAGTATGAAAAGCATTCAGAAATAGGATGATATAGTAAAAGCATATTTTCTTTTTTCTGCTTTATAGGAGATTTCATTTTTATATAAACCAATTATATCATTCAGTATCCCAAAGAAAACAGATGGCCCACTCAAAAGTGTTTAACTGAGGTTTAATGAAAGGACTATTTACAGAGATGTGGGCAGAAATAAGTAAATCAATAAGGGTTAGGGAAGCATCCAGACATTGGCAACAATGAGGAACCATTACTACCCCTAGGGCCAAAGCAGAGGAAATTATATAATCAGCACTCAGAGTCAGTGAGAGCTGATTCCATGGAACGGGGGCAAGCCATTAGGAGCTGTGACCGAACCAGGGCACAGAGGCAGATGGGGCTCGGGGAGACTAGAGACTGATATCTCAACCCCTCTGTCTCACCTTCCCATTTCCTGCTGTGCCTCCCATTGGCTGAAAATAATCTAGAAGCCAAAGCACTAAGGAACCAAGTGATGCCATCTACAGAAGTCAGAATTCCAGGGCAGAGAGTAATGAATGCAGAGACCAGCAGAGAAGAGAGAACTGATGAGCATGTGGTTAGGACCAGGAGTGGGTGGGTTGAGGGCAAGAGCAAACTAAAAACCAGCATAACAAGAAATGGCTTTCCACTGATTTTATAAGCAAAGTTCAAAAGAAAAAACTGAATAGAAGTACATTAAGAAGCTTAACATTTTTAAAAAGAATGCTTTGAGTCTAAAATAATAGTAAAAGCAAGAAGACAAACAAAAAATTTTTCTTGGATTCAACATATTTATAAGAGTTCTAAAATGCTGGATCGAACAGCAGAGCTTTGATTCTTGCTTCCTCTTGATCATGTACTACATGTTATCTTTTAAGGTTCAGAATAATGAATACTATTGTGGATTCTTTGCATCTCTGCAATGATGTCTTTGAAAAAGTTAATTGCTATGAATAGCCCCATTTCTACTAAAAATTATAAAATAAAATTTTTATGTAAGAACAATAAATCACCCAAACAGCTGCCTCACCATTATTCATCATAACAAACTTATGATGTAGCCAATTGGAAAAAAATGCAATTTTCCAAAATTGTCTTTTTGAATTATTCAAAGATTCTGTTGCAGCTAATTAATTTAGAGCACATTACCAAAATGAAGCAGTGAAAATAAACAAAATATTGAGCAAAAATGGCAGTACAGATGCTAATAGTATTTTATTTTATTTGATATTATGCTTTATACATTGGCCCCAACCAAGTAGAAATTAATCTAGTAAACTGATATTCTTTTAATAGGTTTTATAGATAGTATATTAGCAAAGATTTGATATGTACCCCATATGTACTCTAGATGTAGAACTATATAATTTGTTTGGGGAAAGGGTGTTTGTCACTAACAAAGACTGAAGAGAGAAGTGAATCTGTATTCAATACACCATCATTGTAAATGCTTTCATGTTTCACTCATCTTTTACTTGCAAGAGGCAGCCTCATTATTATATTAGGCTATGTACATCTCTTATATATAACGTCAGATTACTTCTTGGTAACACCATGAGAAAAGAAATTCTGAGGAGTAATAAAGTAATCCATGTCCGAACAGAACACAAATGTATTCTTAAAATCATGTTCACTAAATTGCTAAATTGCCATTCCTCAGGCTAGAGACACATGCCTTTTGCTTGTAACTACTTTCTTCATTTAAAGCAACATTCATCTCAGATTCCTATGATTGTAAGAAAGTTGAGACACTGAAAACTGAGAATTCTAATCATTCTCTATCATTAATATATTACATGACCTTGGGCAATCTCTCAAGCCTCATCGCCTTCATCTAAAAAATGATATTCTCAACTTCATACTAGCTTACTTCACAGTGTTGTCCAAAGGAATAACTAGCAACATCTGCCAGGTATATTGAAAATATTAAGTACTAGATGCATATTTAGTTATGATATGGAACCTTTATGATAATAACAGACCTGTTGCAAGAAAGAAAGCAAAACAAATCATGCACTAGGAAGCAGAAGCAGAACAATTAATATTTTTCTTCTTCAGTAAGTTAGAAATTTATGCATAAACTTAAAAAAAAAAAAAAACCTTCTTGTGGTACCTGTTGCAAAACCAAACAACCAAGGCCAGGTTTACAATAGTATTTTTCAGGACAATGAACTTCATGCCCCAAGAAGGTTTACACTGAGGCACAAATTTTGCTATGTTGTGAAAAATTGCAGATCATCTATTTGTGCAGCTTCAAGTAAACCCACTGTAGACCAAGAAAACAGTATAGACTCTTTATAGACCTGAGAAAGAATCAGATGTGATGTGCAAAGATTATTTCCCGTACCTTCTTGTCATCTCTTGTATCCAAGGAGGTGAATGGAGTAAGTAGAATACAGATGAATTATAACTCCATGAAAAGGTAAGAGTAACACTTTCTAAATAAAAAACCTACTGGAGCATGGGAATTTGTGGATATTAATATTATAGTACTCAGTATAATATATGGACATCAATGTATATGGTAGATTGTTCCACTGGTGTATACAAAGAGCCATGCCTCTCAGTAGTCACATCTTTCTATAATTAATCCCCTCCTGCATTTAATCCAAGCCAATGGCACAACAACAAGTGTGATGCAAGCAGAGCCTTGAAGCACACTTGTGCTTGGAGCTTTTCTACTTGGAACTCATAGAACCCAGCCACTGTGCTTAAAGAAGGAGGAGGAAGAGGCCATGAGAAGAGGTCCTCCAAGATAAGAGAGCACATACAGAGGAGATCTGAGAGAGCTCGCTGAGCTCCAAGATTTATGAGTGAGTCCCACTGATACCACATGAAGCAGAGGAATCTCCCAGTTAACCTACACAATTTTGAGAAATTATAAATACTTATTTTAAGACTTTAAGATTTAGGGTGATATGCTACACAGAACTAATTAGCAGAAACACCAACTATTCAGTTTTAGCTCTTTTTATGAAAAAGATCTCATAAAAGTTAATCTAATGTATTGAATTCTTACAATTTTATGTTGCCTTGGCATCTATATTGAATAGAAATTTAATTCTCTCATATCAGAAGCAGGACTCAGTCAAAGCAGGGCTTTGATCTAGTTTCCAGTTCTATACCACATCCAAATGGATCAAGCCTGAGGCCAGAGATGAGAACTTGGAGGCATCTCTCCACCTAGCAGACTGGGCTCCCTGTGCTTCCTTTAAACAAACCATTAAAGCATTTACCTGTGATCTTAAAGTGACTCAAACCCTATTCCCATGTATATCCTGTTAGTTCTCTCTCTCTCTCTCTTTCTGACTCACCCTTCATTTCTGCCTGGGGAGAGAGGACTGCCTTCCCAACTCATTGTGCCCTACTTGCCAAGGATCTGTAAGTAAAAATTTTTTTAACATGTTTCCTGTTTTGGTGCCTTCCCTCTGAAGAACCAGGGGCTACTCCAGGCTGAGTTTTCCCCAGGATGCCAAGGGGAACACAAGGTCAGACTCCCAGCTCCAGAAGGATAACATAACCAGACAGACACATAAACTGGACGTGGGTCAGACAAGAGCCACAAGGACATCTGCCAGTATAAACACGTTTCCCATGTGAGGGACCCCTGGTCATGGATCAAACGGCTGGGCATTACGCTGTCTGCCAGGTAAAAGAAATATCCCGTGAAAGGTATACTGCAAACACCATGTCCAGCTCTTCTTCATTTCCCATTAAGGCCGGGTTACTAGCTGCTGTGTTACTGAAACCTTAGTTTAGCTGGGGACTCCCAAAACACCCAAGCACTAGGACGCTCCAGGCTTCCCTCTCATATGCTTTGATCTTTGATACTCCTCAACCATTCTTTCCCCTAGTCTTCCTAGTTTTGTTTTTTATCTTGGTTCTCACTCTTCATCTATTAAGAGTTGGTGTGGGAAATGCATATAGGGTATAACACACATGTAGGGGATCATATTAGATTCTCCTGGAGGGGTTTTTCATCAATATTCCTTGAAATTTGGTTCAGTGTTTCTTCTCTCACATCCCATCTATTTATATGGGATTATTTACTTAATGAGATAATGGCCCTGAAGAGGGTGAGTATTAATCCTTACATATATAGCAACAGAAATAAAAACTGGAAAAAAATTCTTCTAGGTCCATTGATTGAATATTTTCTTGGCTCTTGATCTTATTCTTAGGACATCATTTACTGAATCTGCACACCTGGTCATCTCATCAGGATTGGAGGAATAGTAATGTTCTCGTAGCCTCAGTCAGCACCTGTCTATGGGAATTAAATAATAAAAACAAAAATATAAATAAAACAAGCCATTAAATAGATGCGTGCAAAATTTGAATGTCCTCTCATTGAAATCTTTGCCAAAAGATCATTTTTATTTCTGGACCATTATGAACCAAGACTGGCTGCATGTTGAGGCACAGCTACGTAAGATAAATAAAAACTTTAAAAGCTTTAAAAAGATTTCCAAAGTAAAGGCGAAGGGGACTGGGGAATTTTCTCATTTAGATACCTCAACTTAATTTAAGATTGAAATGCCAAATAGAAACTTGGTCATTTGGCAAGCAGGCTAAAGAGCAGATATTAAAATGGTGCTTTTAGTAAGCAGATGTGCAATGTTAATATAAAGGCCATGTCGTTATATCAAATTCCATCATTAAAGTGGGTCATATGTTTATTGTAATAAACTGTCATCAAAGTTTTCACCAGACACAGCTGAATTATTTTTATTTAATTCAGCTTTTTCCAAGTTGTCAAATATTGAATGTGACTGTGAATGTATTTGGCCAGAAAGGGGTATGTTGAGAGAAGAAACTGGGAGTCAGAAGTGATTTATTTTAAGAATAATTCATGTTTGTCCTTTAAATAATCCATCAATTAACCATATCAACACACTTAATATCTTCCACTTTAGTTAAAATGTATGTTTTGCTTATGTTAACATAAAAAGAAAGATCTTGAATCCAAAAACACTCAGATTAAACTGCTTTTTAAGGTAAATTTGACAATGTCAAGTGCAAACAGGAAACTAGGTAAATATCAGTGTAGCTTGCTAAAGAACACTTCTGTCATACTAGTCTAATTTAATTATGTTGAAGGTGGATAGGCTTGGAAGATTGAAGAAAGGACAAAAGACGTAAATTACCTTGATTTTAGTATGATATTTATTTTGTCATACAATATTATATGTCATACAATACATGCTAATTAATAAGGATAATGTGGTTTGGATATCATATACCTATTAGACTGATACATAACTGGTTGGTAAAGAATGGTCACAAATTTGTTTTCAGCACTGACTTAGAAGTAAGAAAGATAAATGCCAGCATTTCTCAGAAGCTGATATGGAAGACTCGATGGCATTTATCTCTTTTCTCCATGGTCTGGAGCATATTTTCAAACAAAACCAGAATGTTCCATAAATGGACAAATTAGGCTTCATGATAATAATAATATTAAGGTTTAAGAAAAGCTTATAAAAAACCAAAATTCATCTTATGAGAAAGCCACACAAATACAACATGAAGAATAAATGGTAATACATCTAAGTGAATTTAAGGGCATCACTCCTCTGAAATTTTATTACACTTTTTGAGTGAAAGATATCTTGTGTTCTTTTATTATAATTTGTGTTTCATTCACGTACGATTGAAATCTTTAAGAATATTTTAATTCCATGGAGACATAAATCATTTTTATTCACTCATATTTGGTGTATTAATTTCAAGGAGACAACATGTTCTGGTGATTCTGTTCAGTAGGCAGTTGGTGGAAAAAGTTGGACTAAAAGTACAGATAAGGAAATATAAAAGAAATAGCTAATAGCACAGAAATGGAAAATCCTGTCCAACAAAATTTGATTTGCAAGAGGAAAGACAGAAAACTAAAGATGAAAATTCTGATGAAAACTGCTATAAAGGGATGGACAGAGAAAGAACAGCTAATAAAATGTTTGAGAAGTAACAGTGTGATGGCTAATTTTATGTGTCAATTTGACTGGGCCACAGGATGCCCAGATAGGTGGTTAAATATTATTTCTGGGGGTGTGTGTGATGGTATTTCTGGAAGAGATTAGCCCTTGAATTGATGGACAGAGTAAAGCAGATGGTCCTCCCCAGTGTGGGTGGATATCGTCCAATCATTCAGGGTCTGGATAGAACAAAAAGGCAGAGGAAGGCAGAATTAGCTCTGCCAGACGGTTGAGCTGAAACTTCGATCTTCTCCTGCTGTTGGTGCATCTGGTTCTCAGGTCTTTAGACCTAGGCTGGTATCTATACCATCAGCTCTCTAGCTCTCAGGCCTTAGAAGTACACCCCCAGCTTTCCTGGGGCTCCAGCTTACTGACAGCAGCAGACTGTGGGACTTCTCAGCTTCCATAACTGTGAGGGCCAATACTTTATAATAAATGTCTTCATAATGTGTGTGTGTGTGTGTGTGTGTGTGTGTGTGTCCTACTGAGTCTGTTTCTCTGAAGAATTCTAAGTAATACATATTTTAGTATCAAGAGAATCCACAGGAGTGGAATGTTATGGATGAGTTTTTTTAATTGGTTCTGGGGTTTCTGGAATTGGCTTTCTAATCTGATTAGATTTAAAGATGCTAATGGCTCTATTTTCAGTAGTAAAGAGAGCACTGATAGTCCTTGGTGTGATCTGGCAATAGAGATATGAAAAATATCTGCATTAGATGTACCTAATCAACTACTTATGAGAATAAAGGAGCTGGCTGACCGTATATGATACTTTTGAATAAATTTGGAAAACTAATGACTATAATGACAGTGGCTGGTTGCTCCAAATATAACTGGAAGATAGAAAAGACTTTAACAGTTTGGTTGGACCAAAAGGTGGTCCACTGTGAGCAAATTGGAAATGCCAGACAAGTCTTGGTTTAATGTGGAAAAAGAAATTTAAAGATTCAGGGAGGTAGATTTATCATTTAAGGCCTACTCACCACACTGGGAGGATCCAGAAGACATATCTTTCATGAATACCATGAGAATTATATTTATAAGGGGAGCTACAGCATCTTTAAGGAGCTCTGTGATCACTCTTCTCTGTAGACCAGACCTCACAATAAGAACAATAGTCACTGAATTGAGAAATCTGAATGCAGTGGGAGTCAACTGCATCCCAGGGTGGCAAGGGGTAAGTGGCAGCACTCAACCAACATAGGTAAGGTGGGTATAGTTACCATAACAGACAGCAGAGTCAAAGCAGCAGAGTAGACTGACTAAAAGGGCCCATGGCATTGGTTAATTGATCATAGTGTTCCTAGAAGGGAAATACACAGGAAGCTTACTATCCTACTTTTACTTGATCTGTATAAGCAGAAATGTTCTAGGTCAAATGAATAGAGGAACATGGAACCTGTTCTAAGGTGAAGGAGAAGTTGTTGCATTGGTACTTTCTACAACTAAGAAAGGCACAATATCTAGCGGGCCTCTTCGGATTTTAAAGGCAATATATTCCTCATTTGAGTGTGTTATCCTGCCCATTTTTTGAGTTACCCAAAAATGTACTAGTTTTGAATGAGGTCAAGAACAAGAGAAGGCTCTGCAACATATCCATGTTGCACTGTAAACTGTCCTGCCACTTGGGTCACATGACTCAGCAGATCCAATGGTGCTTGACATGTAAGTGGCACATAGAAATGCTATTGGAATGCTTGTCCACAATCATGGTGTTCTACACAGCATTTCTTCTTAGCAAAGAACTCACTTCACAGCAAAAGAAGTGAGACAATGGGCCCATGATCATGAAATTCACGGGTCTTACCAGGTTTTCCACCACCCTGAAGTAGCTATCTGGATAGAATAATGGAATGGCCTTTGAAGACTTAGTTACAGAGTCAGCTAAGTGACAATACCTTGCAGGGATGGGGCAAGGTTTTCCAGAAGACTATACATGCTCTGAATCAGCATCCAATATATGGTACTGTTTCTCTCATAACAGGATTCATAGATCCAGGAATAAAGGGATGGAAATGGGAGTGGCATCACTCACTGTAACTCCCAGTGACCCTCTAGAAAAATTTTGTTTTCTGTTCCTGTGATTTTATGCATTGTGGGCCTAGAGATCTTAGTCTCAGAAGCAGAAATGCATCCACCAGAAGACACAACTATGATTACACTGAACTAGAAGATAAGACTGCCACCCAGCTACTTTGGGCTCCTCATGCCTCTAAATCATTAGGCAAAAGTTGAGAGTTACTATGCTGGCTGCGGTGACTGATTCTGATTACCAAGTGACAACTGGGCTGCTGCTCCACAGTAGAGGTAAGGAAGAGAGTATCTGGAATACAAGAGATCTACTAAGGTGTGTGTGAGTATTAGCATGATTGAGGTTCATAGAAAACCATAATAACCCAATCCAGGCTACAGTACTAATGTGCAAACCCTTTTGAAATAAATATGTGAGTGATTCCATCTGGTAATGAACCATGACTAGCTAAGGTGCTTGCTGAAAGTAAAGAGAATATAGACTGGGTAGTGGAAGAAGATAGTTATAAATACCAGTAACGACTATGTGACTAGTTACAGAAGTGAGGACTGTAATTATCCTGAGTATTTCCTTTTTGTTTTTTTATAAACACTCACACATATACATAATTTTTGTTCCCCTCTCATTCCCTTACCATGTAACATAAGATATATTGACTTTATGTCATGACATTTAAGTATCGTTAATTTTACATTATAGTATTTAGTTACAAGATATCAACGAGAAGATACATTACTAAGGACTTTACCTCCTCTTCTGGGAAAACAATTAGTGTGTTTTGGGTTCTACACAGGATAGTTATATCCTATTAGGCAAAATTATGACTCTGTTATTGTCTTTATATGTAGATTAAGTATGGTTTAAGAAGACGTATATGACAGCCAAGTTGACAAGGGATAAACTTGTGATGGTTAATTCTATATGCCAATTTGACTGGGCCGTGGGATGCCTGGATATCTGGTTAAACATTTCTGGTTGAGTTTGTAAGGGTGCTCCTGGAAGAAATTAACATTTAAATTAGTGGAATGAGTAAAGCAGATGGCCTCCTTAATGTGGCTGGGCATCATTTGATCTGTTGAAGGCCAGAATAGAACAAAAAGGTGCAGGACAGTTGAATTAGCTCTGTTAGATTGCTTGCGCTGAGGCAAGATCTTCTCCTGCCCTTGACACTTCTGACCCTGAATCTACACCACCTAAAATAAGGTAAATGCTGGGAATTAAAGATTAAAATAGGCTATTAATATAAAAATATAAGATGATTAATATAAGCTCTTCAAAACTGAAACTTTAGAGGATGTATTTACAGATCATAATTCAACAAAACGAAGGAAGCCTTTGGTCAATGAAAACGAAGCTACTATAAGATTACAAAATAATTACGATGATAACAAGTCACAGCAAATCTAAGAGGTGACTAATACCAGAATCAGAGTCATAAGCACAACACTGAGTGCATTTCTTACTAAACAAGAGTGACTAGAAATAAATTTACTAAACATTTAACTCAATGAGTCAGAAAAAAAAATGTAGAAAAAAGATCAAAGTAAAAGGCAGAAATTAATAAATTTGAAAATAGAAAAATTAAAGAACAATTAATAACTCAAAATCTGAACTTTTAGAAACTAAGAGCAAAGGATACAAACTTCTAAGTAATCCGATCAAATAAAAATTAAAATCATTAAATTTTAGAAATAAGAACAATATCCCATGGTCATGGTAGTTCACACAGGTAATACCAGCACTTTTGGAGGCCAAGATAAGAGGATCACTTGAGGTCTGGCATTCAAGACCAGACTGGGCAATATAACAAGACCCTGTTTCTACAAAAAAATATAAAAAAAATTAACTAGATCTGGTAGCACAAGCCTGTAGGCTGAGCTACTTGTCAGGTTGTCATGGGAAGATCACTTAAGCTCAGTAGTTCAAGGTTACAATAAGCTATGATCAGGCCACTGTGCTTCAGCTTGGCCAACAGAGCGAGACCCTATCTCTATTAAAAAAAAAATTCTTCAAATAGGTAAGATATTTAAATTACAGTATTGTACATAAGTCTCTGCTACACATAATAATCCCAATGAGATGAATATTGTTTCTAAAAAATTGAAATTATTAAAGTTGACTTAAGAAAAAGTAGGAAATCTGAATATACCAATAACCATGTAAGAATTGAAACACTCATAAAAGAGCTAGTCTCAGAAAAGGTATCAGGCTCAGACGGTTTTAGCAAGAAATTCTGTCAAAGCCTGAGAAGGAATTGGTATTTTTGTTGCTGTTTAAACTTTTACAAAGCATGCAAGAAATGGAAAGTGTCACGATTCATGTTATCAAATTATGTTGCTGTTCTCTGTATCCACTCCCCACGCTCAGCCCCAAGCCATGTGGATTTGTAATTCATTGCTTCAAAGATTTTTGAGCTGATGCTCTCTTCACCTTTGCAAAAATGCAATTGAAGAGGTTAGATTAATTTTCTGTCATGGATATCAGCTTTGACCGGGAAGAAAGGAAGAAATTCCACCAAACTAGTGAGAAGGATAAATTTATAATATCCTAAACCAACTGGGACATGCACTCTGTGCTATGGCAGCTTGGGGATCTAGTACTAAATATAGGAGACCTGGGAGTAACTGAGGAACAGAGGTGATTAATGACAAGGGGTTCCAGCCATTGTCTTGGTACTTTGTGAGAACCGAGAATCTTTATACTAACTTAGTAAGAGGAAAGAGACTTAAGAATAACTGGCATTAAATATCCTGCCAACCTAGGTGCATATGTGGTTGAAGCTGGAATTAAATTAATTTAAAAATAATAAAAACTGTGATATTTCTTTCACAACTGAGTTTGTGCATCAAGATCCATACCTACTACATGTAGATATTTTATTTTGTTTATTTGTTATTTATTTATTTGTTTTGAGACAGACTTTTGCTCTGTTGCTCAGGCTGGAGTGCTGTGACATCAGCCTGCTCACGGCAACCTCAAACTCCTGGGCTAAAGTGATCCTCCTTCCTTGACCTCTCAACATATAGATATTTTAAAAAATTTAAATACATTTCTGGAAAATTAGATTCAGGAGAATAAGTTAAATTCAAGCAGGATTAGTTACACCCATATAGGAATGGTTAAAGTTTGATTTATTCATATAGTTGGTGATATTAATGGTCAAATTTTAAATATTACGATGCTGAAAAAGAATTTGAAAAATTCGGCATTCTTGATTTTAAAAAATCTAATGGAATTCAAAATAAAAAGACATGTGCCCCTGTTGCACTAAGTACTTTCACATATGATCTTGTTTTATTCTAACAGTCCTATCCCTATTTTTTAAAGATAAAAATTTACTCTGCTAAAACAACGGGCCCAAGGTCATACAGATATTTAATTGATGAAGTTGGAGTACATATAATCTGTTTTCTTACAGACTTACTGCTCCGTGAAATTACATGGTCAAAAAGATAGTAAATAATAGAGCAAAGAATAAATCAAAATGAATCTTTCTCTGAGTCCATTGATTCCTTCACTCAAAGTTGGAAATTTCTGTCTCTCCTGCTAGATTATGTACTCTTAGACTACAATTTGGCCCTCCTACTCATCTTTATTTTTCCTGATTTCAGTGTTATGTTTGCAATCTATTACAAACTCCATGAATATGTTTTTTATGAATAAATGAGCATTTCGAGTAGAATCTGTGGTCTGGGTGTTATTGAAAATGTTAAAAACCTCCATGGCATAGGCTCCAGCTAATCAGAACAGGCACCAGTCTGAACAAACTTCATACACATATCAGCGTGTGCTGATAATTATCAGCCCTGGAAAAGAGTGGTTTGCTGCTATCCACATGAAAATGCCATTGTAATCCCAAAAGTCGTTTTGTTCAACCTATCCCTGCTGCGTTTGACACAGTTGTTTGGACTAGTGGTGGACACCAGACATAGCCCAATTCTTTACTTAAAGTCTGCCTCCCGGACCACTGCAGATTGTTCAAGGTAATAATATATGATTTAAATGAGTCCAACAGAGTCTGTTTCCTGAGGATTTAGAGTTTGTCATGGGAAAAAGATGTACATTGAATAATGGAATTAGTGTCTCTTCAGGTCATTGGACATTTAAGTGACTCCAGAACTGTCAGGGCCATATTTTCCAACAAGTTTTCTGGAGATGCAAAGGAATACTGTTTAAAGAGAAAGAAAGGCTTAAAGTTAGCCTGAGAAAGTGCAGAAATGAGGGACAGCATGATTTCCAACGATCCTTCCTCCAGGTTCCTAGTTCTGTTTCTTGCATGTAGCTGTTAGAGTTCAACAAGAGAAACAGAACCAATAAGATATATACACATATATTTAAGGATTTATCATAGAGAATTTACTAACCCAATTATAAAGGTTGACTAAGAAGTCTCCACATGGCTGCTTCCACATCTAATGCTAGAGCCCAGGGCAGGCAGGCTGGAAGAAGAAATCACAAGCAGACGGAACCAAACGAGTACAAGCCCGAGCACCACAAAAACAGACTAAAGCCCACGTTCATCGCTGTTGCTCCTGACCTAGTAGAGGGTAGCCTGCAAAGGCCAGGGCCCTTCCTCAAGATAATAAACACACACACGTGTGCGCTTGCACACACACACACACACACACACACACACACATCTAGCCCAGGAGTCATAGAAATTGAAGATCTAAGGACAAAGGAAAGTAACTACTGCTTCATACCAAGGAGGTAAGTCACCAGGTCAGTAACAACATAAGTATCCTACAAAACAGTGCCACCTGTCTTCCCCCTCCAATCTCTGGGGAGAATCTTCCTTGTATCTCACCCTAATGCAACATACCAAAAGAGAGCATTCTGGGAAATGTGATTCAGCATAGCCACATCGATACATTACAAAGCCATCACACTGTGGTGCTAAGTCAGATGAGTCTTTGTTGCTTCTACACAACCACCACCGCCACTACGACAAATTCCCAACTTATGCAGAATTCAAATGAGAACTGTGGAAAATGAAACACACACGATGTGTAGAGGCCCCAGAATCAGATCACAAATGATAACACAGAAATAATAATTAAAAACTGGCTTATATTTCTACTGTGTTTCATAGTTTAATTCCCTCCAAAAAATATTTAAATAAGTTCTAGAAAATAACATCACAGTAATAAGAAAAGCTATAAGGCAGAATTTACCTTGTGGGGCTCATATGATATTTCCTAAATAGCTGTGGAAATAAAGCAGGTGCCCATTTGTTGGAAGTTTGGGGTGGGGAGTGTTTCTTAGCCTAAACAGAAGAGTAAAAGTAGATGACTTCTCAAGATTCTTTCCAAGTTCATGATTGTATTATAAACCAAAAATTCTCTAATTGTACTATTCCCATGGCTTCAATTAACTTACTCATAATAAGAATTTTTTTTTTCAGTCTAAGAAAATATATCCATAACTTCTTGGCTGGAACAAGTGTTTTCCATGAAATGCCACAGGAAAAAAGAATAACTTTCAAGAAGAATAACTGCTTCCAAAATTTGACTTGGAACAGATATGCAAAACCTCTTCTGCTTATGAAAAGCGAACATGATCTGAACCTAAAAATAGCTTCTTGATTTAGGTAAAATGGCCCAGGGTTAAACTTTAGTAGTGAATAAAAGTTGAGCCTATCAAACTTTTCCCAATTAACCGAGACAGCTCCTGTATGGGCCAGATTTTGAATACAGGAAAGATGTCTTTATTTCACACTGTTTGTCTTCGTTTTTTGAGATATTCTTCCCTCACCTCCCAAGTGACAATTCTTAGTCAACACAGACCACATTCAATGCTACTAATTATATAAAAGAACATGTCATATTGACAAACACATTCACAAAACCTTGATCTGGCCTTAATTTGATCTTCTCAGGAGAATGTGTATTTTTAAAATGCAAGCAAGAGGGGGAATACAATACAATGAAACTAATTTCATTTTGTGAATTTATTATCATCATTTTTAACTATATACTGCCTTTGGGAAAATACAACTATTTGCACAAAGAAATAAAACAATTAAAAAGCCAAAAATTGAATAATAACCCTCATTGTCCATCTTCCCATGTATTTTGTATGATATATATGTGTATTTGTGTGTGTGTGTGTGTGTGTGTGTGTGTGTTTAACACATCATATCAGGCAAGCCACTGTTTGGAGTATAGAGCATGCAAGGATTTTTGATGTCCTTTTTCGTTTTGGAAAAAGAAGACAAAGACCCATCTTCTTCCTCTCTCCCCTACACTTCACTTCTCATTCAAAAAGACGTTCAAAAAAGGTGGATTGCTTAAACTTCAAGATGCCTTATGGGGCTTAGCTTCCAGAGGCTCAGGAATTCACAGGGTATGTTGTAGGGACCTGTAGGACTTAGTTTCTCAGAGGTAGAGAAATAACACCTTTCCCTGACTGCCTCCTTTACTATTCCGAGAAAGCTCTGCCTTCCAAATGTATTACAAAGTAAGATAAGTCCATGGGCTGCATTTGTGCCTGAAGTAAGGCAGCCCAAGATTGTTGGCTTGGACCAATTTTGCCTATGCATTGGTACAGTGTTCTGTTCTTCTTTCTGAAAAATATATGGCTTTCTCTGCAGTTGGTGGTAAAATCCAACACTCAGGTATGTATTAGAGGAAATAGGAAGCATACAGCTTGTTTGGGTTCCAGGCCATTTTAGCGTAACAATGGCAAGCATTTCCTAAGGTCTCATTCCATGCAGGTGGCTGTCCTGAGTGTTCACTTGGCTCACTTTCTTTCCCATGTCAATCTTGCAAAGTTGTGTAATGAACTGAATAAGCTAACTTGATAATGCAAAACTCTCTTATTCATTTTGGTAGATAATATCCACCACAGAAGTTTGAGATGGGTGAGTTAGCTACATTCTTACAAACTCTCTAGTAGACTATCATGAAAGTAAACATCAGATCAAATTCTGTCACATAATAAAGTCATTAATTAAATACGCTTATTTTAGCAAGGAGGCACAGAACAGCTAGCACAACCTATTCTTTAAGTTTGATGAATCACATTTGTCTGTCCTTCTAGTTTCTCTTACCTCCAACCTGAGGGAATAGATTACTTAACACAGATGGTGACAATATTTTAAAGGCAGCTATTCATTAACATTAAAGTCAGCATTAATTTAAAAAATTCTCCAAACCAAGTACAGACTACATGGACATTAATTCCAAGGATAAAGACTCCTCCATAAATTCTTCTTCCTCATTCATGCAAAGACTGAGAACACTAGTAGATTTTAAAATATTTAAGTAAATCTACATATCTTATAAAATTTTAATTTTACTACTAAATCCCATTTCTAACATTTATCTTTCTAATTATCAAGCCACCAGTTTCACAAGTAATAACTTATTTCTGACATCCACCATGCTAATTAACAAAATATGTTATGTTGGTTAAGCTATCAGCAATAGAAGCAATTCAAATAGCCGCTTTCCATTGCAGCTGTCTGGGATGCGTCATTTCTGAATATAATATTAATTACTCTTATACCAAAATGCTTTATGATAAATTACAGACATCATAATAAATAGGAACTGTGATCATCTCTCTGTTACAGTTGAAGAATCCAAGGGATTCCAGAGATGACATAACTCACTTAATATCACATAAATAATGGCAAAGTCAAAATTCAAACCCAACAATGTGACCCAAGCCCATGCAATGCAAAACTGCCTCTCTAGACAAAAAGCATTATTCTTAGGATTCAGCTTAGGTCATAGAGTCTTATGTTGAATTTGAGGATGATATTTAGCACACAGGTCATTTGGTAGGTATGGTCTCCTACCTGTGTTTTCCTTAGGTACATCTTAGGTAGAAGTTATTGGTTAAAAAAAGATCAGGTGATCTTGGATACCAGGATAAAAATCTTCACTCATAATATTTAGACAATCAGGACCATTCAGCTCATACCATATGAGGTCCAATTTGGTTTTTGTTCCAGTGCTTGTTTTTCCTAATTTCTGTTGTTTTCTCATAAAGAAAAAAAAGTACAAATTTTTTTAAAATGTAGTAAAGTGACCTAAGATGTCTTTGATATATTTACATTTTGACCAGAGTCCACCTTCAGATGCTAAGTAGACATTAATTATGTTTATCGGTCTTTAAATTTTCAAAATAATTTAAGGCTTTTGAGTTTCATTTCTATTTGATAATGATAAAAAGCTATTTGACTCTGAATAAATAATCTTAAACATGCTTGAACCAGAAAGCCTCTAAGATCTTTTAGACATGAAATGGTTCTTATGAAACACTTGGATAGGCCAAATACAAAAGAATCAGAAACATAAGGAATAAATTTCCGTTGACATCCACTTAAGCTATAAAATTAAAAACCAGTGATTGGCAAAACAGTTTTGGAAATTTTGTAACATTTGTAAAGGCATTCAAGATGTTTTCCAGAACTTAAAACAGGCTAACAGGCTAGGTTCTTTCATTCACAATTAAAAAACTTAATAAATATACACACATGTGGGGTAAAAATGTATCTATGTGTGTGTACATATAATATATATATGATCATTTGTTTTCTTTTTTTTGTTCT
>CM052437.1:80785414-80809713 GCA_028533085.1 Varecia variegata
CACTGTTATTTCTTATAGCTGAGTAATACTCCATGGTATACAGATACCACATTTTACTAATCCATTCATGAATTGATGGACGTTTGGGTTGTTTCCACATCTTAGCAATTGTGAATTGTGCTGCCATAAACATTCGGGTGCAATTTCAAATCAAAAATGTACACTTCAATTTTCGCCTCTGGTGAGAACCCAATATGCATTTCCTGATCCCATTGCTATAAAACATAGATCAATTAAGTTTTGTTAGAATTTTTAAAATATGGAAAAATTAATTACTCACCCAACTACTGCTATATGATAGTACCTACAGGCTCATCTTTAATTTTTTACTTCTTAGGAAGTGAAATCTTTGTGTCACAAATATTACCAGCATGGTGAAACTCCTGCAGGCTATGTTCCATGGCCAATGCCATAGATTCTTACTAAGACTCTTCAGATTCCCCCATTTATGGACAGCTCTAACCCATTCTTGAGACAGCTTGCCTACAAAGTGCCCTAAGTCATATTTTGAATGCAGCTTGTAGAATTGTCTTTTCAAGCTTATCAATATCATTTACCATTTTTAAAAGGTTATATTCTAAAAAATGAGTCAGTTCCCAATTGCAGTTGTCTGTTGGGTTGGGGAAAGACTACCCTATATTAACCCTCCTAAGCTGTATTATTTATATTACACTTCTATACTCCTGTCTCTCCCTAAAATGTGAACTTCTCAAATGAAAAGCCTGAGACTTTGCCATTCCTAGGCCAAACACCCCATGGGGCACATACCAGACATTTAATAAACAATTGTTGAATAAAAGAATAAATGAATGAATAAATGATATCACTGTATTATACCCTTTTATGAACAAAAATAGCAAAACACACCACACACCAGCAATTTTCAAATTGAATTTGTAGCCATATCGTTGTTCCAGAGAGCAGATCTGTATAATTGAACATTTATTGATCTATCTCCTCTTGCCACCTCCACTTAAGCATGTTCCAAAGTGAACACATCATTTTTCCTCTGTTAAGCTGTCTGCAATCTGCTTAAATCACTTTAGCATTGTCAGTGTGATACATATGTGTGTTAGTGTTCATCCACACCCTGGGGGTGGTCAGTTGCTCTGATCTGGAAAAGACTCCAAGGATGGGTCATTGGCATTTAATTAAAAGGCCACATTCCAGAAGTGGTTGCTTCAAGCGATTCAACTATGTATCTTTCTTTCCAAATAAGACCAGAGACTTTGTTAATAAGCACGATGGACATTAGGAGGGAGATTTTATTGACAAAACTAATGATATGTGAGATATATAAATAGGCTAGAACAAATTTTAAGAAGCTAGAGGGAACAGTAGTATGTACTTTTAGGAAGAGTGCTCTTGGCTTAAATCCAAAAGCTCTTCAAAAAAATTCTTAGATACCTCCCTCCAACTAGACGGTTAGTTAAATCCTGCCACTGGAATAACAGCATATTTGCCTTAAGTGAAACTTTTATAAAAGTTGCTATAGGAGTTCCTAAAACAAAAGAGAATTGTTTGCACTGACAGAACAGGTTGTAATGTCTGGTTTTTTTTATTAGCCTGATTGCTGATAAGTACCTATGGTTATGGTGGCATTTGTCTGAGAGCGCTTTCTTTTAACCTAGGAACAAGATTGAGTGAAGGACACCAGTAGTCCTCATCTATGTATAATTATTGGAAACTACAAATACTTGCCAAACAATTCTAATGTAATTGCAACCCTTCAAACATTTTCCTATTTTCATATACCTTAGTACAGCAAGGAAGCCTCCAATCACATTTTGGAAGCCTGAAATCTAGGCACTACTGTGACTGCTCCTCTTACCTAGCCCCATACATAATTTAACATTCAGTCCTAGGATTCTTCCCTAATGCATTTTTAATTTATCATTTTTTTCTTCAATTTTAATGAAGTCCCATCGTTCAGGCTTCCGTAATTTCTAACACAGATTAGGACAACTGTCTGCTGTTTTCTCTAGTGATCATCTTACTTTACATTCTATAAACTGTAGATGAAAAGATCATATTAAAATTGATTTTCAATAATGGTGCTTCACTTTTCAGTTTAACCTTCTCAGTTGCCTCTCAGTATCTTCAGGATAATGTCCTAATGTCCTGATGGAATAAGACCCTTATTGCTTAGCTATTGTGTTGCTTTAGCAAAGGCACAGAAGTGTAAAGTCATACAACATTTCTTCAGAACTTTAAACTCTTCTGTGGTGCTTGAGTTTGAGGTTAAGGTGGCAGAATGAGGCAAGGTGAGCTGGGAAAGATTGTTTTTGGCCACATCATGAAGAGCCTGGTATAAAACACTTGATGACTGGGCTGTATTTCATTTAGGATTTTTTTGTTAAGAATTTTTAACATCTATTCTATGAAGGCAGTATAAAATTAAGCAAATATTCGGCCAAAATATGGTTCCAACAAGCATTAAGATTCTCATTCTTAATTCAGTCACTGAATTCCATAATGAGAAGACAGATTACAAATAATTACTCAGGTACCTAAGTAGCTCATTCAATGGTTTCCTACATAAAATTATTTGCCTTTAACTACAAATTCTTTTGGTGCATTCAAAGATCTTAAAGAATGAACTTAAATTTTTCTTATGACCATCAAAAAGGAGAAGTCATTGTTTCTTGTCATCCTCCTAAGCGTAGCTGCCAGAAACCCCACCAAAAAGTTATGTGATTTTTACCATGTGATCTTTTATGACAAACCAAAGTGTAACAGAAGCTAAATTTTGAGGAAATTCCCTAGGTCATTATAAAAGAGGAAGAAGAGAAGGGAAAGGAGGAGGAAAATGACTACTAGGAAGCAAGAAAGGAGAAGGAGAAAACAGGGCCCATTTTGCAATTGAAATTGCTCCACTTACTGTGTTTTTAGCGTAATTTGAGGTTTCTTTTTGAAATCTTCATTTAGCAATTCCAAGGCCTGCATGGTGCTCTGGAACAGAGGGATGCTATGGTGTTGTCAGTTCTAATCCCCTCTGGGTCATGACATCAAGAGGGCTGTGGACCACAATTGCGAGTAAGTCTGTAATTTGGATCACGTGGTAGCAGACAAACAACACACAACCAGGAAGAACAATGCAGAACCATATGGGTGTCTCCGTACAGCAACAATTAATGTAGAGTAAGTTATGGTTTCTCTTATGTGAGTTTTTTCATATGATTGCAAGGAATAGAAAAGGAATGTATTCAGAATTTGGAATGGCCATTGTGATACAAGAAAATAAGAGAAAGCTGTGGTACAGGTGAGTGTGAGATTTTGGTAAGATAATTGAGTGTACAAATGTTTGAAGAGAAATTATGTAAGTGAAGAAATAAGTCAGATGGGAGAGAATGGCCTTCATATTATGAATATTATTTGAATGTTAATTAGAAGGCTGCTCCTCTTTCTGCTATGAGTTTCTTCTTTCTGTATCTCGGAGACAAGTAAATCTAACTGCATCAGTTTATTCATTGACCTTGCACAGTGGTAGCTGTGTCTGGTCTCCGTAAATCTCAGTTTTCCTTTGAACCCTGCCAATTCTTCTTCTTGATTTTTTTTCACTTAAATCATTCCACCTCATCATATAATCCTAAAGGCAACACTGCTTTGTGGACAACAGGTTCTTGCCAAAGACCAGAGTAGCTCTGAGGAATCAAAATGTGAACCCCAAGCTGAAGACTCCAGCACACTTCTGCTCTACACTCTAACAAAATAAGCCTCTTCACTAGGAGATCTGAGAGATAAAATTGTAAATCAGACTTCGATTTAACCCTCAATAACTTTATAATATAACACAGTAGCTGGCATTTACACATATAGTATTGCTTCCATATGAAGAGTAGTGGGTGACACAACACAGATAAAGACAAAATCCTATGCATGTTCATAGATGGGAAAATCTGGAAAAGCTTTGTGGACAAGGTAACACTGCACTGACATCATTGCAAAAGGATAGAACAGACCTAGAGGCAAGGTAGGCAACTGGGTCCACCTGTGATAAGTTAGAGAGTATATTAATGAGTATGAGATTTTAATAAAGGAATACATTATTATCTAAAAAGATTTGTTTAATTAAAAGTGTAGGAAACTTGGCTCTTTGGGACAAAGCCCTTATACATTAAAAGATATTATACGTATCATTATGAGCACAAGCAATACTTCCATTTTCCATAGTGAGCAGATCTAAATAGTGTAAGGATAAAATAAATAATGTTCTTTTTGAAAAGCAAAATATATAATTACTCCTATATCCCTTCTATACCTAAAAATACAATAAGCGCCTGATAATGTATGACTCTATCATAAGCTCAACCCATACATATTTAGAAAATTTTTTGGATTAAATAAATTACATAACATGCCTCGAACAAAATTTTAGAATTTTTATTGTGTTTTTTAAAACTATTATCTATATCTCATCAAATATTAAATCCAATATCACCCAGATGTTAACTATTGTCAACATTGTTGAATAACCTTCCCTAAATTTTTCCTTCCCATGCATCTACCATACACACACACAAACACATATACACACACAGAGCTGGATATACTATATATATAGGATTGCTTCCCATGTTTTGCTTTTATAAGCCCTCCCACAATAAAAAGCTTTAAACAAATATCAAATTGCTTTATTCTAGGATTTCTTCATAATAAACTCATAGGTGATAATTGCTTCAATCATGTATGTATATATGTATATCTATATACAATCTGTCATGCAAAATGTTTAACAGTTTATCTTCAAAATATTATATGAGAGTATCCAGTTCTACAAAACCTTAGCAATATTAAGCATTATCTTTCTTTTTTTTTTGTTTTGTTTGACTTGTACAGATTCATGGGGTACATGTACAATTTTGTTACATGCATAGATTACTGCATAGTGGTCAGAGCTTTTAGGGTATCCATCACCCCCAACAATACATTGTACCCATTAGGTAACTCTCATCATCAACCCCCTCCCATCCTCTCACCCTTCTGAGTCTCCATTATCTATCATTCCACTTTCTACGTCCATGTATACACATATTTTAGAACCCAGTTATGAGTAAGAACATATGACATTTGACTTTCTGTATCTGGCTTGTTTCACTTAAATTAATGACCTTCAGTTCCATCCATGTTGCTGCAAAAGACATGGTTTCATACTTTTTATGTCTGAATTGTATTTCTTTGTGCATATATACCATATTTTCTTTATCCATTCATATGTTGATAGACAATAAGGTTGATTCCATATCTTTGCTATTATGAATGGTGCTGCAATAAACATGTAAGTGCAGGTGTCTTTTTGATATATTGATTTCTTTTCATTTGAGTAAATACAAAGCAATGGGATTGCTGCATCAGATGGCAATTCTGTTTTTAGTTCTGTGAAAATCTCCATATTGTTTTCCATAGAAGTTGCACAAATTTACTTTCCCACCAACAGTGTACAAGAGTTCTCTTTTTCTCTGTAGCCTCGCCAACATGTGTTATTTTCTGTTATTTGTTTAGTAGTCATTCTGACTGGGATAAGATGATATTTCATTGTAGTTTTAGTTTGCATTTTTTGATGATTAGTGATATTGAGAACTTTTTCATATATCTGTAGGCGATTTGTATATTTTTCTTTAGAAAAATATCTATTCATTTTCTTTGCCCACTGTTTAACAGTGTTATTTGTTTGGTTGAGTTCTTTGAGTTCTTTGCATATTCTGAATACTAGTCCTCTGTCGAATACATAGTTTGCAAATATTTTCTCCCTTTCCGAGGGTTGTCTGTTCACCCTGTTGATTATTTCTTTTGCTGTGCAAAAGTTTTTTAGCTTAATTAAGTCCCATTTTTCTATTTTTGTTTTTGTTGTCTGTGCTTTTGTGTTCTTAGTTTTAAATTCTTTGCCTAGACCAATAGACAGAAGAGTTTCCCTAGTTTTTCTAATAGTATTTTTAGAGTTTGGAGTTTTACATTTAAGTCTTTAATCCATCTTGAGTTGATTCTTTTTATATATATAGTGAAAGATGGGGGTCCAGTTTCATTCTTTTGCATATGGCAATCCAATTTTCCTAGCATCATTTATTAAAAAGGGTATCCTTTCCCCAGTGTATGTTCTTCTGGGCTTTGTCAAAGATCAGTTGGCTCTAAATATGTGGCTTACTTCTGGGTTCTCTAGTCTCTTCCATTGTCTATGTGTCAGCTGGAGCAGTGTGGGCAGGTAGCTGTGGACAGTGCAGCCTGTCCACCCTTGGTCTCACAGCAGCCTGTAGCAGGATGGTGGGATTTGTCCTACGGATGCCTGGTACTGCCTGGTCTCTCCTCTCCCTCATCAGCCCAGTGACAGCTGTGTCAGTGTCAGTCCAAGCCCAGCCTAGGGGTGCGGTGCAGACCCCTGGTAGCTAAAAGCTCAAAATGGCACCAGTTGTGGGCCCAAAAGCAGGGAGATCAGGGCTCCATTCAGGTGGAGCCACATGGGTAAGAAACTGGGGGAGTGCAGTCTGCTCACAACTTGGTGTCACAGCAGTCTGTAGCAGGGCAGTGGGAACTGGCCTAGGGGTACATGGGCATGGCCAGTCTCTCCTCTCCCGCCTTGGCCTGGCAGCGGCTGCAGCAATGTCAGCCTGAGCCAGCCTGAGCTGCTGTGGGCTGAGACCAGGGAGACTGTAGCCTCTCTCAGGTGGAGCACCTGGTGTTAGAAGCTATGGAAAGTGCAGTCAGGCCTTGTCATTCTTTTACGTTGTGACAATCTGATATTTATTTTAAAAACATTTATTGAGAGCCTACTATAATCCAGTCTCTGTTGTAAGAGCTGAGAATCAGCTATAATTATGGACAGCAATCCCTGCTTTTCAAGAGCTTACATTCGAGTAGAGGGAGTCAGATAAACAAAACAAAAAGAAATACATGTAGAATAGATACTATAGTATGTTAACTTATATAGTATGTTAGAAGTTGATTTTGCTTTGAGGAAAAATGAAACAAGATATAGGCAATAGTGAATACAGGGTGGAGGTAATGGTGGGATTTTTCCATTAAAAAATTTTATTCATGCACTTATTTATATACATTCCTTTATTTGCTTTTTAGTTTATGTGTTTATGAGACCTTTTTTCTTTTGTGAATTATCTTCTCATATTCATAATCTATTTTTTCAAATTGGATATTTTTATTATTAAGTTATAGAATCTCTTCATAAGGTAAGTATCATATATAATATATTGATTTGTTATATTATATATTTTATTACTTAATAAGTAAATTATAAAATTAATGTTAAAAATATATACACTATATATGACATATAGTACAATATATATTTCCCACTAATATATTAATACAAAGCACAATTCATAATTGGTCTTTTAACTTTATGGTATTTTCCATATACATTTTTGTACTTTTGCCCATTTGGAGAGAAATTTACATCATTAAAATATTGACTCTCCCATCCAGTGATATAATGTATCCATGTCATTTATTTATACTTGTATATCATATTGTACTGTACTCTCTATTTTACTTCATAATGGTACTAAAGTGCAAGAATAGTGATGTAATATTTTCAGACCATTAATGACCAAGGGTAACTGAAACCACAGAAAGCAAAACCATGGGTAACAGGGGATTACTATATTAAATCATATACTATTTTATCTAGGATTTTTCAATACACACACATATGCATACATATGGAAGATTATAAGAGGTTTTATTGGACTTTCTTATTCAAATAATAGTTTAATTATTATTCTAGTTTTATCTAATGAATTGATAATCTGTCCCCTCTTTTGTTTTGGAATGCCTTTAAAAGTATATATTTGTTTGTTGAAATCTTGAAAAAATTCACATATAGAATTATTGAGGGCATGCCCTTGTTGGGGCATTAGATTTTAGAAAACTTTTCTAATTTTTCAAAGTCTGTATATCTAATCTGGTTTACTACTTTAAGTCCTTTTAGTACATTCTAGTTTTTTGCAAAATCAGCCTTTCAAACTTTATTGCTATTTTTGCACATTTATTTTCATACATTCTGTGTGCCTTTTTGATCTGTCACTATGTCTACTCTCTTATTGCAAGGGTGTATATTTCAACTTGTAGATTTGTGTATTTTATTATTGTTCCAAAAATAAGTTTTATTATTGTGTTTTTCTATATTACTCATGTCTTTTTTCCAACTTTATCAATCTTTTATTTATTACTTTTCCTAGCTTAAGTTAGTGTTTAAAATAGTGTTTATGATCTGTGATATTTGCCTTTAAAAGTATAGCAAACATATTAACTTAGTGTATGAATTATGAAATTCAGCTTTCCATTTATATTTTGTCAACTTTATCCATCAAAGATCAAGAGAGGAATTTTAATGTTTCCTACTAAAGTTAAAATTTTGACAATTTTTTGTTAATTTTAATAACTTATTTTATAATCACATACTATGTTAATTGGCATATAAACATTAGCTAGTATATAATCATTGTCAACTTTACCTTTAGTTTATAGAAATCATGCCTATTTTACTAATTAAATTATTTTACCCTTAAATTCAGCTTTCTTTTATATGTTAGTATTACTGATTCTTTCTTTTAATTTGAATTTACTCAATATATATTTCCTTCTTTATTTACATACTATGTTTTGTTATTTTAGTGCATTTGTTTCATATATAACAAATAGCCAAATGCTATTTTTTGACCAAATCCAGACCCTTTAGCTCTTATAGGGGACATTTATAAATTCTATAGAGAGGATAGAATAAATGAAGAGTAAGAGATTCCTCATTTGAAAATAGGCACCCAGGGACTTCTAGGATTTTCAGAAACATGAGGCAGTAAATTCCTCACTTTGACCTAAATCTTAACTGTGTTTATGAAATTGAAGCCAAATTAATCTCCCTTGCATCTCAAATAATTCTGACTCATGAAGTCTTACTTCTGTCACCCTTATAATAGACTTCTGGATATTTATAGTGCCTGGCTGTTTTCTCTTTTCTTTTCATATTTTTTGCTATATCTCCAATGTTCCTATTACTATATAGTGTCTCCAAAAATATAAAACCTTTAGTTACTTTTATTCCAGTAGTGGATGCCTATATATTTAAACATTTGAACTTCTATTTTTCTTTAATGTAATGATTCATTTTAGAATGGATCACTTTTTACTCCCCATTACATGAGCAGTTTGTGTGCTGTTTTTCCTCTGACATCCCATAATTATCACATTATGTAGCACAATCCAGATTTTAGAATCAGATTAATGGTATTAATTTAATTGTTACAGTATGCATTTAACATCTGCATTATATCCCTTTAGCAATTGTTTAGAAATCAACTCAAGTTTTTCTGTGCCTATGGCCACTTAGTTCTCTTACAATCTATTTTGCCCATATTTGAGATCATTATGTTTATTCATTTCTCAGATGGCCAAAGTATTCTTCTAAATATTTTTTTCAGAAAAGATATTTGGATTCTCTATTTTGTGAATCTTTACATGAATTTGTTTGCCATTTCATATGTCAAATTAGTTAGAATCACGTTTCTATTCTATTTGTCATATTAGTTAGAATCAGAAAATCTCAAGTAAACAATGGCTTTCAAAACAGTAAACCTTATTTCTCTCATACACAAAAGAAATTTGAGCATAGGAAGTCAAGGCCAGATATGGTATACTATTAATTTTCTTGATGATCTTGGCTTTGTGTTCTGCCATCCCTAAATCATACGTCATGTTCATGATCCAAGATTGTTCGTAAGTGCCAGTCATCATATTCACTTTCCAAGCAGGGCAATGAAGAAAGAGAGAGAGAAGAAAATGATGTTCTTCTCTTATAAGAAGAATTACTAGAAATTTACAAACTACTTCCAGTCACTTCTCATTGTGCTATTAGGAAAAAAATTAGTCATGTAGACACATGCAAAGATAAAATTGAAGAAGAAAATAGAAATTAGAAGGTACCTATAATTTCTGGCCATATAACTGAGCATTATTTTTATTGAATATATAAAATTTGGGGGATTAAACATTTTTCTAAAATCTCTGTAAATATTGTGCCATCATTGATTGCCTTTCTTCTTTTAAAAAATGTGTGTAATTTTCCAGATTTTTATTTTTTGTAGGTAATATCTTATCTTCTTCTTCTCCACAATAGATGCTTGTGGAATTTATTTGTCTCCAAAATTACAAAAGCAAATGTGTATATCTTAATATATTTTTTCATTTTTCTCCTTATTAATTTATTTAGTAATCACTAGACTCTTGAAATCTTAAAAGTATAGATGCTCCTTGGCTTACAATGGAATTACATCTCTATAAGCCCATTGTAATATAGAAAACTTGTAAAGTCAAAACTTCTTAAATCAGTGGCCATCCATATAGCTGTACTTCCTCTCAGGAAAATTTTCTTCTATGATGTCTTTGATTATTATTTCTCTTCCATTTACTCTGCTTTTATTCTCTGGCATTTGTATTATAAATATATTGGCTTTCTTAGCACTCTACTCTCAATAACTGATCTTTCCTCTCTTTACTTGTTTTCTAAGTCATTAATTCAGATTGCCACTTAAATTTCCTCATGTATGTAAGGTTTGTTTTCAAATATTTGGTAATAATGTTTTTCTACAGGAACAAGAGTTCCTAATCTCAGATTGTTCCACGTTAATGCACACAATGTTTTTTCAAATTTCCTTGTGAATAAAAGATGGTCTTTTTTCTTTGTTTTCCTGTTTCATGAAGTAAGTCTATTTCACAGGATTGAATTTGTACTGATTTTTCAGCACATCTTCTTTTGAACTACTAAGTCTTTTCACATACCTGGTGATTTTTCTCTACCTGCACATTCTTAAACAGGGAGTTCTGTTTGTCTAGCAATATGACTTGTGGTTTATTTTTTAGAGATTGTGTTGAAAGTTTTCTTCTCCTGCCAAAACAGAAGAGAAAGTTTATGTTTTCTGTGGTTTGAATGTGACAGACTAGGAATCCAGATGGCCATAAGGCACGGAGATGGATATTTTTTTCTTTTTCTAGCAGGTCCTTCCAGTCACTAAAGCAGGTGACTGATTTCTGGCCCACCACCCTAGCCTATAAGTTGGCCAAGAAATAGTTTTAAATTGAATTTTTCAAATGAAAGGTAAACGTTACTCTGAAGCTAAGCTTTTAGGAATATCCCTTACTATTGCAAGTGGTTGCTTTTCATCTATGTTTGTTGAATACCAAGAGGTGTTTCAAGAAAATTGCTGTGGCTATTCATGTAAGTACAAAGAATTTGACATATACTACTCATTTCAAGATTATATAACTGGCTATCACCTGCAATTCTTATGATTCCAAGCTTAGGTTTTCATTTTTCCAGTATTCTAGCAAGGAAAACTATCCACCTACCTAATAGGCAGGTTTCTCTTTTGCCTCCATCTGCTTGATATTTTCCAACAACTTTTCAAATATGCTTTGTATTTGAAATTTCTGAATTTGAAAATCTGTATTTCAATGTAATGATAGATATATTCTTGTTTTTAGACCTCTTGGATAATTTTAATGATATTTGGGAAGTGAGACTTAGCAAATGCATGTACACAAATAACCATTTTAAAACTTGAATCTGAAAATGTGGTTTTTGAGCCAAACCATTGCATAAAAGCCAATTTTCCAAACTACAGATATGGTTTAAAATGTTTCAACTGCTTACAGTATGTGATTATTCAGGATAAAATGTTTCCATTATTTTGAGAAAAATGAACTTGTTTTTTAAAATATTGGTAAGCCTTATGCATACATGAATATCATAAGGTTGAAAATATGCTAACTTTATCTAAAAACCAGGCTTAGTCCAACTTGTGAGGGGTGCTAAATTGATAAATAATACTCCAATATTTCAGAATTTACAGAACAGAATTATCTGATTGATATTTTTCTCATAGTATATCTTAACTAAATCAAATGCTAAAACTGTCAATAGTCTCCCTGACCTTAAGACTTTTGGTGCAAATTTTCATTTTTAATTAAATGTTTCTAATACCTACTTGGTAGATTAAAAGCTATTTTTGTCTGGTTAATATTGATTAAACATATTACAGTGTGGTTTTTATATTTTCCAAGAGAGAAAAATATTATTAATCCCATGCATGCCCACAAGCGGCAAATGGGGACAAGAGACAAAGAAAAGACAAGTTTGAGCAACATCATTGGAACCCTAAGCCAAGTCTTTCCTGAAGCCATTCCTACTCCTGGACTATTCCATTCATTCTCCAGTCATATTAGGCTTCTTTTCCCTTTGCTAACTCTTTTGCAACTCCTGGTTTGCTTTGAAGAGGGCAAACTCATCCTCACTCTGCCCATAGAATCTGCTATTCCCTTCCCTCACCATCTGTGTCACTCCCTCCCTCACTTCCTTCAGGTCTCTGCTCAAATATCAGCTGCTCAGAGAATCCCTGCCTGATGCTCTTCTAAAGAAGTGTTTTGGGTCATTCTCTACAACTTTCCTCTGCCCAAGTTTCCTCAATGAATTCAATGATATCTGCCATTATATAATGTAGTTGATTCTTACTTATAACTTCTCTGCTTCTTCCACAAAGGGCTTCTGATGGAAAGTAGGTTTGTCTGCCTTATCCCTGCGTCCCTAGCATCTAGAACCATACCTATCACATAATGGGCACACATGGCTAATCCAATAGTAGATTTTCTGTTACAACCAAAAGAATTGTAACTACAGATTGAGCATCACTAGTCCAAAAATCTGAAATTTAAAATGCTCTAAAATCCAAAACTTTTTGAACATCGACGTGATGCCACAAGTGGATGCCACACCTGACCACATGCAATGGGTCATAGTTAAAATGCAGAGGCACAACATTTATTTATTCAGCATTCTCAAGGGAAAAAAGACCGTCCCAGCCTCCTTCAGCTGTGATATATCTTTGCGTGCAGATTCCTTCATGCAAGCAGATCCACAAATTATAATAAAGTAAAAACTTTGTTTTGTACAAAAAATTATTTTAAATATTGTATAAAATTACATTATCTTCAGGCTATGTGTATAAGGTGTATATGAAACATAAATGAATTTTGTGTTTAGCCTTGGGTCCCAACCCCAAGATATCTCATTATGTGTATGTAAATATTCCAAAATCTGAAAAAGTCCAAAATCCAAAACTCTTCTGGTTCCAAGCATTTTGGCTAAGGGATACTCAATCTGTTTTCAAGTAGTATTATGCTAGTTTTCACAATACAGAAATTGAGGCTTAAATGGTTAAGTAAAAAGTAAATGGAGAGAGAGATTTCAAAGCCAAGTTCTGCCCGACTCCAGAGTCCTTAAAAGCTAGTTTCCACTGCTTTCCAAATTGCTGAGTCTATCAAAGAAGGGTTAAAAAATGTTTCTCTTCTGATTATTTCCATGTTTTCTTCTTCTAATGGATAATAAAATAATTTAATAAAATCTAATATTATTTTGTATTTAGTGATAAAAACTAATAGCTAGTTGTGATGATTAATTATATGTGTTACTTTGACTGGAACAAGGAGTGCCCAGATTAACATTTTTCTGCGGATGTGTCTATGAAGATGTTTAAGGATGAGATTACCATTTGAATCCATGGACTGAGTAAAGTAGATTGTGCCCCCAAAAGTGGGTGGACATCATTTAATTCCTTGGGGGCCTGAATAAAACAAAAGGCAAAGGAAGGAGAAATGCACCCCTTCTGCTTCCTGCCTGCCTGCTTAAGCTGAACATAAATCTTCTGCCCTCAGACTGGGATTTACACCATTGGCACTCCCTGGTACATAAGCTTTTGGGCATGGGCTGGAATTATACCTCCAGCTTTCCTGGGTCTGCAACTGACAGATGGTATGTCATGGGACTTCTCAGCCTCCATAATTGCCTGAGCCAATTGCTCATAATAAATCTCTTTCTATGTATATTCTATTGGTTCTGTTTCTCTAGAGAACCCTGAATAATATACTAATGAACTCTTGCCAAGCACAGATTCTATTAGATGTATCCTTGGTAAGTAGAAAAATTTACTGGACTGCTATACTTTTTAAGTTGCTAGTAAGGCATATGCAGTGTCTATATACTCAATGTGAGCATATATCCATATTTGCCTGGGACAATCCTGATTTATTTCTGGTATTGTTCTGGGTTAGCAATGAATATCACTCCTTTTACTCTAAAATATCCTCATATATATGTATAACCCTTCCTAAACTTAATCCACATAACCTTATGAGCAATAAATTGGCATGTTTCTTTAATTGCTTAGAATTGCTATTCTGCCTCATTCGTGCAACAGAAATATACTACTTTTCTGCAGCATGCTAGCAATTCCTATACACAGAGCATTCATAGGTGAATCGGCAAGTGTGTAAACAACCCACAGCACTACACAGGAAAAGAACTGGGAGGGAAAAGGAAGCTAGATCTCAAACTTGTTCACTTACTTCCATTTCTACAGCTGGCATTCTTTTGCAAACTGCCTTTATCTTTTATTGGGAACATTGCATTAATCCCTAAGTAGGTTCCCCACCTCTTCTTTTCTCCCCATGCTATCTCTTAGCACACTGCAGCCAATATGCCCATTCAAAACCCAAAGTGGATCTTATCCACCTATTGTGAGGATGAAATGAATGTCTAAACCCAGGTGCTCTTGGAAACAGATTGTGGTAAAAGCTTATTTGTTAAGACTATATGGAAGAATTCAATGCCAGGAAAGAAGAAATGAAGGAAAAAGAGAGTGAAGCAAGGAAGGAGGGAGAGGAAATGGGAGATGTGTTACTGACAACTGGCCACTTCTGAGTGTCATGACCAGTGACTGTTCATCTCCCAAAGGCCCCTGTGTACTACTGTGTCTCAGGACAATCTGTGGATGGCAGTGGGGGCCCAGGGGTGAGAAGATTTTATCTTATATCTTCTTTCATTGGTCAAAGTTTTGTTTTTCAGTTTATCTCCCCTTCGCTTCCAGGTTGGGCAAGTAGGGGAGCCTCATGGGTTCTGGAATGACTATATATCTGCAGCCACAGAAAGAGAAGAAACCACAGTGATGGAGAGGGAGAGATGTAACAGTGAGGCATGAGGCAAAGTGCACCTGAGTTGTACTCAGAGTAATTTGTTTTGCAGGGGTCAGAATTAAGGTGGAGGTTGTTGCTAAGAGCAGCCTCGGATACAGTGAGGCTAAGAGGATCTGAAATGGTACAAAAAAGTTTTCTGATAGAATAAGTTAACATTGAGTGCCTAGATGCAAGCCTGTCATATTAGCAGCACCCAGTAAATGTTATCAATCTATTACTAAATTATTATTATTAAATAAAAACATTTGAAACAAGGAAGTGATGGTTATAAACACATTATAAATACCACTCAGTAAACATATGAAGGCTTCTTGTATTCATAATTAGTGTTCACTAATTCATCAGTGTTTATCAAGCATATGCTTTTTCCAAGACAGCAGCATGGGACCAGTAAGCACAGTGGTGAACAATCAAAAATGTCCTCTATCCTCATGAGAAGGTAGAGTTAAACTTGAATTAAGTACATGATTATGAATTAAATCATGACTGGAGAAATATACTGTCCCCTTAGAGCATATAAAGGAGAGATTTTACCTGTTTGGGGGAAAATATAATCAAGAAAGTGCACAGAAGTAACAATTTAGACAAGAGGCAGGGGAGAAAAGGGGCATTGTGGGCAGAGACGGCAGCATGGATGTGAAGGTTAATTTTTTGTTAACTTGGCTAGGCTGTTGTATCTAGTTTTTGGTCAAACACCAGTCCCAATGTTATTGTTAAGGTAATTTCTCTCTTTTTTTTAGAAAAGACTAAGGTTTAAATGATTAGACTTTGAGTAAAGCAGATTACCTTCTCTAGTGTGGGCAAATCTCATCTAATCAGTTGAAGACCTGGATAGAAAATACTAAAGTCCTCCCCTAAAAGAAGGAATTCTGCCTGCAGATTGCTTTAAACTTCAGAATGCAACATAAACTCTCCCCTGCACCTCCAGTCTGCTGGCCTGCTCTGCAAATTCTGGATTTGACAATTCCCACAATCATGTGAGCCAATTCTTTTCTTGTGAACCTTGAGTAATACAGCTGGAAAAAGGCCCTAAGGCCAGAGACATCACAGTTTGTACAAGGTTCTAAGTAAGGGCCACTGTGATAGAGTGAGGGGCAGGTAGTGTAAGTGGAGCCTGCAAAAGAAGTCAGGAGGCAGATATCCATTACCCTAAGACAGTGGCATGGATATTTCATCTTTATTTTGAGTGCAATGGAAAGCCATTAAATGTGTTTGCGTAGGTTGGATTGGAAACATTTGGCCTTGATATCTGGAGACTTATGCAATATTACTACTGGTGAAGGTCGTGTAACACTGAACTAGGCTGGGGCCAAAAGAGAGAGGAGTCTGAAGACTTCCTTGGCTGTCCCTGTTGTGTTCATAATGTAGTTGCAGCTCTCCTCAAATATTGCAAAATGCCTGTAGCAGTTGCTAGTGAATTCCTGAATTCTGGGGCAAAGGTTTCCTCTCCCTTATCTGCATCTGTAGCCATGGAAATGGTTTTATAGATGATACCAACTTCTTCTAGGCCAGAGAGGTAAGCCTCATTTTAAATTCCTATTCTCAATTCTAAATGGGGTCTTCAAATCTTCTCTGAAGCCTATTCTATTTTGTTAGTACTTTCATTTTCTCCCAGAGCTCTCAATATTTCATAACTTCTTCTTCTTTCCCTTAAAATCCCACACCTTATCATTTCACAGCACCTCACTTCCCCAGCCAATTCCCAGCTGGAAGGCTCCTCTCACATTTATGGTGGAAACAGAAGTCATCAGAAAGGAAGTCTTGCCTTATGTTTAAGTCTGTCATCCATCATGAGTTATTTTTGTGAGAGGTGAGAGGTGAGAGGTGAGGATCCTGTTTATTCTTCTACATGTGGCTATCCAATTTTCCCAGCCTGATTTATTGAATAGGGATTCTTTTCCCCATTGTATGTTTTTGTCTGCTTTATCAAAGATCAGATGGCTAAATTAGGATGGTTTTAGACCTGAGTTCTCTGTTCTGATCCATTGGTCTATGTCTCTGTCCTTGTGCCAGTGCTATGTTGTTTTGGTTACTATAGCCTTGTATTATAGCTTGAAGTCTGGTAAAGTGATGCCTCCCAATTTTTTCATTTTGCTTAAGGTTGCTTTGGCTATTTGGGGTCTTTTCTTGTTTCATATGAAGCATAGAATTATTTTTTCTAGATTTGCAAAAAAAAAAAAAAAATAAGACATTAGTATTTTAATGGGGATTGCATAATAAACTTAAACCCAAGGCATGAAACCATAAGAATTCTAGAAGAAGAGGTTGGAAAAATTCTTAAAGATGTCAGCCTAGGCAAAGAATTCATGAAGAAGACCCCCAAAGGCAATCACAGCAATAACAAAAATAAAGAAATGGGTCTTTGTTAAATTAAAAACCTTCTGCACAGCCAAGGAAACAATCAGTAGAGCAAATAGACAACCTACAGAATGGTAGAAAATATTTGCATGTTATGCATCTACTAAAGGGCTAATAACAGAATCTACATAAAGTTCAAGCAAATCAGCAAGAGAACATCAAACAACCCCATTAAAAAGTGGGCAAAAGACATGAACAGAAGCTTTTCAAAAGAAGACAGACTAATGGCCAATAAACATATGAAAAAATTCTCAACATCTCTAATCATCAGGGAAATACAAATCAAAGCCACAATGAGATATCACCTAACTCTAGTGGGAATGTTTTTTATCAAAAAGCCCCCAAACAACAGATGCTGGCAAGGATGTAGAGAGAAAGGAACACTTACACACTGCTGGTAGGACTGCAAACTAGTTCAACCTCTATGGAAAGCAGTACAGAGATACCTCAAAGAACTAAAAGTAGACCTACCATTTGATCCAGCAATCCCACTACTGGGTATTTAACCACAGGAAAAAAAGACATTTTATAAAAAGGACACTTGTACTTTAATGTTCATAGCAGCACAATTCACAATGGCAAAGATGTGGAAGCAACCCAAGTGTCCATCAATACATGAGTGGATTAGTAAAATGTGGTATATGCATACCATGGAGTATTACTCAACCATGAAGAATAGTGAACTAATACCTTTTGTAACAGCCTGGATGGAACTGGAGACCATTCTTCTAAGTGAAGTATCACAAGAATGGAAAAACAAATACCACATGTACTCACTATTAAATTGGAGCTAAATGATCAACACTCATGTGTACATATGGTAGCAAAATTCAGTGGAAATCAAGTAGGTGTGAGGGAGGCAGAAGGGATGGGTAAATTCACACCTAATGGATACAATGCATTATCTGGATGATGGGCACACTTATAACTTTGACTCAAACTATACAGAAGTAATTCATGTAACCAAAACATTTGTACCCCTATAATATTTTGAAATAAAAAAAAAGAAAGTCTTTCTTTATAGCTGTCATCTTAACCCCTCTTGAATTCTCCACCTCCAACTTCATCTCTTTCTCTCTCTGATTTCAATTGCAAAGGTGTCCCTCCATCTTTCAAAGATGAATCCTTTGATTACTCAGGTTGGCATCAACTTTTCTCTTGTCACCTCCAAAATTTTATCTCTTTGGTTATCCCTCTGCTTATATGTTTAACTTTCCCCTTTCTGCTGAATTATCTATCTGGATAAAAACACTTTAGCATTTTCCTTTAAGGATAGAGGAGGAAGAGGAGGAGGTAGATCTGTCATTATTTCTCCAGCCTTCTCAAGTATTTCTCCATGTCTTCTCTCTTCTTCTCTTCCTCAAATAGTATATTCCATGTAATAAGATGAATCAAGGTGAATGATGTAGGTATTGTGATGTAGCATTTAAAACTTATGGATTGTTTATTTCTGGAATGTCTTATTTAATAACTTTAGACCATAGTTGACCATGGGTAACTAAAACCATGGAAAGTGAAATCATGGATGGAAGGGGAGACCACTGTACTCTTTATATGAGAGAAAAGCAAGTATTTATTATCATTTGGTGAAAAATACACAGAATAGCCAACAGCTGATGAAAGGACACCCAGATAAAGGCAGAAATGCTCCTAAATTGCCCTGGAGGCCTCTTGGGTGAGGTAATGTGTCATCTAAGGAAAAGGAGTTTTAAAATGAAAATGTTAAAGGAAATATGACATTAATATCTTAGATCCAATTATTTTACTAGGTTGAGGGACCCAAGTGAAATGGTATCCAGAATAGGTGCATTTTGGGGAGGAGGTCAAAAGAAAACAGACTGCTCAAAACATACACTTCAGCAGATATTAATTCTACAATGTGGACTGAGCTCACACAATGGGCATCAAATATCTCCTTTACTCCTCAACAGCCCTGCCACTTAGGTACTCTTATTATTACTGAATTTTTAACAGACGAATAAGCCCAGGATCAATCTGAATAACTTTCCCAAGGATCCAGCATCAGAAGGTGAAGGAGTCAGGCGTGATGGTTAATTTTATATGTCAACTTGACTAGGCCACAGGATGCCCAGATAGCTGATTAAACATTATTCTCAGTGTGTCTGTGAGAGTATTTCCAGAAGAGATTAGCATTTGGATCAGTGAACTTAGTAAAGTAGACGGCCCTCCCTAATGTGGGCAGGCACCGACTGCATAGAGCAAAAAGATGGAGGGAGGATGGAGGGGGGTGAGTTCTCTCTCCACCTGGCTACTTGAGCTGACATATCATCTTCTTCTACTCTGGGTGCTCCTGGTTCTTAGACCTTCAGACTTAGAGTGGAATATACATCATTGACTCTCCAGCTTTCAGGCCTTTAGCTTTACTATCAGCATTCTCTGGAGACTGACGAATATAATAGGACTCAGATTGAGATAATGTAACTTCGACCCTGTTGTCTTGACAGTCACTCCACATTCTCTCCAGCAGCAGTTAAGATGGAATTTCTGAAAAATGAAAGTTCGGACAAGGATGCAGTAGCGAGTTTCAGGGAAAGATGAAGACAGAATGAGTAGAATCTGGCATGGGGCATTGGCCTCAGGGGCCGAGGCAGTGTAAGAAGTGAAATGGTTTACCTGTCCAGGATATGTCCTAAGGTGACGTGGCTTCAGAAAAGTCTGGCAGCCGGGAAAGGCAGGCTCAGCCAGCATTCCTTATAGCTATGGAATTAGAGTGTCTGCCAGTTCTCCATCAGCTTCCCTCTCCAGATAAAAGCACAAAACTGCTTCACTGGATGTTAGAGAATGGTCCACAAGAGGAACTCCTTCAAAATCTCTTGGATTTCAAAAAACTGCACCCAAGTGATAAGTTTCAGCTGTTTTTCCAAGTTAAAATCCAATTCTCACCCTTTAAATTTTTCCTTAGGGCTCTAAAGGACATTTGGAAAATAATATTAATATGGCAGAAATTGCTAGTTGTACGGTTAAAGAAATCTTGTTTGGATCATTTTATTGCCTTGTCAGTAAAATATTAAAACTTTCATGATTTATTTACTTTAAAATATTCTAGACTTTTCCAATGTTGTTGAATACACAATATCCTGACTTATAGACTGGTTAATTTGCTATTGAGAAACATATTTTAAAAAGTAAACATCACCCCATATCTTTACTGAATTTTTAAGCTCTTATTTAAAATGGTATAATTAATTTTTGTTTTGCAATGGCAGTTTAATGTTAGTTTTTCTGAACTTCTCATGTGCATTATGGAAATCCCCTTGATCACAGCTATGACTAATTTATTTTTAATTACATACTGATATTGCTTAACTTCCTCTAAGTTTTGGCAGTTTTCTACTATTCAACGCAGCAATCTTTTCATGAGAAGAAAATATTTACTCCAAAGTGAAAACACGTTTCTCTGTGGGTGTTCTAATGTATTTGTCGCTTTCCAATTCTAGACTATTTTGGCATTGAAAGTGTATATTTGACCTTTGTAGAAGGTTTTGAAAAAGCTATCTATCATGTTTGAGTTATTTCTCAACATCTTTGAGTTAAACTTTGTTTAGAATTTTGCTTTTTGCAAATACTGACAAAAGAAGGAAGCAACATCAAGTTCATATTTAGAAATTCATATTTAGATTGTGAATGTAGTTATTTGGGTTACTAGCATGTATATGGAAATACGATGAAGCTAGGATCTGAATGGACAAATAAGACTGTGAAAGAGTATGTACATTAGATATTAATATTTTCATTTTTAAAATGAGGAGATTCAGACTCAGAGAAGTTAAGTGACATGCCCAAGGTCACATAAGGATAAATAAAACCTGCTGTTGGGGCCTAACACTCATGCTCATTTTACTATATACCACATAGTCTTTGTATTTTGGCATTTCTGAATGAATTCCATCCATTGAAAGGGAAATGTGGGGGAAAATGGAAACAGAAGAGTGATGAAAAATTTTTGTGGCTTTGAGACAATAAACAAATCATGCTTTAGTCAGCCATTTTCCTACCTCCCACCCAGCTTGGAACATTTGGTCAGACAATAAAGCATTTTTTTTTGTTCCAGTAATGCTGCAAATTGCTCCAAGAAATAAAGGACAAAGAGAAATTAAAAATAAATACATGACATGATCCCTGATCTGAGGGAATATACAATATAGATAGGAGGAAGATATGCACATAAACTAAGGAAAGAATGATTTTATAAAGCGATGTATTAGTAAGTGCAAATTAGTATGTAAATAAGCACCAAAATGCCTGGCCAGGCCATAGGGATGGGAGTGGGAGTGGACTTTTATTATAATCATATGTAATACTCATGAAAGCTTACTTGAAGAAGATTAATTTGAACCAAATTTACACAAGAAAGGAAATAAGAATAGGTGGGAAAAAGAGGAGAAGGCAAGTTAAATGTTCAAAGAGTGATGACATTAGCTTGACTTAAATAAAGGGAAATGTAATTGGGAAAACTAATTGGGAAACTAATTGGGAAAAAAACTAGAAACATTTGGAATTGGTAAAAACCATTGAATTCTGGATTTAAAAGTCTGCCTTTGATAATGAAATCTTCAAAAACAGTCAATTAATGAAAAGACTCATTAAGATTTTGTCCTTTTTGATGCCTCCAATGCAAAAGTTCCCAAATTCCATCGTTTCGGTCAGTTCTGTCTTAATTCCGCAAGCCAGGAACCTGCATCATCCATAACTGCTCCCACCCGCTCACTCTCCCTCCCCCAATAAAATTCATTCCAAGTCCTGGCAATTTCATGTTCTGAATTTCTTGTAAATCCATCCAATTCTCTCCATCACTATCCCCACAATTCTAATGCAAGTGCCCGTTGTCTTTCTCCTGAATTACATTATTAAAATAGTCTAACATGTCTACCCTCAACAAACCATTCCACTCTGCAATGCAATCCAATATCTCATTGCATCAAATCTGAGCATGTGGCCAGGCTGCTTAAAATTCGCATAAATTGTCCTACAAAGCCCTTCATCAGTGGTCTCCACCTATCTTCTCTACCCTTACCGTGCTCTCTTTGCACTACACACCCTGACCTTTCACCTCTACCTGCACTCATCCCAATTCCTTTGAGAGGAATGGCCTCTGCTTTTAATATTCTTTTCTCCTTTTTGATCCTGTTAATATGAACTAATTCTTTGGCCTTTCTCTTAATCACCACACCCCATGGCATCCTCCCCTGACTTACCTGACTAGGTCAAATCTGTATCTTAAGCTCTTACAGTACCATCTATCTACCTCTCCCCTGAAGCACTTAGCACCACTGCTATTTCACATTTATTTCTGTGACCATTTGATTAAAGTTTGTTATTTTCACTAGGATATAAGTTCTATGAAGTCTGAGAATGTCTTTTTTTCTTTTTTTTCTTTTTTTTCTTTCAGTATATTACAGGAGTACAAATGTTTAGGTTACGCATATTGCCTTTGCCCCACGCGAGTCAGAGCTTCAAGCGTCTCCATCCCCCAGACGGTGCGCACCACACCCATTAGGTGTGTATATACCCATCTCCTCCTCCCACTCCCATCTGTCTGACACCTGATGAATGTTATTACTATATGTGCACTTAAGTGTTGATCAGTTAATATCAATTTGATGGTGAGTACGTGTGGTGTTTGTTTTTCCATTCTTGTGATACTTCGCTTAGTAGAATGGGCTCCAGCTCTATCCAGGATAATACAAGAGGTGCTAGATCACCATGCTTTTGTGGCTGAGTAGAACTCCATGGTATACATATACCACATTTTATTAATCCACTCATGTATTCATGGGCACTTGGGTTGTTTCCCCAAAAGAACAAAAGACAGTCTATAAAAAAGACATCTGCACTCAAATGTTTATAAGAGCACAATTCACGATTGCAAAGATGTGGAAAAAACCCAAGTTCCTGTCTTATTCTTTTTTCTTAACACTGTATCCCAAGTGCCAAAAACATTGCCTGGTGCATAGTAGACACTCAATTATAATCTGAGTCAATGAATAATAGCAATGTTTTTTAGTCTAGCTTTATGCCAGGTATTACTCTAAGCATTCTAACTATTCTAACTATTCTATTCTTATTGTATTGCTATTCCCTTTAGTTTCCAAAATAACTCCATGAAGGTGGTTTAATTATTTTTTTTTCATTATATAGAAAAATAAAGAGTTTAAGTAAATTGTTCAAGCTTATATGGGTTGATTATAAGTGATAGAATCAGGATACAGAACTAGTCTAATTCCCTATTCTGTATTCTCAATGCTACAGATGCCACTACAAGTTTGTCAAAAGGATGGGTGGACAGATACCTGAATAGTCAAATGAGTTAATGTCAGCAGTCAGTTTTTAGAAACAGGTGTTATTGGGAAAGCAGAAAAAGGAGGAAGAAAGGCGAGCCTTTTGTAAATGCTGTCAGTCCCCTCAATTTTACAGGTTTTGTCCATTTTCTCCAAATGAGTTTCACAAAACTCTCAGCTATCACCTTCCACAACTAGACACATCTATTCTAAGTTGTAAATTCCTCTGGAACATACTATTTTTATATCTTATTTTTGAGTGGTACACAGTATAGTAGGGTTCTCTTGAGTAGAATTTATTTGTACTTTTTTTTTGACAATTTAGCTATTATTTAATGACCATTGAGATTTCAGTAATTTCATTTTATTTCTGATTTTTACTCAAAACAAAAAATCAAGACTACCACTCATGCAGAATACAGATTGAAAAGCAATGGCTGTAAGGTTAAGCATGCTCTCCGAATTAATAACAGTTTTACCAAGCGGTTTTAATAAGCACAGCCTTGTAGTATAGTTTGAAGTCTGGCAAATTAATACCTCCCATTTTGTGTTTATTGCTTAAAATTGCTCTTGCTAAACGGGGTCTTCTCTGGTTCCATACAAAGCATAAAA
>CM052437.1:80810213-80857587 GCA_028533085.1 Varecia variegata
GGGTTCCAACTCTATCCAGGAGAACCAAAGAGGTGTCGTATCAGCATTATTTCTTATAGCTGAGTAATACTCCATGGTATACAAATACCACATTTTACTAATCCATTCATGGATCGATGGGCATTTGGGTTGTTTCCACATCTTAGCAATTGTGAATTGTGCTGCTATAAACATTCGGGTGCAGGTGTCTTTATTGTAGAATGACTTATGTTCTTCTGGGTAGATGCCCAATAATGGGATAAAGAAAACCGATAGTATACATGCTCAAACACAAAATCATGTTTTTAAAGAAGTATTTTTACAAAGGACTCTTGACTTATATTTAGCTCTGGTTGCTGACATTAGTGAGCCAAATTATTTCACTGTGTCTATATTCCCATAAGGGGGAAACAAGCAGTATTTTCTCACTTAACTGGCTCTAGAATAAAGAGTTCTTACTGTGTTCCTACTGTACGTCCAAAGTTAAACAATATATTAAAATAATGTTTTAGTAAAGTTTTATTAAACATGATTTTTGTGTTATTAATAACATATTGATTTGTACATTTCCCCCCAAGACCCATTTCTCTATCTCTCTATGGACTACAAAAAGGGAAGAAGAAATTGAACTTTTTATTTGTATATTAATTATTAAAACTAACAACTATTGATACTAAGATGGTCAAAAATTTAAGGAAGGGGAAGATGCTATTTACTTAAAGCAGAAAATCCTAGTGTCAGTCACCACAGCCCCTCAATCTCCCACAAGGGGTACCACCCTCTTGTGTAGTGGCCCTCAATCTCAGCTTCAAAAATTCTGATGTTCAGGACATATCCTGAATCAATGAACCCTTTGGGTGTGTGATACATAATTTTATGTGTCAATTTGACTGGGTCATAGGGTGTCCAAATATTTGGTCAAACATTATTCTGACTGTTCTTGTGGGGGTGTTTTTGGATGAACTGAATATTTAAATTGATAGACTGAGTAAAACAGATTGTCCTCCCTGAGTTGGTCTGCCAAATTCAATCAGCTGAAGTTCTAATTTTGATTAGAACCAAAAGGCTGACCCTCCCCTAAATAAGTGGGGATTTCTTCTGCCTGACTGCTGGAGCTGGGACATCTGTTTTCTCCTGTTTTCAAACTTACATTGAAACATCAGATCTTCCTAGATCTCTAGCGTGCTGGCGTTTGGACTAAAACTGGGAATCAGCTCTCCTGAGTCTCCAGATTGCTGAAAGTCGATCTTGGGACTTGTCAGTTTCCATAATTACATGAGCCAATTCCTTATAATCTCTCTGTCTCTCTCCCCTCCCCCCTCACACACACACACACACACACACACACACACACACACACATTTTCTGTTGTTCTGTTTCTATGAAAAACCCTACTAATACAGGATGGAGTATAGACATCACTATTTTTAAAACTTTCAGATTGCTTCAGTGTGCAGCAAATGTTGAAAGCACTGTGCTGGTACATTTAAGAAAATTTACAATTGCTGTTCCAAATTATGTGTGTGTGTGTATGTGTGCACACGTGCATACATGTACTTTGTTCCCTGTTCCACCACAGGCAAACACTTATTTTTCTACTGATTTAATCCTGAAATGGATGGGCTACAGTTACCCATGGGTGTATGATGTGATCCCTTCAAAGGATTCAAAAGGGATAGAGGAAAGCATAGGTCTCATCTACTTTTAGGGTCTGGTTCCTTACATTTCTCCATAATATCACTACTCAGAGCTGTACAGACGCTTTAGATTTTAACAAAGAGTTGGAGAAAGCAAAAGGCCTTATATTAGTTACTAATTTTAAAATGCATGCTAAATTACTTTCCCATAATGCAAGGGGGGATTGTCTAAAAAGTCAAAGTGTTCACAAGATGCCTGTGTTAGCACAAAAAGCTAAGTTTCTATAACAAAGACACTGTAAAACACAGTGGCTTGAGTAAGACATTATCTTATTTCTCTCTCACATGAAGTTCCAAGGTGGGTATTCCAGGTCTTGTGGGCAGTTCTACTGCACCCAGACATTCTAGGATCCAGGGTTCTTCCATTACTGTCTTCCATCATCCACTAGGCCATTTTCATTATCTGCATGAACAAAATATGAACAGCTTTTGAGGTTCACTGTGGTTTCCACCTGGCTGAAAGAGGAAAAGAGCAGAAATCAGGCATGGCCATCACCCTAAAACACTGGCCTGGAAGTGGCATAGCCATTAAAGATAACTCAGTCACACAGCTGTACATAACAGAGTCTGGGATATGTAGTTTATCTATGAACCCAATAAGAAAAATAAATGAATTTTGGTGGGAAATAACAGTACCTTGACACAATCATCTGAAAATTCCCGGTTTCTAAGCCACTTCCACTGCGCTGGGTGGGAAGGAGGGTATTTAACTTTTACTGAATTACTAATTTTCTTCTTTTAAACTTCCATAATTTTTATTTTTCATTATAAAGATCCTGACTTATTTCAAAAAATAATTTAGAAATGTATGCCAAAATTTATAAAATAAAATTGAATAGAAAAAGGAGAGTGGAGAAATAGCCAAAATCTGTAAAATACCATAGAGTAAAAGCAAACAGTTAAGTAAACTCTATTAGGAAAATAAGGCTAAGACTGTCATATTCTTAGCATGCATAAATATGAATGATTACATAATATCTATGGTATGTACAAAATTCAGCTTTGAACTTCCTAGCAGTAAAAGAAAATAGAAAAACAATTGCATTTATAAGATTCACCGCAGCAATTACATAAAACTTACCTGCAAAAGTAGATAACATTTAGTGAGCAATTTTTAGGTGTTTTGTTCCACTCTAGGCAACTTGCTTATATTAGTTCATTTAAACATTACAATAATGCCATAAAATAGGTACTGTTATGGTCCTAGTATTAGGGATAAGAAAGTTGAGGCCCACTTAATTCACGATCATAAAATTATTAAGTTGTAAAACTTGGATTCAATCATGGGCAAATCAAGTGCAAAGCTAGTGCCTTTAACTACTGTATTATAACCCCTTCTAAACATTGACATTGTTTGTTTTTACCTTTTTTATTTGGACATCATTATTGATTCAAAGGAATTTTCAACAAAAGTACAAAGAGAGTCTATGTGCACTTTACCCAGTTTTCCCCAATGGTTACATCTTAAATAATTATAGTACCGTATCAAAGCCAATATGTTACAATATCAAAAGATATGCATGCATTTAGTACAATGTGTGTCTATAGATCTTTGTTGTGGTTTAGGGTACCCACACTTCAAATAAAACACTGAATTATTCCATCACCACAAAGATTTGCCTTGTGCTATTCCTTTATTGTTACATCCACTCCTCTCCCCTGAACCATACCAACATTTGGCCAGCACCAATTTGTCTGTCACCTACATGATGATGTCATTTTGAGAATATTGCTTAAATGGTACCATACAATGTACAGCTTTTTGAGACTGGCCTCTTCACTCAGCATAATGCTCTTGCAGTCTATCCAAGTTGTATGTATAAATGGTTTGCTACTTTTTATTGCTAAGTAATTGTCCCTGGTACAGATGTACCACAGCTTGTCTGACTTTTCACCTATTTAGGGCATTTTCTGTGTTTGTAGTTTTTAGCTATTACAAATAAAGCTGATATAAAACTTTGCATACAGGATTTTTTGTGGACACAATTTCTCTATTTTCTGGAAAAAATGTACAAGAACATGATAACTGGAATGTATGGTGAGTGTTTATTTAGTGCTGATGTTGTTTTAAAAAAATGACAAACCATTTTTCAGAGTGGCTGCACAATTTTAAATTTCCATTAGCAAGTATGCATCAATTTTTTCTGTATCCTTTCCAAAATTTTTATTGTCACTAATTTTTATTTTAGCTGTTCTAATAGGTGTGTAGTGATATCTCATAATGGATTAGCATTTCTTTTGTGCATTCAAACCTCTTTGGAGGTAGTTCAAACTATTCTAGAAATCAGGAGACCTGAATGGCCAGCCTGTCTTTGCCTAGAACTAGTTCTGTTACCTAATACAGGTCCTTAACTTGTATGAATCTCAGTTTTCTTTACTGAGAAGTGAGAGCAATAATAACTATCTCACATCCTTATTACTATGAAGATGAAATGATAAAACATATGTAAAAGTGTTATTAAATATTATTCTCTTTTGTAACACAAAATCATTGTTTTTAATTCACAGGAAGTTTTCTTTGTAAAGATTTAGGAACTTAAGTTTGTTTGCCCTCCTTTCCTTTTTGGTTATTCCCACTACCCTTCCTCACCTAAGCATTTGCCTATTTTTTGTTTTGCCTGAAGTGAGAAGTCCCAAACCATTAAAGACATTTTACTCTTTGTTGTTGTTACCATGAACATTCAAATAAAGAAAGCATCTAAAAATATTTTGCTTATTTGTTCCATATAGTGACAATAAAATCATAGTCTCTCATAACTTGAATGACATTAGAAATCATCAAGTCCAGCCTTATCATTTATTTCACGATCACAAGCCAAAGACTCAGCCAGCTTAAATGACATACACAGTTCCCACAACTGATTAAGAATAGTTATAGGAACTCTAGGTGTGTAGAGTCCTAGTTAAAGCCACATTCTCACTGAAAGCTGTGCTCCATCTGCAAAATTCCCCCTCGCCCTGCATTATTATGGCACAGCTCTCTCTGTTTACTATTTATCTCTTTGTGCGTGTCCCCTTTAGGGCTCACTGCATGCTGCTGGTTCCTGTACTCTCACTCTTAATGGTTGACATCCTTTCTCCCTTCTGGAAATCCTTCTTACACCCTGTCGAGTTGAGTTCCATTCTCTCTCTCTCTCTCTCTCTCTCTCTCTTACACACACACACACACACACACTCCTCACATTCTTCCCAGTCTTACTCCCTTTCCTTGACTTACTGTCTTTAGCCACCTTCCTATCTCAGTCTGCTCCCCTTTGCATAAATAGTTTCCCTGTCTGGATCTTCCATACCCATCTCCCACAGTTCATGACCCAAAGCCCATAATTATGGCTGCTTAAGAACTTTTTTACCCCATCCCTCAGTATACAATTTTTAGCCCTACATACTGCTGAAGAATAAAGCTCTTTAATTTTCCTTGTTTTGATTTTAATAATGTTATAATAATACAGTGTGTATCTTTAGGTGTTTGACTGTTTAATTTTTTTTTTTATTTTATAATTACAGATTCACAGGAAGTTACAAAGAAATTCACGGAGAGGTCCCATGCATTCATCACCTAGTCTTCCCTGATGTTAACATCCTTCATAACCAGAATATAATGATCAAAACCAGATTATTGACATTGTTACAATCCATAGTTTATTCAGATTTTGTGAGTTATCATGCATTCATATGTGTGTATGTGTGTGTTTGCATGGAGCTCTATGCAATTTTATTATGTGTAGTTTCATGTAACACCACCACAATCAGGATATTTAACTGTACCATCCCCATAAAACTCCTTGGTGGTACCCCTTATAACCACACCCATACTCCCCCAAGCCTTTCCCTAACCCCTTTCAAACATTAATCTATTTCTACCTCTCTAACTTTGCATATGCATTTTTGAGTGTTATGTCTTCTCCAAGGATTGAACGTTTTATCATTAGGTAATGTCCCTCTCTGTCTCTGGTAAATTTCTTTGCTCTGAAATCTACTTTATCTGATATTTATATAGCCACACCTCCCTTCTTTCACTTAATGTTTGTATTTGTATTTGTTCATCCTTTTACTTTTTACCTACCAATGTTGTTATATGTCAAATGAGTTTCTTATAGACACCATATAGTTGGGTCATGATTTTCAATCTCTGCCAAACTCTTTCTTTGAATTGGTACACTTAGATCATTTAGATTTAATGTAATGACTAATATCTTAGGATTTAAGTCTGCCATTTAATTTTTTGCTTTCTATTTTTCTTCATAGTTTTCATTTCACTCTTTTATTTTTTCTGGCTTCCTGTGGATTATTTGAACATTGTTTACAATTGCATTTTGATTTCTATTATGTTTATCTCTTTGTACACTTTTTTAGTGATCGTTCTAGGTATTACACTGTATACAAACAACTTGTCACAGTTCAATATTGTTGATATTTTACCAGGTTGAATGAAGTGTAGAAACCTTACCTCCCTTTTCATCCTTTTGCCCTCACCACTTATAATTGTCTGCAATAATTCCTCTACATACATTGACAGTAATATAAGACAGTGTTAAAATTTTATTTCAAACCTGATTTAGAAAGTGCAAAAGGAGGAGGAGAATATATTACCATTACCCATTTTTACTCTTTCCATTGCTTTTTTTTTCCTTCCTGATATTCCACCATTTCTTCTTTGATCATTTTCTTTTGTCTTAGAGAACTCCGTTTAGCCATTCTCTTAGGGTAGGGCTGCTGGCAAGACAAATTCTCTTAGTGTTTTCCATCCAGGAATATCTTGATATTTTTTTCCAAATTCTGATTGGCATCAGTTGACATAAATTGATTGTCTTTTCTCATTCAGATTGTGGTTTTCCTGGGTTCTTAATATAATGACTGATTTCCTATTGTATCCTGGACATTTTCATTATTATGTTAGGAAGCTCTTGCTCCTATTTTACCCTTCTATTTAATTAATAGCTTGTAATCATCATATTTAGGTTTAACATGTAGGTTCTGGCCTACTTCTGAGGGCTTTAGTTCCAACAACAGCGTAGATTTGGAACTAAACAACAAATGGCAGTTTAGAAGTCCGATGCGCTATCCATTGCGCCACAGAGCCGGCCGAAATGGCAGTTTAGTTTGGAATCGCACTGCCTCTACAATTCTGGTCTCTTTTGCTATCCTGGTGCTGCTGTGGCTCCTGCTCAATTCCTACTGGTGGTGCTTGTGGGAACTGAAGGAGCATCCTGGATCCTCTTCTGCCAGAGGGTAGGGAAGGGGGCAGGGGAGAGCTGGAAGAGCTGAGCCTGGGTCTCCTTATGACATTGAGTGAAGGGCAGAGAGACCCAGTGTTGGCCTGTGGGGACTTTTAAGCTGCTGCTTGAGGTATAGCTCAGCCAGATGGTGCCCTAGGTATGGAGAAAGTGTTGGGCTCCCCACTGCATTACTCATGGGCTTGCCCTCTTCTAGCACAATGTGAGACAGAAAGAAAACCCAGAAAACTCACTATGCTGTCATCCCTCAGGTTATGGGCACCCTAGTCAGTTCATCTTCTCAGCTCTCTGAGTTCTTTTATCATTGTCCACTGAATTACTTCTAGGACATTTACTCATACATAGAGGGATGGAGCATGGAAAGGTGAGCTATGCCATCTTCTTCCCAAACTGAAAGTTTCCAAGTGCTTTTACTTATTAACTTATTTAATCTTTGCTACCACTTTGAGGTAGGATAACATACAATCTCCTATTTTCCACGTATGATAGGTGAGGGAAGAAAAATAAAAATTAAAATTAGTAAGACCCTGACAAAGGAAGAGGAACATATAAGTGAATCACATGCATACACACATGCGTGCACATACATGGGCAAAAAAAAAAGATAGCTATGGCTGTGACCCTGAATAGATTTACAGCTGTAGTAGCTACTTTAATTATAAAATAAAGCAATTTATAATGAATGAACAAGCTTTTAAAAATTATTGATATACTTTTTTCAAATGTCATTAGGATTTGCATACCATTTTTCATAATTTTTCATGGCATTGCTTGGGAAATCAAATGTGGGAACATTTTTCAGTTGTTATTTTATAATTACAATAAAGAAAACACAGCCTTATGAATAGATTCTTCTTACAAAACAAGATGTGATTAGTTAGCATGACCTAAAAGTAGTATTTTTATGTCTTCAGCCATTGTATTTATGGAAAAGTCAAACTTCTTTGTTTATATTTAACGATTCTTGTTCATATAATGATTCTACTTAAATTCGCAGGGTTGTTTTCCACTCATGTCTCAATTTCCATGTTTTGGTGGGAAAATAGCCCTTTGGTTTTATGTAACTAAGGAGAGTGTAACTCAAGTCATGAAAGAGAAATGAAATAATCCTATTAATATGGAAAGGAAGGGATAAAAAGAGTTGGCTCAAATCAGATTATATTCACTGCAGTGATTCTTGACTAAATGCTTGGATGTTGTCTTGCAGTCAGTATCTTCAATTAAAAATAACATAACGCAAATAGAAACATTGATACTTCATTATTTAGTGCTTTCACATACATAGTTTTCATTTTATTATCATACATGTCCTATGATTCATGAACTAGTATTTGTTCCAGTGCTCTGGACCATGGTTTTCGGGGTTAAGATCCTAGCTCTACCCTTTCCGAGCTGTGTGCCATTAAGCAGGTTGCTTAACCTCAAGCTTTCCGTCCCTTGATTTTCTCAGCTCTAAGGTAATACAGTTTTCAAGGAAGATTAAATGAGAAAATAAAGTAAAACACTAGGGATAATGCCTGTACATGATAAATGCTTAATAAATGTTACTTATTGTTATCTCAATTTTATACATGAGGACCATCTGGCCCAACAGATAAGCATAGCTCACATGCAAGAAATGGATATGCAGCATATCTTACACTAATTCATTTTGTATTAAAATTAAATGAATTTAAATTTTCTTCAAATGCTTTTGCAGAATTGCATTTCAGAGGTAAAGAAATAGGGAGAGCTGGAAGATAATACTGAGGAAGACATTTACTGCTTGTCACAGAGCAGCCACTTTGGAGCTCAGAACTCTTATCTTTACAACATCCCTTTGAATATTAACCCCTTAAGAAACTAAGACCTCTTACACTGATAATCACCTCTTTGGACAAAGGGAGGGATCTGCAAACTATGTGCACCAGGCTAAATTGGACCCCTCACATGTTTTTGTATGGCCACTGAGCTAAAAATAATTTTCCATATGAAATTTTGCAATCCATTTGATAATAGGAAACACTCACTTTGAGCCCCAATTAAATGAAATGCTATCCTCCCAAAAAAGAATTCCTTAATTTTCATTGGTTGACATGTATTACAAAAAAATTAAAATCAACTGTTATGTTTTTAATTATGACAGTGAGACATTTGTGGAAACGTGTTTTCTCTTTTCATTATATTACCTGTCTACATAATATCCTTCATTTTGCCTATTGGCCTAAAAAGCCTAAAACACTTAATACATGGTTCTTGAAAGAAATAGTTTGCCAACTCTTGCACTAAGTAAGATACTGATGTGACTTTTTATAAGAGAAAATAGATTTTTGGCCATTAGGCAGGCATTTACTTTGAGCTATATTTTTCCAATAGTGGTTATGAACTGCCTCTGTTAATCAGAGCTGATTTTTATCTAAAATATATAATATTTAGCTTTGGGATTTAAAAATATTTATTTTGAGTTTATATCAGACTAGAGTGAATTTCTTTGTAATTTTAGCCTGATATTATGACCCTGTAGGAGGAGGGTCAACCTTTTTCAATCTAGCAGAAGGATTGCCTGCAGGAGGTGTGTGGGGTTCCTGTCCCTTCCTTCCTGAGTAACAGAAAGATTTTTCTTTTCTTTTGTGAAAATCCAGGAGGCACATTATTAAACCTAGTAGAGTCAAAAGAGTAGGCAATTAAAAACATTTACTACTGTATTTCCTATTCTTCATTGGTCAAATTCTTTAAAACTCATTTTAACCTCATAAAACTATTAGATTTTTTGCTGTATATTTTCCCTTGGACTTTATCATGTTAGTGTGTATTTTTTTAACCTGCATCATTGAGTTTTAATTATCTTTTGCTTTATTTTTTCCACTACAGTTTTTCTATTAACAGTGTGTTCTTTTTTGTTCTTGCTCAAGTAGCTTACATATTTAATGTTCAAATGTCAATTTAAACTACTCTGCTCTCTCCTCACCAATATATTTTTGTCTTAATTATATATAGAACAAGTCATCGCACCAGGCATTCAAATCATAGAATTTGAGAGGCCGTGTATTACAACGTTTGTAAAACGGGGTTTGGTGTCAAACTGGAATTCTAGTGCCTACTTTGCTGCTTGCTAGAGATAAGAACATAGCTTACTGAATGGATTCCTGTGAGCCTCAGTTTTCTCCACTATAAATCGGGGATAAAAATAGTCTCTAGCTCAGAAGACTGTTGTGAAAACTAAAGCACCTAAGAGGTAGAAGGTAACCGGCCCAGTGTTTGGAAAACAGACATTACTTAATAAATATGGTTATAGTATCACTAATAACTAAGAAGAATTTAATGATTCAAGTGGTCTAATCCCAACATTGTATAAATGAGGAAACTAAGGCAAGAAGATCTAAGTGTATATCCAAAGCTGCCCAAGCACTCCCACTTATAAGGGGATCCAGGTTTAGAACTTTTCATGTTAATTTCACTACACAACCCACAGACTAATATTGTGGCAGTAGAAACCTAACTTCACCCTTTCAAAAGAGTAGTTTATATTATGGGACCTATATATCATGAAACTAATTATATCCATCTCCACTGTTCTTTTCGTGAAATAATATAGGCCTGGGCAGGGATTGATTGTTGTAAGCTGACTTTTTCTTCTCCTCTTAAAATGCAGCCCTCAGCCCAGTCTTTCCCAGGGTTCAGTACAAGAAACTACTTGACCACAGTAACAGTTAATGAAAATATATAATCTATTCTCAGAGTACAAATAAAATATTTTAGAAATTTTCACCCATGAATAGTAATACAAATAATGAAATAACATTACCCTTTATTTAATAAGCACCTAACTCTGTGCCAGGCCCTGTGCTGTTAGATGGACAGGTATCATCTTAACCTTCACAATCATCATGAAAAGTAGGAATCATCATTCCCACACATAGGCAGCATTACACTGGAAAAAAACATAAATATAATAAATTTTTAAATGGTTGAGATGTGATAATTAGAAAGCCCTTTCCACTTTTGAAGGCCACTTCCTTGGGAAATGAAACTAACGTCTTGTTGCCGCTGTGGGGTTGTACATGAAAATATTTTGGTGCCCCCTAGAGGTTAGCAGGAATGCTCAATTGTCAACCCCCAGGAGCGAAAATCTGAAGCCAATTTAACAGATGCTATCTATCATTCTTGGCTGCTTTGTTTTCCATACTTAGGTGGCTCAGATACGATCATAGAGTGGCTCTAGAGCAGTGGATCTCGAACTTTAGTGAGGATCAAAACCACTTGGAGGGCTTGTTAGAGCACAGACTTCTGGCCTCTATCCTCAGAATTTCTGATTCTGTGGGAGTCTGAGAAGTTGCATTTCCAGCTACACTCCCTGATGATTCTGATGCTGCTGATTTAGGGACTACACTCAGAAAACCACTGACCTAGAGAATCATCTCAAAGTTAAAGCTATCTCCAGTAACAGGTTGGCTTTCAGTATCCTTGGAGTGCCGGTGCTCTGTACCCTAGGTCTTTACTGCTACCTTTAGATAATTATAAACAGTGTGTGCAAAGACATGAACATCTCCCATAAGAGGATAATAGTTTCTGAGGAACTATAGATTCCTTGGTCCCCAAGAGTTCCAGAAGGTCTCTAGATACAGCTGGGTGAAGGAGAACCAATTGAGGTTTGAAGTCAGAGAACTCAGGTTCTGGTTGCAGCTCTGTCATTTAATCAGCTGTGACCTTGCTGAAGAACGACATCCTCGGCTGTACAGAGTCAAATAGCAACCATCCCTGTGGTTTTGACTCTAGCAAATAGCTTGGCACCTAGTAGGCATGAAACAAATTTTAGCTAAATCTTAGTATCTGTGACATTAGGGTTCCATATCTACATTTCCAAAACAAAGATGCTGTGAGAAAAATTAGATAATTATTTGCAACAATAAAAAAAAAAATAGACAGTAGCCTGAATGCTGTTAAGCCCAAGGAATTATTCTGTAAGTTTCATGAATTTGATCAAAGCTATTACTGTTTACCTACCTTTGTTTTAAAAAAGAGAGACCTATATTTTTTCCTCATATTTACTTCTTTTTCATCTATTTTCTTACTCCCTTTTCCCATATATCCCAACTTCACAATCTTTTTTGTCCAAAAGTACAAATTAGGAGAATTTTTTTTTTTACTGTATGGGTTATTAAGTGTCTAACTTGTTTGTAAATAATTCTAGCAACTGGATTTCTTTGCAAGATAATAGGAGACTTGAATGTCGACTATAGTGGATTCCACTTCTGCTTAATCCAGGTCAGGATTTATGGAGACCTCATGTGGTGACAAGAGGCACCACAGAAGGCTTTCTTGAGACTGGATGGAACAGGCAAAGAGAAACTCAGAACTCATATGGGAGCAAAATAATCCAGAAAAAATTAAGACCTAGATGTTAATGTTACTGAAACATGCAAAGCCTCCACCAAACATCCTGCAATAATAGTGAAGGAATAATATAATGTTTTTAAGAACAAGAAACCTGATTACTCATGTGTAAATTTCCCTTTATTAACTGAAAAGTTGATGACACAAAAAATGTGCTATGCTTCTCAGGAATTAGTTACAGTCTTCTTTCTTTTTCTTAATGAAATTCATTGGACATATCTTCTTATTTAAATTTGCATCAAATTTAAAAAGATGTTTCTGTAGGCATGTTGCTATGAAAGTTATTTTAGCTCCCTCTTGGCTTTACACAGAATATAAAGTAAGCCAGAGAAAATCTAACTTGAACTCGTGTCTATGAATTCCACTTATGCAACAATATCAATAATATTACCTATGAATATTTGGCATGCAGGATATATTCTTGCAATTAAAATACAGAACAATGATTCTATGTGATGTATAAAGTTGAACACAGATACATCTTGTTGACAAGGTATTAAAGTTGTGAAATTAAATGAATTAGAATGCCAATAAATCTATTTTAACCACTTAATTACTGGTACAGACTAAAGAAAATTCACTGGGGGAAAGAATCCTTCCTCAATGACAGGTACCTGTTTATCTCATTTTCCTTACAAGAAAATGTGATTTGGCTTCTCCTTTCTTCTCCTTCTTAAGGAAGTTACATAACAGACCTTTAAGTTAAAATCTAGAAGGACAAATGAGTTAATAAATGTCAAATGTTTTGAAGTCTTTAAAAGAATAGAGCAGCATAAATCTATGGTATTAAAATGAGTAATCCTATGAGTTCCAATTCACTTTTCTGATACTACCCTGTCTTTGGAAATGTCCTAAAAAGTGCTTCAAGTTTTCCAAGGCATGCAAAATGAAGTAGCCATCATGAAATGACATTTTTAAAAAATGTAACTGGGAAAAATGTTAATGATGCTATTGGAGAGTATGTTCTTGAGTTAAAGAAATCTGTTAATCATCATGGCACCTATTATGTGCCAGGCATATTGTTAGATGCTGGAAACATAAAAATGAATTGGATCGGTCCTTTTGCTTTCAAGGAAGCTGCAGATAATTATATAAATAATTACCACACTGTAAGGCTGGCATTAGGCTAGGGGCCTGCACAAATTCTCAGGAAAGCTTTTTAAAGGTGGAATGGGAGGAGGAGGTGACAAGTTTTAAATTCAAGGGAAAGAGTTGACTCATTTAGATGTTATTTCAAACCTATAGTGACATTGATTTTGCTGGGGGAGTGGGAGAGTGGTAGCTGTTGCCAGACACACATCACACTAAAGAGACAAGAAGAAACAAGGAAATTCTCTTTCAAAACATAGTGGGGAAAAAATATCTAGAACTGCCCTGAAATAAAGAAAACGTTCTGGTATTATGTTCGTTGCTAGGGATTTATTTTTTCCCTACTTTTCCCCCATAATAGAGTAAAATCGCACAGACACATTCAAGCCCTTAGAGTTAAGCATATTGTATATTAAGTCCTCAACTGGGCACAGTGTTGTTGAGTGTGTGACTATAGAGAAAGGGTTAAATGGAAGGCGGTGGCTTGGAGACGGGAAGGCAAGCAAAAAGATTGAAAAATGCTGTTTTCCAACTTGCAAAAACTCTGAACTTTTCAGCTCCCAAAAATACACATGTGTGTGTCTGTGAGCGCAGGCAGATCTATTTCGGTAGAATTTTTTTTTTTTTAATTTAAATCATAATCTCTCTGTCTCCGTCTCTCTCTCTCTTGCTGCGTTGCAAACACTGAGCAGCCCCCTTAGGATCGCAAAAGCTGCAGCAGAGGCACTGGCAGCGCTATTTATTTATGAACCTCGTTCAAAGCCGCCTTTTCCCCATTCTGCCCTGCAAGCGACCATCTCTGAGCCCGGGTCACCTCTGGGGCCAGGGATTTGGAGGCGGGGTCTCGAAAGCCCCCTTCCTCTGGCAAACTTTGCTCGGGCGTGGGAGCGAGGGCGCGAGCCGGGGCGCACGGGAACGCGCGCCACCGCCGCCAGCCGCCGCCTCCGCCTGGCGCAGGCAGCCCCGGCCTCACCTCTCCCCGGCGAGGTGCGGGCTCCCAGCGCGCAGCCAGTGGGCGGGGTCGGCTCGCGGGGCGGGGCCGAGGGGTGGGGGCTCCGGCGGCTATATAAGGCCCGCGGCTGCTTAACTTCGGACTTGGGGTTATTTATTTAGGAAGCGCCCGGACGGCTGAGATTGGCGGCGGCAGTGGCTGCCGCAGACTGTGGTTAAAAAAAAAAAAAAAAGGCGGCGGCAGTGGAGGCAGCGGCGGCCGCGGCAGCGAGTGATGGGAGCGCCAAGGCTCCCGGGCGCAGGCCAGAGCTGCCGCGCTTTCCCGGCTCGGCGGGAGTGCTGAGGAGAAAGGGGAGCGTCCCGGGGCCCGCAACTGGGTCCAGAGGCGCGGGCCGGGTTTTTGTTTGGCTGCGCTCAGCGCCAGGCAGCGGGAGAGAACAACTCCAGTTACAACAACAACCCACCTTCCCTTCAGCCAAACGAGACTCAGACTGCTGCGTCCGTCCTATTGTTTAGACACTTGCCAGGGACTCCGGAGTCGACGGAGCCGCTGAGTCCCCGCTCTGTGTCGCCGTCTTCCCTCTCCCCCACTTCCCTCCCTGGAGCAAGCAGGAGGCACCGAAAGCAGCCGGGAGAGGGGAAGGGGGCTGGACGGAGACGGACTGCCCGGGACTGCGGCCGCCGAGTCAGGTGCAGCGCCAGGAGCCGGGCGGCGTCGCAACGTCGGCTGGCGGACTCCCACTGTGGCCGTGGGGGACGGCATTCAAAGCCTGGGAAAAGTTCCTGCACTTTGAGAAGGAGGACCCACTTGTGGGAGGCTGCCAAGGGGTGGCTGAGAGGCTGCGCCCGCCAGGAGCAGGCTCTTATTTCTTCCACCTTTGCCATCAGGTGTCTGCTGCGGAGCTGCGGCGTATCCGGGAGACGAGAGGAACTGATACACGCGCGCACACACGACTGCCTTTCAGCTGCCGCCTGGGCTGTGACCGGAGTAACGGATCCCACCAGCCCGCCTGCCACCTAACCATTCTCCAGGACGCCCCCGCAGGACCTGGGTCGCGGACACCTCCACCTTTGCCTTTGCCTTTCCACTCCTCCGGCCTGCCTGCCCCAGCCAGTCCCACTCAGTCATCGCAGGAGCTTTCGTCCTCAACTTGCCCTCTTGGATTTCCTCTGCTGGGGTGCTGACTAGTGGATACTCCTGCCGGGCTGCGGCGGTCCGACTGCCCTTTTGTCTTTACTGCGTGACCTCGGGGCAGGCCCTGGTGCAGAGCGTCGCCAAGGACGCCAGGCAGGAGGCGGGATTGCCTAGACATCCTTCAGCGACGTGCATGTGTGTTTGCAAACCATCCTCCGCTGTCGGGAGATCCCGAGGACCGGTAACGGCTGCGGCGGAGCCGCGGGCGGGAGAGAGGCCGCAAGAGTGAGCGGAGCCCGCCGGCCCGCAGCGCCGCCCCTTGCCCCCCGGGCTGCGCGTCCGCCCTGTGCGCCCCCGCGCGCCATGCCCAGTCGCCTGGCGCGCTCCGCTCCGCGCCCGCGGCGCTCCTGCGCCTTCTAGCTTCGGAGAGTCCACTTTGATTGGAGCCACCATCCCTATTGAGCTCCCTCCTTCTGCCTCGTACCCTCCCCACTGGAATCGGATTTGCAGAGGGGTGCGTGGGCTCAGAAAACATCCCCTCCGCCCGCACAACCGGTCCCTGCACATTCGCGATCGTTGGGAACCCCAGCTCTTTTACCGCCAAGTTGATCCTTGTGAGACAGAAGACACATTATCTCCTCCCCACTGCTCTGGGGGTCTCCTGGCAGCCTTGACCAGGCCGATTGATCTTCGGGACCTAAAGTTGCCCAAGGAGCTCCTGCCCTGCTAGAGGAGGGTGGAGAGGGAGGTGGGAGGCGTGTGCCTGTGTGGGCTTCAGTGCCTTGAATATTATTAGTTTCGTATTATTTTGTGCACATTTCCCCTGGCACTCTGGGCTGCTAGCACCGCGCCGGGTACTGGGCCTCAGACACTGCGCGGTTTCCTTGGAGCAACGAGCTAAAGAAAAAACCCCGGCGCCGGCGAGGGAGGAGGCGGCGGGGGAAGATGCGCGGCTTTGGCTGGCAGACGCTTTCCCTGTCGCTGGGGTTAGTGCTGGCGATCCTGACTAAGGTGGCGCCGCAGGCGTGCCCGGCGCAGTGCTCCTGCTCAGGCAGCACAGTGGACTGTCACGGACTGGCGCTGCGCAGCGTGCCCAGGAATATCCCCCGCAACACCGAGAGACTGTGAGTATTCGCTCTTGGCCCTCCCCTTCCCCTGCGGGTCTCACGTCCCTGCCTCCAGATCCGGGTCTCAGTGTAGGGTCCTGTGCCTTGGACGGCCCTCACTAGCGCTTTTGCACGCGCATCCTGGGATTGGGCTCTCCGGGAGGGCACTGCCCAGGGAAGGGCCACTCTCCAAAGAGGGGCGGGTCCGCTGGCAGCTTCGCTTGGTCCCTTTTCCCCGCTCTTGTCCCACCACTCGCAACCCCCTTGCGGGCGAGTTAGTTCTCTCAGCCTGGAGAGCCAGCGGGGAGATGGGAAACAAGTACTTGCGGATACCTGGGGCAAGTGAGACGCGACTTTGTTCCGTAGACTTCGTAAACGCAGTCACCTTGCGGTCACACTCTCAGGTCGGTTTCAAAGCGAAGTCCCCACTCTCGTCGCGGGCTGGCGCTGAGGGGCCGGCTGGGTGACTCAAAAGAAACTTCCATTCGCTGGCTTTGTGTCGCCCTCCTGGGGACGAAGAGAAGGGAGAAAGGGTCGTGGGGTGTCTGAGGGTGCTTCTCACAGACCACGGAAAAAAGGGGCTCCAGGACCACGACAGCTCGCACAGTAGCCGCGGACAGACCCCGCGACTCTTTCCCCCGCCCCCCGCTTCTCCTGGGAGGAGGCGGCGGCGTCAGGCCTTAAGGGACTTGTCTGAGCGGGGATTGCGGCGGAGAACCTCGTCCCATCGCCTAAGCGAAGTTGGTGCTGGTTCTCCAACCGGAACCGGCTGAACCGGGACTGACTGCTTTGGCAACCCCGCGACCATCGGCTGCCCGCTGTGGCCCTTTCTGCTGAGCCCCTGTGCCCCCCATCCACCTTTCTGGCAGTTTCTGCGTCCCTTCACGTGGCAGCAGTTCCCCTGCCTTCTCCTCTTCGCGCTCTGCTGCCCGCAGACATCCCCGCCTCCCTGTCTCTGTGAGTCTCTAATGAAGAAGTAAACGCAGAGCCAGTGCTGACGGCCCACGCGCTCCTGGTGGGGCGCTTCCCCAGTTCGGGGAAGTGGAGCATGGAAGCCATTCTCTTTGTCAACGCCGAGGCCGCAGCCCTGCGCCCGCCGGACGCCTTGGGCGCTCTCCGCTCTCGCGGTTGCGCGTGGGCCGGGTAGGAGTGGCTGGCGCGGGGCGAGCGCGCCTGTACTCGGGTCCCGCGGCCTCTTTGACCCCTAAGGTGTGAGGGTTGCGGGCGCAGAAGGGACGCGCTGTGACCCGCAGCTCTCCACCCACGCGGCCCCCTTCCTCTGGAGTTGCTCTTCTCCTTATCCAATCCATTTCTCTTGCCCTCAGTTTAAAGGCCCCAGTTGAGCCCCTTTCTTCCTTTGCAAAAGGCTCCCCTCCCTCCAGCCTCACTGGGTCGCCCCCCACTCTTTCCTCTCCATCCTTCCCAAGCTCAGTGCTACGCTACGTGGGGCCCTACTAGGCGTGTCTTGTCAAGATGTGATCCACATCTTGTCTAGGGTGGAGGGGATTAGGGATTCGTGTTATGTCAAATAGCCGGTAAAAGATCTCAACAGTTTTAGGAACAACTTAATGGTACTTTGCTCCGCATGGAGAAGTGGAGTTGGGAGAAAGGAAGAGAAGCAATGCAGAATTCTGTTTTAGCACTTGTCATTTCATGCTATTCAGAGGAGTTTAAAGTTTAAGCACTAATATGTCTTACTCAACAAAAAGGGAGCGCACTGTTGGGGGGCAGTAGCCATTGAATTTCAGGCCTTTGCAAAAAAAAAAAAATACCTATGAGAGATCAACAAAGAGTTCTTAGAAAATAGTTTACTCGTTTCTGGCTTATAAAATTCTATCCTTGACAAAATAAACACTTTAAATGCAGATTTTTAAAGTCTAAGATGAGAGAGAACTTACTTCCATAAAGAACATGCAAACCGCAGCAAAGCCTGGTTTTACTTGAAATGATTGGAAACAGGTCAAATTTAGATCTTGACCTGAAATGCCAGAAAAGGGGAGTGTGACTCACGAAGGGAAAGTGGTGCTGAAATCTGGACAAAAATGTCAGGGCCTGAATACTATTTCCATTCTTGCCCTGGCTAGTAGTTTTCTCTTTACAGTCACAGCAGGGTTCCCTGAGCTGCAAATGAAGAGTTTAGTTTTTACACAAACATAGAATTGTTGGAAGGTAAATGCCTATAAATGCAAGTCTTTGAAGTGCAGTTCTTTTGATGGCACTTTTTTTCTTTGCCTTAGGAAGTTTAGCCTTTATGCTACCTAAAAATAGTGTTGTGAATTTTTAAAATTTCTTCATAAATAGTATGACAAAATTGTACATTTATCTTCCTGAAGGGAACTTTCTGAGGGTGTGCCTAACAATAATAGTAAAATAGCAGAATACCTGTGAAATTAATATACCCACCCTTATATAAACAAAAATCAAAAGCACTCCCATACACACACTCAACAACAAAAAAATCACACAACATGAGAGAACTTTTTGTCATAGCATAACTACTTCATTTTCTTGTCCTATGCCAGCAAAAATGAACTTTGTAAACGTGTTGAGTCATTTTTAAAATATTCTTTTAATGGTTGTCTCCTTATCTCCCCATTTACTTTGTAAACAAGTAATTGAATTAATTTTTAAAGTTCTAACTTACTTTGAATTTTATTTTGTTTAACCAGATATTGATAGAAATAAAATAGAACTTTGATTTTTCTGGTTTTCTCTTAGGGATTTGAATGGAAATAACATCACACGGATTACGAAGACAGATTTTGCTGGTCTTAGACACCTAAGAGTTCTGTAAGTTTGTCCTTCCTCTATATTTTGGAGATTTTTTGTTTTTGTTTTTAAGGTTGCATATTTTGAATTGTTATTGGTCTCAGTTTTTACAACTTCTCTGATGACAGGAACATAAAAACTTTGAAAGGTCATAGTTTCTTTTGTGTTTGTCATTGTACTACAACTTTTAATAAAGATTTGGGCTTTTAAGATTGGATGCATGCCATAGAAACAATATTCTGGAAATGACCTCAAAATTTTGTTATAGCATACCCTAAGTGCCTTATGCACATAAAAATATAGAATAATTGCTTTCACAATATGAATAAGTAATGTGAGACATTTGATACTTTTTAGCATTTGAGATTAGCTAAAAATATTAAGTGGATCTGCATTTTATTATTACTGAGATAACAATGTTCAGACATTTTTAGCAAAGAACAATTGGATATAACTTCAAACATTAAAATCAAGCAATCAAGCTTTTCAACATAGTTTTTGGTGGAGAAATGTCTATCTATAAAAATGCATTTGTTATATTTTAAGCTTTTTATATTTTATATCTTTGTAGCTTTTATAAAATTTCTGCAGTATGATTACTTCTTTAATTAATGAGTTAAATTAACTGTGAGTAAACCAACACTTGAGAATCAATGTAATGTAAAATTGTTTTTACCCACAGGATTGTAAATATTGACATCTCAATAGCCATATAGTTTTGACCACTATGCATTTAGTGTTCATCTTTTAAGAGACACATTTTGGCCCTTATGAATTCTTCCAATTGCTGATGTATATTCATGTCAGAATTGAAGTATGTGTATGATAAATTAATGTACATTGATTCTTTAGTTAAGTTGAAAATTGGTGTACTAAAAAACAGCTATAAAAGCTGCAGTGTTATAGGTTGCTCCTCAGATATGCTATAGTTTAAGGGTCAGAATTTTGACTAGTAAATCCCGAGAGAAACTGCGTTAGTATTTTCTATGAAAGTTTTGTAATGTGGACACTGCCATTTCCCCTTCCTGAGTGCCTTCAAATATATCATCATTAAGTTTACGATTGGGTCTCAAATTAGAGCAAAATTTAACTTTTATAAAGGGAAAGAGATTACAAGTTTTCAGTTGCTAGATTGAAATTTATTTAGATGGTGAGTGGAAATACTAAGAAGCATGTTATATTTTGCATTTCAGTCAGCTAATGGAGAATAAGATTAGCACCATTGAAAGAGGAGCATTCCAGGATCTTAAAGAGCTGGAGAGACTGTAAGTATTTTCAATTCCAAACTTATGACAGCATAGCTGTATTTTTAAAAATACTTGAATTTCAAGGATCATCTTCAATTTCATGTCTTAGCTTTTGAAAAGTTTTTTGAAAGAAAAAGAGGTTGAATGAGTAGTTTTCAGACTAATTTTACAGCAAGTAGAATTTCTGGATAAAAAGTACTAACTTGTAATAAAGAACAAAACTACAGATTTACTTTCCTCAGACATTGATTTCCTTGGTAACCATTGTGTTGGTACTTAAAAGATGTACCTGTTTTTCTTATTGTTTGTCTGGTTTGTTTTATTTGGTTATGAAGGAAGAAAGGTGGCTCTTTTACTTGCATTAATGGTGCATTATGGAAAAGAGAAGTTTTGCTAATGGCTACTTTAATTTCCATGCTGTTGCTTTGTGTGTCATTAGTGACATTTGAAGAAATATTTTAAATATTTACTGATAAAGGTTTGCTTTTTGATATTTAACACTTACGGTGAACATTGTTAATAACTTTTACAGTTTTATTTCATTATTCTATGCTAGCTTTTTAAATATTTCTGCTGGAAAAATCAGTTAAAGATTATTAAAGTAAGAACTATGTTATCAAAGTGTGGTCGTTTAATGTTGATTCTTTTTTTTCCAAGAAGATTAAATGTAGACTTCAGACTTCAAGATATACTTTTTCAAACATACAATCTCATGGATTTATATATATTACTTGAGTACCACTTTTTTAATGTTTACAGTGTATGTCTACAAAAGACAAAACCTCTGTCTGAAATAATTAAGATATATTATAGACTTTAATTTGAAGTATGAATTTCATGTTTTATTTGTCTTGATTATTCAAATTTGGTATGTTTGCATTTTAAGGGCAAATAAAGGGTCTATTAAAAGTAGCAACAATTATTTTAATAAGATTTCCTACCAGCCCTAATAGTCACTTTAAGTACAAATAAAATTTTTCTTTAAAATAATGAAATATGTTCATTTTAGGAATAACACAAATTCAGATTCACTGGGCCCAAATGCAGAAATTAATTTGGTGTAATTGTCCCTAAGTGGAAAAATGGCTTGTCAACTTCTAAGATGTTTATAGATATATAGACTACATTTTTATAACCTCAAGTAAAACACAGAAATGTCTACTTTATATTACTGGTAAAGCTCTCTCCATGATAAATATTATAATATAGGGGATATAATTGTGGAATGCAAAGTAAATTTAAAATCACTACTTTCAGCTAGTTTTTTGGGGAAATAAAAACAAGATAAACATTTGGTTTAGTTCATAACAAAGTTTATGAGTTCCTAATCTATCTGTAAATATACAAAAATGTTCTGAAAGTGTGTATTCTTTGATCTCCTTCATGGGGTATATGAATAGCTAATTCCTAATGAGTAACCTATAAAGATATTTTAATCCATTCATTTAACAATATCAATATAATTTAAATGTTTGGTAAGATAAATAGATAGTATAAATTACCATTTAAACATTAACAGTTTTTTTCAAGAGTAACTTTTAGTCATTGCATGGAAATATGTATTTTTTTGGTTCTTAAACAATTTCCAAATCATCGAAGGCGTCTTGATGGCCATTTATGAAGTCTCTATTTTGGTTATACTGTAGTATTAAATATTTTCAAGAACACTGGAACTAAACAAACTTTCTCATTATTTTCCAAGCCACTTCAGAGTATCATCTGAACTTTCATCTTGAATAAATTAACTTTTCTTAAAAATTATTAACCAGATGCTGTGTGATCTGAAATTTGATTAGAGTTGTAAGTAGGTACTAGTTTTTGACTTTACTTCCCCTGGGAATGTCACTTCATCTCAGAACAATTTTCTGTTGTACTAAGACTAAGTCAGATGTTTCAGAGTGGGAGGAGGATTTGTAATTTTGAATGAAAACTAATATATATGCAGGACTTCCTTAAATCACCCCAGCTGTTGGCCGAGAGCAAATATTTCATATTTGTGAGGAAAAGCTGAGAAAATTCCTTTTGTTTACAACTGCCAAGTCCATCTGATGGAAGCACATTGTTATCTGACAGCCAATTCATCTCCTTGGGACTCTGGAATTCAAAACCATTTCTTAGGAACTTTGTGGATACACTTTTCAAATATTTATTTTTTGAAATACATTAAATGGCAAGGCAGTTTTGCTAAAGAATGCATTCAAGTTATTGTGAAACAAACTATTTCAAATTTTGTTCAGTTATATTGTTTTAAAAAATAAAAATAAAAAATACACAGAGAGTTCCATAATCAAATTACTATGGCCTGTGATATGTATTGTTATTTTAGTCAGTATAATGAACATCACAAAAATTGCTTGCTTTTTCAAAAAGCTGCAAGAGACAATATGAGAGACAGGAAGTAATCAATGAATTAACTTTTGACTATGTGTTGTGTCAACTTATATTTTCTAACAATTTAGATGTGAAATTTTAAATTGGAGCTCTAAATTATGGAAAGGTATACAGCAGTTTTATATTGTAAATGCCATTCATACGGTGAATAGTGATACAATTTTCATTCCTTGTATGAAGAACAAAACAAAATAAAAGAATTAATTTTATTTGTGTGTAATTTATGGTTCTAAGTTATTTTCATTTTAAGATGATAAAATTAAAACAATTCCAAATAATATTTTGTGGCTATTTCAAAGTTATAAAGTTTTTCTTTCTATTTTATGTTGGTGGAGTTTTAACTTGATCTAGAGAAAGAAGACAAATCTGAAAACAGAACATCTATGCCTTTTAAAAACTTCAACTTTTTAATCTGTAAGAAACAGGGTCGTGTTGATTTGAATTTAATTTTAGCATGGAATGAAAGTCATTATTTGTAAGTCAAAGCATTATAGCTACAAAAGAAAGATATTTTTCCACCTCAAAGAATGGATAAAATACAAAATTTTCAGCCAAAATGTCAAGAAGTAGATGAATGTTAAAATCCTGCCTCCCTCTCTCTCTTCTTTTCTTCCTTTTTTAACACCGTCCCTCCCTCCCTCCTTTCTCCTTTTCTTTCTTCATTCTAGTGTATAGAAAACATCAGATGACACATCATGATGAGAATGTGGTTATGAATCACTGTAAAAGGAATATGTTATAAGCACGCCTACATACCATGAGCACACATTATTTCCTGTTTTGACAGTTTGCTACTATACTCCCAGACCTAACATGTGCAGTGGCAGGTGTTCTAGGATGCTCTGTATTGCCAGCAGTACCTGTGTATCTGGGATGAAAATGAGGCCTTGAGAATGTTCCTCATGTGGATTGTATTAGCAGATCTCCTAGTAATCAAAATGTTCCAATGAAATCTAATGTAGCTAAATGACTAGTTAATACAATGGAAATTAATTGAGGAAAAAAATCAAGCTATAAATAAGCTATAGGAAAGCATCAGAACACTTGTGAAGTCTGATTTTTTAAATACTTCACAGGAGATACCTGTGCATATCTGCAATAAATTCTCCATGCAAAATTATTCATGCAAGATATTTCTTGGCTGGTACATAATGTCCTAGAGGGTTAAAAAAAATAACATCGGAAAACAGCAATTCTGTGGGCTGGTGTAAAATTCTGTTGTTCACTTAGAGTTTATGGAATTATGCAAGCATTAGGTTCTATTTTATGGCCTTTTATGGGGTCCCAGGCCGCATCAGGGTTCTACTAGTGAAAGTCATCTGCTCCTTTGGAAAGTTCCTTAATAACACAAATGCAAGGGTAAGATAAATTTTTTGAAATTTTTTAGAGTTGTCATTTTTAGGAAATTTTGTAATTTTTTCAAGACTTAAAAACTGAAATGCATATATGCCCAGATTATGTTAGTGAGAACCAATAGCATACCATGGAAAATCTTGGCTATTAGGCTTTGCATGAACATTACAACCATCTTATACCCTTAAAATACGGAAATTGCAGAAGTGATAAAAGCAAGCATATGGAGTGTTCATTTTTCCCACTAATGATGTGTAAATGTGTGCTTTTAAGACAAATATTGCTTTAAACTCCCCCAGTTTTAGTATTGTTGGGTTTGAAATGACATTTTTCCTACTAGCTTTGTCATTTGATATTCATTTTTGCTTGAAAACTGAGTTCTGAAACTCTTATTATAAAAAGGCCTTGTAAGGAATCATGGAAAATAAAGTTGTTATCTTAGGTATTTTAAAGTTTCCACCATTTTAATTTAGAAAAATCTAAATCCCTTTAAAGTAGAGCCTAAATTTGACTAAATACTACACTCTGATGAAATGATATCTAAAAGGCAAATTTCTTTTCTTTCTTTTTTAAGTGATACTGAATTAGTTCTCCCGACATGCATACACCATTTCTAAGCACATGACAGGCACTGTGAGTAAGGCTGAAGAACCCTAACGCTCTAGGTTTTTTGTTCAGGCCTTTACATATGAGTTCAAGTAGAGAATATGTTGTAGAACAGGTCTGAAAGGCAACACTGTTTATCCTCTGTTCATCAAGGATCTAGAGATCCCTTCTGCATAGTCCTACAAGTTTATAGGCAACACATAACACATACTTTTTCTTAAAGTAAGGGCAAACTAACAGTGCTAATCTCCTTGGCAAAGAGTGCAAGCCCATCTTCAAAAGAATTGTTTTCTGGTATCTTTACACCTAAGTTTAAAATGACTGCAGTCATTTTCTTGAAAAGTCTCTTTAAAGAACACCTCAAACTCTGTAACAGAGGCTGAGTATGCACATTACACAATATAAAAATGCTCAAGAAATTGGGAAATCATTAAATGTAAATTATTTTCACCTGCTGGTAAGCGGTATGGACTATTTTGAATTCTGTTTTCTGATTATAAGGTCAGAGAAAGCTTTAATGCATGTGCACTATTACAAATTTAGCAGAGCATTGAATCCATCTGAGAGGGTTTCTCATGCACCTTTTCTGAACGGTGGTGAGAAGGCCTGTTAGCTCTTTGTGGACCATTTTATAAATTCTGAAGAAGCAAGGCTGTTTATTTTTCCCACATCTGTTTTGGGCTCATCCTTTGTGGCAGTGTTTGCTGGATGCTGTGTCCTTTATACCTCCCCTGAAATGAGTAGTTTAGTTTGCACTGTTACAATGTATTTGTGGAAGCAGTGATTGTCAAATATTTTAATTCAGTCTTTCATTCCTTTGGGATACCTTTCTGCTTGAATTATGACTTCTAGACTGAATTTCACAACTTTACATAGAATGAGAGACTTTTTCTGTGTGGACTTCATATATATTGCAAATATCTTTTTTCAAAGTAAGTTTTATCTGCTGTACTAGAGGAATATTGGTTAACATGCTTTCAGAGTAAAAACATGGTAACAGTAGGGCTGATTTGGTATTGTAAAAATTGGAATATTGATTTATATCAACATTTACAAAAATATTTGATTGTTGTCTTTATAGCGTCCATACATTCTGGATGCAGGTAGACAGTTATGGAGCGCTGGCTATGTGCTGCCTGTTTTAGATTCTGGCAATAAAGCATAGGGTGTAGATTATCTAGATACCCCTGTTGTTAGGCACCTTGTAACTTTCTCTGCTGGTGATTGGTGCCCGATGGAATACGAGGCAAAATATTCATTGATTTTATTGTTGATAATGCTTTCTAAGGAGATATAATCAGCCCTTCTCCCTTTTAAAATCAGAAATATTAGATAAGAGTGACATCAGAAGCCCCACGGTTTCAATTCTGCTGAGACATCTTGATTACATTTATACATCTTTCAAAATTTCAGTTTTCTCATCTTTAAAACAGGAATAATTACTATTATATCTCATAGTGGTGGTACATGAGTTAAGTGAGATAATGTATATAGTTTCACAAAATGCTTGGCACATAGCACTTAAAGAACTATTACTGTGCATTCAACACACTTCTTATTTTTCAAAAACTAAGTTTAGGAATTATCTGAGCTGCTAAAGTGTGCATAAAATAAATATGACTTTTTTGCATTCATATTTACTGTCATTTCATTCTGATTTTCTTCTTGCCATATTATATAATCAATAGAGGAGAGGTGAAGAAAGTTCAAATTCCCGTTAATGGTTTGTTTCAGAGTGTTTTTCGTAATCTCTCTGAATCTGCAGAGAAATATCAAAAAATAAGGGGACAAAAGAGGAAGCAACATTTTCATTAGTAAGTGTTGACCTCCCTAGCATGGAAAACAAAGGATTAAATTATCATTGATATCACTGTTGTAAATACAAACTTTATTTTATTTATGTGGTACAAGATAGATGTTAAAGTCTTCCCTTTAAAAGTGTTCGAATAAAAACATTTTAAAAAGAGAAGTGGAAATTTACCTCAAAAGAAGCCAAAAGAGGGAGGGAATTAGTTCTACTCTTGATGGTTTATGTATGAGAAATAGGGGGCTAGAAATGATAGACTTTTTAAGGTGACATTTTATCAAACACTAATTATAGGCAGCTAACAATACCTTATATTTACAATGACAAGTAAATATGAAGTTTTTAAATTTTCACTGGCTTTGGTAAAATTTTTTTCATTTTACATTTTGTTAGATGAAAGGTTGTGAATATTAATTGAGTTGAGGTGAAAGTTGGAAAAAGTAAGAGACTATAACCTCTACCAAGGGACAAGAGTCACAGGAACAGCTGGCAGATAATAATTTAAAACAATACTTGTCAATAATGCCCTTCAAACTGAGGTTGTTGAGAGCCAGGATTTCAGAAGCTGTGGTGTTTTGTGCAACACAGAAATAGCATTCACCCCTCTGAAAGCCCCACTGAAAAATAGCTGGTAGCACAGAGCAAATGTTTATTGGGTTCCTTCTTATTTTTGCCTTGAGAAAAAGTATCTTAGAGAGATAATTGCACACCTTTTTGAAACTGTGAATTACAATCTAGAGAATTCCCAAACAGTCCTAGGATCCTGTGGGCAGATTCCATCCAGGAGTGATGACACAAAAGATAAATGTCATTGTACCTCTATTTCTCCTTGGGCACAATTAGTTGTCCCTGCTCTGAACAATGGTTAATTGACTCACCTGGTCTGTTTAACAGCGCTAATTTATTTTGGCTTCCATAAATAATATTATGCAATGTTTTGATTCACTGCATGCTGTTTTCCTGTTCTGGGACTATCAGATTTTTAACTTCAAATCATTTACATTAGAGTTCTTATTGTGACATCATCTCTTCAAGCCACTGAAAATTTTTCTGTGGCGTTAGAAAGTAGGCTACTTTTTCTTCAGCTCTATTTAGTAATTGTTATGCACCTTAATATTCTTTAAAGAAATTCAGATTTTTTAAAAAACCATCACATTGTAAGCTTAATATGTGTTAGCTGTTACTTGTGGAATGAATTAAGAACCACTGGGAATGAGAAAATGATGATAATAATTAAGAAAAACACACTGTGCTCAATCTGAAATATCTCCTTTCTCACAATATATGAAATTATACGGATGTAGACCCATTAACAAGAAAGCTAGTAGCAGCTGTCAAGTCACATTTATATCTTCATTTGATTAAACACATTGATTCTTTCCAACTTCTAGGTGATGTTGAAAATGTGTGGGGTGGAGGGAGGTAGGAAAGAAAGTTGGTGGAAGGGAAAGGAGGAAGCTGCTATCTGGGGCATATGAAAGCAGGTTTGGTAGTCTGGATTTGGACAGCTGGAAAGTGACATGAAACCTAAGGCAGGTACCCCAAGAAGTATGCCAGAGAATAATTGGCCTAATATAAAATGCATATGCTAAGGCCTTGCTGAAGTGTATTAGAATGCAAAGAGAACAGTGTGTTCTCATTGAGCATTTCCTAAGAACCTACTAAGTGCCAGGAAAGATTAGGAAATGTTGAGTGAGAACAGACTTTTCTCTGTGCTTTTTAATATGGTTCAAAACCTACTAAGTGCCAGGGAAGAAGGAAGGGATTTAGTCGTTATACTTGAAGAGCTCACAGCCTAGTGGGAAAGAGACCAGTATGTGAATAAATATAATACAGTGTAAGGGACTCTTACTTATCAAATGCCATGGGGACACAGCCAAAGGAGGCATTAATTTTATGTAAGAGAAGCAGGGGAAGTTTCACAGAGGATGTAAAAAAGCACCATATGCAGAAAAGGGAAAGCCCTCTATATGGAGAGCTGCATCTGAAAGGACTAGGGCCTCGTGGAACATGCTTACTCTGGAGAATCACAGATGAGGTTTGTTAATCAGGTGGTTTATATCACCTTATGAAAAAGCTCATCTCTGCCATTTCAGAAATTGAGATTGGCTCTTTGGGCACTGGGGGTTCTTCCAAGAGTAGTTGCTTTCCTAGAAAACCTTCTCACTACCACTATTGCACATATTTGTAATCTATTTTTTAGAGACAAATGTAACAAAGTAATAATTAAGCTATATTTTATTGAAATTGTATAATGGTAGACTCTGGAAGTACATCCTAAATCATACCCAACAGAGAACAAATGAATAAAAGCTTTTGGATTCACTTTAAATTTAACCTTGTTATGTGCTTTATTCATAAAAATTAGTGCAAATGGAAAGTAAATCCACCCTTTCACCACCAGTTTTACTATTTGCCCCCTACTTGTCTTGGCATATATTTTTATTAGGATACATTTTATTAAGTGTTGACAATGTTTCTGTAGATGACCAACTTCTTAATAATATGAGTTCATGTAACAAAAGGATGGTTACCATCATTGCCTCGTGGCATTTGAGAATTGGAAGAAGTTCTTAAGTTCACCTGATCTAGCTTACAGAATTTCCCTTCATTGCATCCTTTGCAGGAAAAAAAAAAATGTGTAGCCTCTGCTTGAAAATATTTGGAATAAGGAGTTGAGAGATTCCATTTCTTAATATCTCTAATTCTTAGAAAGTTCTTCCCTATAATCCACTTTCTTGGTAGTTACAATCATCTCTCCCATTTTAGCCCTCTGGAGACTAAATAAGTGTAATTCTGCTTCTAACTGATCATCCTTTCAATATGTCAGGGTTGGTATGCCCTCTTTTCCTGCCCCCTTAACATTTATCTTTAAGACTTAAGAAGTACCTCTGGTTTCTTCAGAGTGACATTAGTTACTGGAACTACTCCCCTCTGGACCTAAGAAGCATTTAAATCATTTGCATGCATTTTACATTAGCTTTTTATCATTTTATTTAGATTTGGGGAAAGCAGAAAGATAGAAATTGTTTTTAATTAAATGTTAAATTGTACATTTAAACAGATGGGATTGGGATATTAGTACATCAGAGACAGAATTTGCCTGCTCTTTATTTAGTAGTTGTGCATAGTCCAAAAGAACTTAGATACACAGCATCAGGACTTAAAATTGAGTTAGAGTTGCAATCAAATTCTTTTCTAAAACATTTAAAACATTACAATATAAGTTAAATATTTAAAAAACATCACTTAAACAGTTTTGATTCCACTATGTGTTGTAACTCTGAGCCTTAAATTCATTTAAGGTTTGGGAACTGTGGGTTGAGTTTTGAGCTTTGGGTCAGTTTTCTTCTGATTTTGCCTATGGAGACAAATGATGCTGACAGTTTCTCATACATATTTTTTTTTTCTGATGAAATGAAAAGCTAACAAAATGGAAATTTCCATCTCCCCACAATGCCTTGGCTGAAGATTTAGGTGATTTGGGACAGTGGGTGAATTATTTTAAGACACCATTTGCTGTGATATTTCTGCTGTATATTGAAGTCACCTAACTTAGGCTCCAAAGTCTGAGTCACGAAATCCTTTATCATTGTGTATATTCTGGTTGACTGATGTTGCACGGGATTTGAGTTTAGAGTTTAGGCCCCAGTAATCATCCTCTGAGTAAGCATGATGGAAAATTGCTTTAAAGAGTCATGTAACAAAAGGTGTAACCAACTCTTGATTTGCAATGCTTGAATTCTCTTGAATGTCATTTCATTCTTTCTTGAAATACAGGATGAGGCATGACACTACCAAATCACAGTCTTCTTGTCGGGTATTTTCTATGTAACGTAAGCTTTGTTTTTGTTTTCTCAAAAGGCGTTTAAACAGAAATCACCTTCAGCTGTTTCCTGAGTTGCTGTTTCTTGGGACTTCGAAGCTATACAGGCTGTAAGTAGACACAAGTAGTTATTGTTGCTTTGGGTAGTACCTTGAGTTTTATTAAATGTATTTTGGATCTGTTTCCTTGTGCTTTCCTGGAATCTGTTCACCAGTAGATTAATGGATTAAAAGTTTGCTTTTTTTTTTTTTTCTTAAGGAGATTTATGATTAGTTTTCCAGTGATTCTAATTGTTTCATTTGGTTAGCATTTTGTGGTTTATGCATGTGTTACTGTAATTGTATTCTTCTTTTTTTTTTTTTTGGTCATGTGATGATGGTGAGATTTACCTAATTTTTTGTGGAAACTTTTGATTCCATTCTGAAGGGAAAAATTGCTACTGTGCTTCCTCTTAAGAGGAAGTTGGCAGTGCTTTCTTGTAAAGTTGAGGTTTTTAATGTCAGCTTTTTTTGGTATTGTTTCTGTAGTCAAGTACTAGTGTTTATTAGTCTGAAAATATTATTATAAGGTATTTAAAGAAGGCTGTAAAGTTCCTCTTAAGTGTGTCTTTTAAAGCCAGAATTTCAAACTCTGCAATGTGAATGACTGTAAGGCAACGTCATAGACTGTTAAAGGAACTAGTTCTTTAAAGGAGCATAATGTGAGTATTAGGGAGAATCAGTTTTTCCTCCCTGGGATGCTTGTTCGCTGAGCTAATGTGTAATAGTGAAAACACATTTTTGAAAGCTTTTAAAATTAGATTTTCAGCCATATGAATGATTTTGTGCAGATGGGAGATAAGCTACAAAGTGTTGGGAAAATAAATAGCTATGACTATTGGTGTTCATGCATGTTGTGAAAAAACTGCTGGAATACAGAGAGTAAATTGCTCAGAGGGGCCCCCACCTGGATGGCGCGGAAGTCCCATGTGGTAGTGTTTGCAGACAAAGTGAGCATAATGCATTTTTCCAAACTTGACTTTGTAGCCAGGGCTTTAGTATTGTTGTTATCAGTTCCTACACCCGTACTCCTATTGTAGCCAGGATCTCTGTTCTGTCCTCCTGCTACCTTAACTCACAGTAAAAAGAACTTCTCCAGCTGTCATACCAGATCTTCTCTCTAAAGAATCTGACTTTCCTGACTTTGTTCCTCTGAGGGTAACCAAAGTCACCTAGCAATCTTTCTCCTCTTATTTTTGTTCCCTGCTGCTTAAATTGGCCCAATTTAAGTAAATTTAAAAAAATCAAATAAGGGAAACTTGTAACTGCCTTTTTAACATACAAAATGTCTAGGAACTCTTTTTACCAAGGAAATGAGATGTAGATTGCTGTAAAGATGAAATGTATGTGTGTCAGTTGATAATTATTTCCAAATATCTGTGCTTAGTTTCTAAGAAGGACCACAGAGTTGATTTTAATAGTTATTTCACTGCCTGCTCTAATTATTGGGGATAGAGAAGATTTTTAAAGAATTAATTTACAGGTTAATATACAAGGAGTACTGCTAAACTACTGCATTGCTAGTAGTGTGCATACAAAAACAACACACAGCAGTCCAGGAAATTCTGTTTTCTATGCACTATAAAAACATACTTTAAACAGAATAACTGTTATTTGGAATTAAAACTATTAAGTCAAAAGAATAAAATGTAGGAAGGAACTTCACTATCTCTGAGAAATAAGAATATTTGATGTTTAGTCTAGGGGTACTTGAATCAGCTTCCCCAGGAGTATTCAGGTGGTGTAATCCATTGCAGAATCCCCCATCAGCAAATTATATTTTGTTTGACATTTTGCCCTTTTTGACAGTAGTAGACCAAGTGATTTTCTATTATGTTTTGTTATGATTTTATAACATTACGCAGCTGCTATATGAAAGAAAATGACTTGAAATCTTTAAAAAGTGAATCAAAGAAAAAGAACCCATAAAACTCCAAGACAATGTTTTCTAACTGATTAAAGGCATGTTAATAAATGGGAAAATGGGCAGGTAGAAAATGTGTTGAGAATTTTTATGTGCCTGTTTGGCTCAAAAGATTTTCCCTGGGGAGTAATAGAAGCTAAAGTTGTATTTGTTAGGTAGAACTACTTGTACGAGGGACGTGAATATTTAGATATGTTTTGATATACCCGAAATTATACCTTGATAGTTTCATGCTTAGTATTGAAAAAAATGCTCCTCATTACTTGGGATTTGTTACCTCATGAACGGACTGGATGCACATAGAAACCTTGAAGTGTAATATTTATTTGCATCCTCAAATCAGGAATATTCTTTTGAGTTGAGGAACTGTTGCCTCACCTGAATTAGACTTAGGCGAATTGTTAACAATGATATTTCTCTTGAGAGGATAAGTTATAAGCTGTATGTGAGTACTGTTTTGTGATGGCAATTACTGATTAAATTAAACAACCACCATTAAAAGTCTTTAATAAACAAAGGAACCAAAGCTTGTGGAGCTGACGGGTACAGGTTCAGATTTTCTTCATATGGTAGAAGTGCCCAGTAGCATACCTGAAACAAATATTCTAGCAGATGGAAAAATGTGCACAAACCTACATTCAAAAATATCTTTTAAAATGTTCGTTTTAAAATGAATAATTTTCTCAGAAAAAGGACACATGACAGAAAAAAGGATGTAGAATTTTTTGACAAATAATGGGGGAAATTTGCATTGGGAAAAGGAAAGTATTTGGTTGTTGCAAATATTTATAAAGTGAACCACAGTTGCCCTAATGTATAATGCAGTAAAGACATAAGTATCTAGAGCTCGTGAAAGAAATTTAAAATTTTATTTTCTCTTTTTAAATAAATGCATGATGCTAATATCTAAATTTCTTTTCTTATTCTATCTTTTGCTCCTTCTTAATATAATTCTTCCCTAATATGTCATCAATAAAATAGTTTACCAGTTCAATATATAGTTTATACACTGATGTTTAATTTTTAGCATTGTTTGCTTAGATTAAAGCTAATCTGAGATACTGGACATTATGCTGATTTTCTTTGAGCTTTCGTGATAAATAATCACCGTTTGACTCATGGCTGAAAATAAGATGCCAGGAGAAGAAGCGCACATGCTTTTTGCAAACTCTAAATGCAATATAAAAGAAAAAGAGGGTACACTGAATATGAATTATGATTCGACACGGTTGGTTGCTGCTAGCGGCCAAACATGCTTTTCCTTTGCTGTCTGCTCCAATTTCTCTTTGGACGGGTTGAGAGAGCACTACATGTTCAGGTCAAGATGTTTGCTCAGAAATAGTAGTACAGTTGCAGCTGTGTTTGTTGGAGCAGGAGACTAGTTTAAATAGCATTACCATTTATCCAGTCCATTAACAGAACTCTGTAAAATAATACCAACTCTGCATAAACTACAGGACAGTGTAATAAAATTACAAGCACTTGTTGACAGATGGGAAGTGTAAGTAAAGGGAAAGTAAAATACGGGGCAATAGGTTATAGGTTTAAAAAGACAGCACATAGTTTTCTTAACATATATAGAGATCCTCTCCTCCCCTTTGCTCCTCCTCCAAAACAGAGGTTGCATTTTTATCAACCTAAGAGTGAAGAAAATTATTTTTAGAGAAATCTGGCACTGGTTAACTGAAAAAGAGATTGCAGTGAGTTTTGAAACAACTGATTATGACTGACTGAAATTTATGAGTAGCATATGCAAATCTCCCTGATAAATGTAACCTTACAGGTGGCTTAGGAGTGAGTGATTCACACTTTCTGATTTGAGTTTGCAGCTACTAATCCAGGCTCATTAGAGAGGAATTTCACTGGTAGTACTGTGGTTAGGCATTTGGTTATAAATATTTGATTTGTGGTTTTCAGTTTATTTCTTTGAGTATTATTATATTTACTCAGACTTCTAACATAAGCTTAAGTATCTAAAGCATTTTGTAGAAATTCATTTTTCACTTGTATCTATTGAACCAAAACTAAACAAACAAACAAAAATAACTGCATATGTCCCGGGGACTCATTTTTTTTTTTTTTGTTACTTCCTTGAATAAAATCTTTTTATTTCTGGTTCACAAGTGGCATTTATTATTCCCCAGCGAGTTTTAGAGCCACTAAATTCTCTAACATTATAAATAGAATCTTTAAAGCCAAGGACTCTTTTTATGGCCTAGTGAATACTTACCTGAGACAAATAGATTTTGACTGCATAATTTGATTGGCCAGGTCATAATTCATTTGCTGTCAGATAGGATCTCAAGTTCTCAAAATTGTTTTTGATAACTATAATAATTGGGACTTTTTAAAGAGGAAAACTTAATTTTTTATTAAGGTAATAAATTGATTTGCTAAGCATAACAAATACACAATTAAGCTGTCTTTATTTTCCTTTCCTCCACTCCCATAGAAGGAGCCTTGGTTTTTTTTTTTTTTTTTTTTTTTTTAATAGTTATAAGAACAACCCATGTTCATTGTAAAAAGCTTTAGGAAATTCAGAAAAATTGAAAAGAGAAAGTAAAAATTATTCATTATCTCACCACCTAGATATAACCACTTTATACTTGTTTATTATTACCTTGGTTTTATTTTATGATTATGCATACAAATGTTGATTATACATGTATTATGAAAACATTTTTTTTAATATCCCCAGGGTCTACTATAAGGCTTGACCTTTAGAAACTCTCAGTAAGTGTTTGATGTATTGAATTAAATCTCTGTTGGGTTCAGGGTTTGTAACTTGAATGAGCAAATAGTAACTCTGGGAAGGCATTATGAATAATGGAGAACCAAATTAAATTTAAAGGATAACTTGGCTAATTAAATGTTTGGTCCCCTTAGGTTTTATAAGCATTGAAGAGTTTGAATAGACACGGCACAATCAAAATGATAGCTTTGTCACTTAAGCAAAACATCCCTTAATTTGATATAATGCTGTCCTTATATAAAACTAACTCCCTAGTTCTTGGATGTCAATTTAGTCTCATAGGATTCTTGTAGTCAAGCATAAAAGCAGAATACAACAGTGGAGCCCGTGTAAAAATTCCTCTTGAATTAATTTCTGCCAGCTCTGATTAAAGTGTGGGCTACTAGAGGTGTCAGGTGCCATAGTTTCCTGCTTCATTTTACTCTTGGCCTCTTTGGCCTCTGCCACAATAAATCCGACAGTGGTTGTGCAGGAATTGCAGGTTACAGTTGCTACGGTTACCGTTGTCCAGCCAGATTGACATCATTACTCATCTAGCGAGCTGCCATGATAGCTACCGCTGATTTCTGTTGCTGAGATTGCCAGAGAGCTTCATGTGCTCAGGATGAAAGTTCTTCAGAAGGTGGTGTGTCTGTGTTATAACGTGGTGTAAGGAATTCCTGTTGTATACTGATCCTTTGCTAAGGGGGAGAGATTGACTTTTCATCTTTGAAAACAAACAACCAATAAAAGAGATAAAACTTAGAAAAGTGTTAACTTTCAGTGATTAAAACATGAAGTCCTTTATTACTTAAATAACTCGCTGATTATTTATTATCACTGGGGTCAAGGACTCTGTTTTTGCCACTTAAAAAATAGAGATATACAAGGAGTATTTAATTTAAGAAGATTACCATTATATAACCAAATGTTTTCTTTCAAGTGGAGAGACAAAAGACTTGGCATACTGGTGTCAGAACGTACTTCAGAGTAGCCATTACCAATGCCATGAAAAAGAAAGTGCAAACCATTGAGAAGGACCTGCTTTTGATTTTATTTTTTTAAATCAACGTGTAATCCTATGATTTAAAGGTTCTAAATCCAATGAAGATTAAGATTGTGTTTGAGATTTTGCCAGGCCTGGTGTATATAGTTCTTATTTCAAAGGGATTACTAGTAGAAGACTTGTTGCTGGAGAAAGCCAAAAATTGGCAGGTTTCTGCTGTTGCCAACGCACAGGGTGGATTATCTGAGTGTGAAATCCACAGCATAGTTCACGGCATAGGAAAATGAAGTGCAAGAAGGTCTTTACCCCTCAGCTGTACTTATTTCAATGATTGTTTTCCCAAATGTAGATGTTTCTGTCCCCATAAACAAGTACTCATGATATGACAGCTTAGATTTGGAGAATACTGTGATAGATGCTGGGGAGAGAACCTGGCATAATATGTGGCCCCACCACGTAATATGTGGTATTTTTGGGCTTTGGCCATTGCTAACATCTGACCTGTAATAGGTAAATGAAAGCCTGGAGTGTTCATTGAGAGAAATCTTCTTTTCTGAAACATGAATTTAAGTATATATGGTTTTCATGCCAAAAAGATATCTTGTATGTACGTCATCAGGTAATATTGTAAAATTTGACCGTAAAAATAATGAAATTGTCACAGCAATCTCAAGATTTTAATTTGAGGACTTAAATTTATGAAAATATTATTCCTAGGAATAAGTATTGATAGGCTTTTAGTTATATTTAAGTAATCGTAATGTACTTACATATTTACATTATGTTTTAAGACACTGAAACCAATTTAATTTATATCATAAAGGAATTGGCATAAAATGACAGTATTTAAATGTCTCTTCAGGTATTTGTAGTTCTTTTATCTTTGGGAGTTAGTAGATACCCTGGAAGCAAATTTTCTTATCTGGAAAATGGGAATGATAATACTATTTACATTCTGGGGATATGGCAGCCATAATTTAGGTTCTGTATGCAAAAGAACATGGTCAGTTTTCAAGTATTTTAAAAATCATATTTATATTATTATTATTCTCTTATTGCAAATAAAAGGGAAATAATAGTCACTGCAGTGTCCTTGCAACTTGTCCTTAGTCAGCAAAGTTCCTGATTCCATTGCACCACCCTCTGGCATTTATCCTTGGTATAATAACATGTAAATGTGCATAGTCACATTAATTTTTTACCACTACAAATTGACATAAAATGTGCTTTTGCACCATTTTAGTTCTCTTTACTTGGTTGCAGACAGTACATTATGGCCAGGATATTCTTAATGAGATTTCTTCACACACTCTCAGTTGATGATTCATATATAAAATTCTTATATAAAATGCATTAGGGGTGGAAACAAAGAGACTGTGACTCAAAAACTACTTATATTAGTCTATATATTTAAATTGCTGTTTTAATGATGTTTTTCCTGAATGACAAATGAAGGAAAAATATAAATTATTATAATTAGAAAATGCTGAGTAAACTCCTTAAACCAGAGGTAAACTATTCTGAAAATTGTTCAGAAGATTTGCATAAAGTGCTAAAGAACATGTTTTACTACTAATGTAAATTTCAGTTTCTAAAATGATATGATAATCCTTTAGCCTTGTCATATATAAATATGATTTGATCTGTGGAACATTGTCATCTTTATATGAACTGCATATGTGATTTTGAGTGCATTTTTAGGCCACAAATTATGTCAAAATCCAGTACAAATAGCAAATCTTTTAACACTTTAAGTTTAAAGAATGTTACGTAATGAAATAGATTTGAACCAGAGTCGTTTTTGTTGGTCATAATTTCAGTACTTCTCATAAATACAGAGGATTATAGTTAGAGAAATGTGGTGTATGTCCCCGTCTCCTCATTACTTATTTCTCTTAACCTAGTTAACTACCATCATTAATTCTTTATGGAGGATTAACCTTAAAATATTTGATAAATTGTGATATAAAAACCTTTGAAAAGAAGTTTAAAAAGAAACTAAATCCTAGAGAAGGAAGCAATGAAAGTAAAAAGACCTGTCCGTGGCAGTACCCATGGTCTAGGGTACAACATAGAGGTATGAAATGTTATTGAGAGAACATATGTGTCTCTTGAAACATCCTCCAAATGAGAGTTTACAGCTAAGTACGGCAACTTGATTTAAGTGTTAAAAAAAAAAACTTAAGGAGAGAGATAAATAAGTCAGGAAACAGAATGGGAAAAAATAGCTTTGCCCCATCATGATAGGTTTCTTCTACTAGTGAAAGATTAAAGCTTGAAGTATGTGAATAGCTGAGAACAGCACAGAGAAAGGTTGATTGCTTCCCCTCCAACAGTTCCAATTGATTGAAAAAAGCCTAATTTAAAGTTCTGTTTGTTCTATGTCTTAAACCATCAGAATTCTCTTTTAGGACCGGAGGAATGCTCTGGAGGAAAAAGAATCCAAGGATAAAAAGTCATTGCAAGCCAACAATTGTTCCTAATCCTCACAAAATGCTGGAGAAATTAAATTTATTCTTTATTGCTCGAAGTGTTACCTAGGTCACTGGGCGATGGGAAAATTGGACTGGAAGTCGAGTAGGCGCAAGCTTTGTTTTGTGTCTAGATGCTTAACCTTAGACAGGACAAGGCATCTTAGAGTGTTGTGGGAACTGGGTTCAGAGCATTAACACCAAGACTTTTATTACCCCGGATTTATAATAGGCTGTGCTGTCAGGAGATGAAAATGTCGTGTTTACATTTCAGTGTTAAATGATCATTTAATTAACACCTAAGGAAAAAAAAAACTTGTGAAATTCTTAGCAGCTTTTATTGTTGGTTTCCTGGGAGGTTTTAATATCCAAGTTTCATTGAGATTTCTTTTTGTAAGTAGAGACACAAAAGACATTATAAACTTTTTAAGGAAGACAAACAATTTAACCTTGACCCTTTTTTCTGAAATATTAATTTAACTTACATTTTACATCTGGTATACTTATTTAAAAGGCTTCTAGACTAATGTATTAAAAATACATCTTAATTGAATACTTTGGTGTAAACACTTATATGTAAATATTACTTAACTTGCATTCTAAAATTTCTACCGTAAAACATTTGCAATTACTAATTAGTTTATCTTAAGAAGTTTTATATATTTAAATTAGCATTTATAAACATTTTATATCTTTTAAACTACTGCTCTAGTTACATTGCGTTAAGAATCTGGCTTAAAGTAGGTATTCATAGGCAAGCAAATTCTATGATAAAAAGGTAAATAATATTATATTATTTTCTTCATTATTTAATTTAAAGATAGTTACTATCATGATGGGAGAGGTGTATATATAGACAGTATTCTATACAGACAGTATTTCATTAATATGAAAATTCAAATTCACTGCTTTAATTACTAAAAATTAGATTTTACAAATGCCTTAATTTACTCCTGCTCTTTTATGAGAAATTTAACTTGGTCTTGAGGCAAAGTGATAACATTTGGAAAATATGTACTGTCAGATATTTTTTTCTAAAAGTATTATTAGAATTTATATCTTCTCTCATTTTTCCTGGTTAGGAAACTTCATATTCAAACATATGAAAGTTAAAGTGAAATCTTTCTTAATTTTTCCTGACATAAACATGCTGTTATAATGTAGTTTTGCTCTCTAAGTATACTGTTTTTATTTATACTGAAACAAAAACTACTTTTCTCTGTGTTTTTTTTTTTTTTAAGTTTGAATTCAAATATTTCAGGATAAAACCCCCTTTCTTCATTATTCATGGTAGAAAAGTGCAAGGAGTATTGAATGTTATTAAAATCTCTTAATAGAAAGCCCTGCTTTGAACTGAGATTTATATTCTCACTCACAAAATACTGCTGAGCGTCATGTAGGCACTTTGTATGATGTTATATGCTCTCCTTACTTCTATCAAGTTTCAGCTTTTCTGCAAAGCTTCCCTTATTTTTTTTTAACCCACATTCATCTTTTTCTTCCCAAAGCTTCTTCTCTGCCTAGCCTCTAACCCCAAAACCCTTAAGTAGGAATATTGCTTTAAATTGTATCTCCTTTACATAGGATCCACCTTTTGGTTGAGGTAGTCCAAAGACACAAAATGTTTAAGGGTGTGAAAGAGAAAGAGAGAAAGAGGAGTAACAAAATCTGGTTATTTAGTATACTGAATAGCCTGTGTATTCTGAATGACATCGTTTGTTATACCTACTGATATTCCAAGCCAACCAGGTGATATGTGTGTGTGCGAGGGGGCAGAGAGTGGATCATGGTCATACCATCTTCATAAAGATGAAGAATAAGTATTTAGGACATTACAGGAAATTTTATTTAACATATACAAATGTGTTGCTTTTATACTAAGAAAATGCTATGCTTTTATACTGAGAAAGTAAATATTAAAATTTCATACATTAGTTATTTGGAATCTCTGCCTAAAACTTTTAAAAAGAAAGACTTCAGTATTTATTTTAGATACAGACTCCAGGTTTGCCTCTTAAAATATAGGAATAACTGTTCTAAATACAGTGATGCTGTAAAAAACATATTTGAGAGTTACTGTGTTGAACCATTTCATGTATTGAGATTGGTAGATAAGATATCTAGAAATACTCTTACCTGGCAGTCATTCATTTAGTTAAAATTAACTTTCCTTTTGTACCTAACTCTTTCACCTGGCTTTGAAGACCCACCATAATCTCGTTCTACATTACCTCTTCAACTTTATCATTATTGTCACAACGTATATGCTGTATCTCAGGCAAGCAGATTTTCCTGACGCTACCTGGAAATTCCCAGCACATTTCTGGACTCCTTCCTTGCCTCTTTCTACAGAAGCACAGTTTATCCTCCGCGTATAAGCCTCACCTCCTCTATTAAAGCTTTCTCAACTGCTTTCATTTACCTTCACATGATCATTCATTATAATATAGTAGTTATGAGCACAGACTGTTGATTCAGGCTGCCTGTGTTTCAGTCACTGAATGTGTAACCTTGGGAATGTCACTCAATTACCTGCCCTGTGACTCAGTTTCCCCTTGTATAAAATGTCGATACTAAGAGATTGTACCTCATGAAAGTGTTGTGTGGAGTATTCCCTAAGTGAACTAGACTTAGTACAATTTTTGGCCTATAGTAAGGGCTGTGTACTTTATTTTTTGTTTGTTTGTTATTATCATTAAAACTAGTATTATTGTTTTCTATCTCATAAAATGTGTTGTCACATTTTATTTTCTAATCGTAGCATGTATGTTAACTTGGCAAAGACTCCTGTCTTACATTTATGCTTATTTCACATACAGCATCCAGCCCAGTACTGGTTGGTTTATAAATATTTTTTGACTGAGTGGTTGATGGAAATTAAGCCTGGGAAAGACATTAACAATAGATTGAATTTGGGATGAAATATGTCGGGATGTGAAAAGAACATTGGTTACATTCCTAGCTCTACTGATCACTACCTGCAGATGCAGAGCAAAGTTACTTGACCTTTTTATGACAGTTTCTTTGCTTATATATAGTAGGTGAGATAAGAGAGGGACCAAGCCCAATGTATTCATCATCATATTACCAGAATTTAACATAAAGCTTCCAAACCCCTAGCCTAGGGGATGTTTAAAAATAATTGAGAGAAGGGGAAGAGATCAAAATATATCTGAGATTTGTTCTAACTCTTTTTCAAAAATGTATAGGGAACTCTTCACAGGACTTGCAAGAATTATAATGGTGTGTTTATTCATGGCAATAAACCAGGAAGTAGATAATTAGGTTGTGGATGAGTGAGTTTGTGATTGTTCTCTCTCCTATTAGCAATTTAAAAAATAAAGGCAGTTTCTTTGCTAGATAAATATAGCCTGCTTACATTTTGCGTGGCTTTGCTATTAAATGTGAATCGTTTGAAGGCTTAGATTTAAAAAAAATGAGTAAAGGAGATTTGATGGTTATGCTTTAGTAAGTGGTTATCTTGATACTTGATAATCCCTCAATATGAGGAAAGTGGTGTACAACTAAAGCAGTTTCAATAATCACCTGCCTCTCAAACATCACTGATGTTAGCATGAACAAGTAAGTTAAAAATCAAACAAGGCAAATCAAGAGAAAATAATGGAGTTGGTTGATGAAGGTTTCTATGTTCATATTTGTGTTATCTTTTTTGTAACAGTTTTGAGAGCAGGAACCATCATCTGTAATTCTCCCTCGGAAATGCATTGTGCACCCTGGACAATTAATTTTCCTGACCTTTTGAGGAGAACAGAATGTATGGAACCTGAATACCCTGAAGGCAAATGGAATCTGGAGTCTGTTTCTAAGAGGCAGGAGCTGCTCTCTGAGTTGGTGTGGTTTTCTTTCCTTCTCTTTAAGAGGAATGAATTCCACACCTAATGAGTAGTTTCAAGGAAGGTTGTTAATCAGGTACTCCAAGTGACCACCCCGGATTCTTCTTTTATTACTCAGGAACGTGAGGGAATGAGAAAGCAACATAGTTACATTTGATAAAAGGAAATACCTTTTTTCCTCTCCCCACCCACTATGTAATCCCCTGGAATTTAGTTGAGGCGGGGAAATTACTGCAGCAAATAATGTGTTTAAAAAAGCAAAGTTGTATGAACAAGAATAACACTTGTAGCTACAATAATTCTGTTAAAAATCACAAAGTATATAAATTGTCATATTTCAGGGTGAGTTTTCACCTAAGGGGGTCAGAAAAGAATTTTTCCTTAATCGTTGTCAATCTCACAGTGAAGCATGACACACGGGCATTACCACTATCACCGTTATATTATGTTCTTTTCTGAATTATCAGATATCATTCTGCTGCCCTAAGATGGGATACTAGATCAAGATCAGATGAAGAACTTAAAGTAAATATGATAGAGGGGCAAAAAGGAACTATAAATATAATTGAATTTCATTCAAATGGGCAAATGTTATTCTTTAACCCTTCCCATTCTTAGAAGCCATACCTTATATGTAAAGAGAGAAAAGTGGTTTAAAACAACAACAATAGAGTCCAGATATTGCTTTCTTTTCTAAATTAAGTTACCTGGTTGAAGAACACTGTTCAAGTGTAGGTGAAGATGTTTTGATAGAGATTTAGTTGCTTCCTAGTAAATGTTATGGCCTCGATCATCAGTGTGGTATCTATTACAAGATACTTACTTTGGTTGTATTTTTATAAGATGATTCAGTTTTCGATTTTTTTAAAAGTATAGCTTTTCTCCCCAATTCTCAAACATATGTTGTGCGAATACCTTGTATGTATTGCTATATTAATTTCACACTGTTTTATATTTCAAAGAGATGCCTCCTAAAGTGTGCTTTCTAGGGGTCCAAGAAAAAGGTATTCTGTGGTCAGATGTGGTGGGAAATAATTAAACTCATATCCCCTGTAGCGACTACAGTGTACACTTGTGTATTGATCTCCAAGGCATACTACAATAAATAAATCTGTTCAACTTTTCAAAATTTTTTTTGAAGTTATTTGGCTATCCAGTGCCTCTTCTTTCTCCACTTTTTTTGTTTATTCCAGTTAAGCCAAATAGCAAGAATAGTCTTTAGCTATTCCAAAGAATAATTACTTTTCATTACTTCTGATCAAGATTTTCTTAAAATAAAAACTATATTGGACACAGTGGGTTGAAGTATGTTATTCTGCTTTTACCAACATTGTCAGGTGCAGGACATTTTACAGTGTATTGGTCTGATAAATCTGTTCTTCTCAACCCACCTTTGAAGGTGAACTTGGCATTCTGTTGTTACCTTGAGGAATGGAGAAACTTAGATTCTTCTATGACAGTTTTATTAACTTAGCACCAGTATTTGTTTTATGTATTTGTATATATGTCTGTGTATGCATGTGTGTTGTGTGTATGTGCACATGCTCACGTGCACACACATGGAAAGCCACTCAACTACCATTTTAACGACTTTAACATTTTATAGCTTTACTCTTTCTCTCTTCCCTGCCTCTGTCATTGAAGCACCAGAAGTCCTTTGTGGCGCACCTGCTGTGCACAGCATTCTTTAGCAACACAAAGAGGTGTGCATCCGTTAAGCTGGGTGTAAACTTGCAGGAGTCTTTCTCACTCTACAGAGAGGGTGTTGGAGCCAGAAGCTTTTTATGTACAACATGTAGATGTTTGGTGAACTTTGAAGTCACTGCAAAGCTAATTTGTTTAGCGTTTTTGCTAAGGCCCATCTTTCCAGCACTAGATGACAAAATAAATTAGATATGAGGGATTAGACATAGGAACAAAAATAAATGGAAGAAATAATATTATAATTCTTTCTCCAAAAGCAACTTTTGTTTGAATACACTTGATTGGTACTTCTCACCAGAACGCTTATACTGATCACTCACTACTGAAAATTGCTATCCCATCTATAAGTTCCCCCAGCTTGTTGCTTTGACTACCGATTTTTATTTATATTAAATATTAGGGGAAAATATATCAAAGGTAACAGAAACATAAAATTGAGTAATGGATCAAACAAAAACTATTTTAAGGCTTGGCATTAAATGAGTTTAATAGAAATCATTCATTTCAAATTACTCAATATTTGCAAATATATAATCTTTGGATTTTATTTGTTGTCTAAAAGTCCTCTTTGTAATAGGTTAGGTTCCCTCTACATGAAGAAGTACTGCAAACCCTTCTTGCCTCTTCTCTGTTCTGTTTTTCTCTTAAGGCTTCAACACTATGTATGTATCATCTTATATATTTTACTTATTTATCTTGTCTATCTCTCCCAATTGAAATGGAACACTGTGAAGGTAGAGCATAGTAGTAGATGTATAAGAAATATCAGTTGAATGAGTGAATGAGGGCTTTGCAAATAGACTGCTACAATTTGAATCTCAGCTCCAGTGCTTACTAGATGTGTGACTTGAAGCACGTTACTTAATTCCTCTGCCTCAATATCTTCTTCTTCAAGATGGAGATAATTAGAGTATCAATGTCACAGAGTCTTAGGAGGATTAAGTAATGTAACACATCTGCCACAGAATTCAGTTAAGGTTAACTATTTCTCAAAAATCAAATGACTTTTGAATTGGTTGAGGAAAAATAACCAGACATTCACGATCATCTTAAAATCATTTGATAGTGTTGTCTATTTTTGGCTCAGTTCTCCTGTTCTCCCACTATTGTATTGTATTGTGTTGTGGAATATGGGTAGGCTAATTGTTCAGAGACACCTTACTAGCTGCTTGTTCTTTCCTTCTTTCTTTCTACTGTTTTCATGGAGTTCTTCATTTTCATGGAGTTATCCGTCTTTCCAATCCTGCTCCTGGGATTTTGAAATCCCACCTTGCTTTATTGCTAACCAGACAATGGTTTGCTTCCTGTCAGCCAGGATTGCTGTCATTTAGAAAGTGCCATCACCCTGCTTGGGGAGTGGGGCCCCTTCCCTTGTGTTGCTGTGAAATACCAAGTGATAGACACCTTCCCATATGCAGATGGTTTCACTGATTTTTTTTAGCATGATTAATTTACAAACTCTAGCCCAGGGAATTAAAAATGTGCTACTTTGCCTAATTCTAGCATATTTTAAAAGTTGTTTAATTTTTATGATTATTAGCTTACTACCAAAATTCCCTCTGTAGGTTGTATATTCCTTATGAATTTGGACACATTCATCTCTACTCACCATAGAGCATTATTCACGTGTGCCGGGCACGCAAATACTCATAGGCCGAAGGAAAAGAGCAGGAAATACAAAGGACCCAGTGAATCAACTTTTGTGGTAAATGAGCAACAGAAAGCATTTGAAGCTTTATCTTTTTTATATCTCAGCATTTGTTCTTTCTTGATAGAATTTAAGTTTTAAAAGAATAGCAGTCTATAAACTTGTTCAATCATTGTATTTAAGCACTCATACATCGATGGCTTTTTGTACCAGTTTCCTCACTGTGATAGGGAATATTTATTCTGTTTATGAAAGCCTGAAGAGGGGGGGCTATCTTACAAAACCTTTTACATTATTTATCAGTTCTTTGCTAATATTTTATAAATTTCTGTGTGTGAGAGAGATGTTTTGTTTTAATTTGCAAATAAAACAATATTACTCTAAAATTACTACAAAATTGAAATTGCTAAAATGATAGGTAGCAACTGAGGCAGATGGTTTAATCTTATCATTTTGTGTCCTTACATGGGTTGCTAAGGCACAGCTTACATCATTTAGTGTGCTTCCACAGTTCTTTGCCATTCTAAAGCATGTACTTCTGACATTTTTATTAGGCTTTTGTGTTTGGTCACTGTATTAAATCCAGCAATTTATTCCTTTCCACTTAAATTGTCTTCCTTGTACAAGAGGTGGAGAAGAATTCACTGTGTCTGCACATAAAAGGCCATTATCTTATCTTAGCAACTCCAGCCATACAGAGACAGTGAATCATGACAGTTCAGATGGGAAATACAGAACTGTATCAAAGAGGGCAAGATAGTGGGAGTGAGGCAGTGATGAGGGCTATACATGGGAAGGTGGTGAGTCCATCAGCTGTAGCAAAGGTTAGCAGCCCTTTACTGAGCCTAGCCTGATAGATCATTTAGCGGACAGGCTGAAGTTTGCATCCAGAAGTGTGCTCTGCCTGTGATCCGATTTACTTGTAGCTTGCCAGAATTACTCAAGAGACTCCATTGTTATTTTTTCTGTCCCAAATCAAAGCACCTACTTTTTTTTTTTTTTTAACAAATGAGAATAAGCACACTGACACTGATTCTTCATGTGTATTGGTGAGAGCAAGCTCTATGGCAAATATGTAGAAAATTTTGTAATTTACTCTGAATGCAGCCTTCATTCCACCAGGAGAAATATTTTCTGACTGGAGCAAGAAGCAATGATGAGGATGGAAGTGATGGAGTCAGTTGTACAGCTCTCATAAATTGAGTATATGATCCACAAGCTCATATGAGTGCTGTACTTGTCTTAATAGTCATTCAGCGGATCTGCAGCATCATGAAGGAGAACCAATCTACAGATGAGAAAACTGAGACCCAGGGAGATGATGTAATGTGCCCAAGTGGCAGGCTGGCATTCGAACACAGTGCAGCGCTCTTTAGCATGTATATTAACTATTCTTGGGACTACAGTGTCTTTTTTTTTATTTCAGCTTATTATG
>CM052437.1:80858087-80898815 GCA_028533085.1 Varecia variegata
GATACTTCACTTAATAGAATGGGTTCCAACTCTCTCCAGAACAAAAGAGATGCCATATCACCGTTATTTCTTATAGCTAAGTAATACTCCATGGTATACAAGTACCACATTTTACTAATCCATTCATGAATTGATGGGCATTTGGGTTGACAAAATGCATGATCCTATAGTAGTCTGTTTTAAATCCTCACCTCGCTTTATGCATTATTCATTGTGCATATAGGTGCTTACAAGAAGCTTACTACCCTCTCTCCCACCCTTGTCCCATCGCTTATCCAAACTTGAAGTTTAGTGTCACCCTTGGCTCCTTTCCTCCCCTTTTCCCCCATTGTCAATTTCCGTTGATTCTACCTCCAGAGCAGATTAGTCCACCTTCTCCTTCCCTTCTCTTTAACTTACTTCCTAACTAGGCCCCCTGGCCCAGGATTTCTTCATCTACACTGTCCTCTGCCTAACAGCCAGAAGTATCACCTTAAAGTACAGCTAGGAGCATGATCCTTGCTGAGTCAACAGTCATTTTGCATACTGGCATAGCAGTTTAGATTTAACAAAACATTTTTCCATATATTACACTACAAGGAACTCTGATAAATGTGTATCACTGCCTCGGTTTCATAGATGGAATAACTGAAGCCTAAAGCGTTTAACTGAATTACTAGCCCTATCACAGTGGGCTGGTACATAATAGAATCATTTTTTTCCTCTAGACCTTTATGAACAACCAGTTTCTATAGTCAAAACTCTTACTGTAGGCTTCTTCCCTAAGTAACCCCAAGTTGTGGAAGTTATGGTTCTTGTTTTCTGGTGTTTTCTCACTAATACCGTGCACTTGAGTAGTTACACAAGGGAGTTGGCTACTCTTGAGCCTCTGGATATGTTTCTGGTACTTCTGCCTTCTTCAGCAGGCAAACTTGTATTCGCTGCCCAAGACCTAGATCTTACCTTCTCCACCATGCAGCCCTGCTTGATTTCTCCCTGGAAAATGTGACCCCATTTATGCAGTCAATGCCTCAGGCAAGCAGTGCTCTCCGTTTGGAGGTCTCTCACAAGAGGGAGCCCAGCACAGACCATCCCTTTTCTCTGGATTGTTTTTTCCTTCTCATTCACTTCCTAACAGAATACCTCCCATCCCCTTTTTGGCTAACCCTATGCCTCATATCTCAAGAGAATGTTATAGCAGGAGTCCTATTTTATTTATCTCATTATCACCTTAGGTCTTGACCCTTAGTTGGAACTTCTTTGTTGAGTAAATGACCATATGTAATAAACTCAAGTGTGTCCTTCTTTCACGAGGCTTATTTGGAAGGCTGAGTGTGAGCCTGTGCCCCTTGCAGCTCTGCCTTGCAGCATCTTCCTGGCCCCGCCTTGTTTTTATGTACAGCTTTCTTAGAATGAGTATATCTGTCTCTCTTCTAGAATCAAAGCTCCTGGTGGCAAGCTCAAAGTCTTTTTCATTTTTATGCTTCCCACAGCACCTACCATAGGGCTACATGTAGGATAGGCTGGATAAATGCTTGTTAAATAAATCTAATAAGGGCTTTTCTTTTTTTAAACTTTGTTTTAAACTTTTGTTTACTCATATTTATTTATTTATTTTATAAGGACTTTTCATTCTTTTCCTCCAAGGCAAATTTCTACTATTGAAACAGAAATCTTGCTTCTGAAATGAAACAAAACTTCTATTAACACTGTATTTGATTTTTAAACAGTCCATATTTGAAAATACCAGGGCATGTTTATGTGTGCAGGTTGATAATGCAATGCAATTTCCTGCTAAACAATCATTGCTGTTATTGTATTCCATCACATCAATCATGGAAACGTATTATTGTAATTTATTTTTGAATTAAAAAAATGGCATGTGAGTCAGCATGCAGCAAATATTGCAATAAAGCTAGTCACACAAACTTTTTGGTTTCCTAATGTATATAAAAACTATGTCTACACTGTGCTCTAGTTTACTAAGTATGCAATAGAATTATGTGTAAAATATCAATGTACATACCTTAACTAAAAATACTTTGTTGCTAAAAATTGCTGACATAGAGACAAGATGTGAACACATGCTGTTGGAAAAATGTGCTGATAGACTTGCTCAATGCAGGGTTGCCACGAATCTTCAATTTGTAAAAAACACAGTATCTGCAAAGCACAGTAAAACACAGTGCATTAAAATGAGGTATTCTCGTATTACTTACTAGGTTGTTGTGAAGATTGAATGAGTTTGTGGTGTCAGTAAAGTGATTGCACTTAGTAAATTCTCAGTAAACATTCACTAGGATGTTGTTATTAGAAACACTGACACTTTATTGAGTTCATGTGCTCTACATATGTGCTTGAAAGTGAGAACATTTCCCTTTAATTTCTGACATGCCTGGGTAATGACATCTATAACCAGGGTAATTTTTCATGTCAGCCAGCTTATTGGGAATGCCTATGGACAAAGCTTTTAAATTTTAAGGTATTATTCTATTTAATTTAGTAATAAGACATAGAGCATTTAATTATACAAAATAGGTGGTTATGGTTAATGGATTAGTTATATGCTTTTGGTTGGAAATAAATGACACTGTGCAAGTTTGGCTTGAACAATAAGGGAGTTTATCATCTCACAGAGCAAGAAGTTCAGACGTAGGTCAAGCTACACTTTTTAGTTACTTTCTATTTCTTCATTTCTTCACCTTCAATGTCAGCTTGTCAAAAGGCTTTGCTTCTGGTGTCAAAATGGCCATCAGTGTGCAAACCAGGGCTTCATGCTTCCTCCTTCATAGTGGGAGAGAGAGGAAAGAAGGGAGGGACAGAGAGAAGGAAAGAAGGGACGGAAATAGAGTAAAAGAGATATCTCCCTTTAAGATGGACTTTAAGTCCCTTCAGTTAGATTGAACCAACTTGGGTGAAGTGCATAACTTTTATACCTAGAGTTACCAAAGAAATGCCATGAATTAATTGATTTAAACTAGTTAAGATCCCTCTCTACACTTTGGGGGTAACTGAATCAGATCAGAGCTCTATTAGGAAAGAGCAGGGTGGGGAGGCTGATGGTTATGGGGAGTAACCAGCAATGGCCACTATAGGTAAGAACTAAAATTTTAATTTTTTGTCTGATTTTTATCACAGGGCTGTAAATCAATCTTCTGTTACAGCACCTTTAATTTATATGAATAACACTGAACCTCTTAGAATTGTGATTTTATTTATTTATTTATTTATTTATTGGTGCCTCATTTTCTCATGTAGGGATAGTAAAACTCACCTTTCAGGATTCGAAATGATGTTTTAAAAATCTGTGTATGGCCCATTGCCTGGCACAAAATACAGGCTTGCTTTGAGTAGTTGCTATTGTTGTTGCCATTGTATTTTCTTGGTCATAATTTCCTAATTTTATCTTTCTTTCATTATAACTGGCTTCCTGAACAAAAACATCTTTTTGCAGTTCTCTTATGTTTCAGGTTCCCAGGCCAATAAGATTTGCTGACCAGAACTTTGTAATTTTCTGTTTCACTGATCCCCTCCTTTTTGAGTTATTTTTCAGAAATAGTGGACTCTCCTTGCAGTAAGGAGATAATCAGAAGGCTTTACACTACCCGATTATTCAGAGAAGTCAAGCTAAATGGCATTCCACCACAAATCTTGCCCAAGCACCCCCCTGCTGAGCAACCTACGCCCCACAAGCCATATGTGCAAGACGGTATCACCCACTAGCTCATTATATTCCTAAAATCTCTGCCCTGGGAAGGGCCTATCTGCCATTTTTTGATCATGTGCTTTATGTGCCAGTAATGATTTCTCACTGCACTTGCATTCCTTGCACTCCACCCCAAACATGTAACGATGCCACTCACTTCATGCATTATTCATTTCACCTCTAGAAAAGCCCCTGACCCCGTAGGTTGAGGAGGCAGATTTGAGGTAGTCCTTCCACCTCCCAGTTGACATCCTCTGCCATAAATCACCCTTCTTCCTTGACAATCCTCACTGTCACAGTAATTGGCTTTCTGTGTGGAAGGAACGGAGGGACCCTCACTTGTGGGTTCATTAACATCATCAATACTCTAATTTTCTATTTCCAAACTTTTACATTACAAATTCACACAAGTGCCTTATATAACCTCATCCAAGAAATAACTCCTGAAGGTGTTTTTTTTTTTTTGACATAACGGTTTGCATTTTATAAACTGTATGACCATGCAATCTCATATGGCCCTTACAGAAATGTGTGATGTAGATATTATTTTTGCTATTTACCAGATCTCTTTACCTGCCTTTTTCACTAAAATATGAGCTTCATGAGGAAAGAGACTATGTCTGTTTTATTCACTGTTGTATGCTTAGTATCCAAAGATTATATCATACAAGGTAGACCAGTAGCGGCTCAATCAAGTGCTAATTGAAGGAAGGAAGAGAGGGAAGGAGGTAAGAGTTAAATGTAACCTACAGAGGTTAAAGGACTCTCTTAATTGGTAATGTTGTGCTTAAGATATAAAGCCACATTTTTAGTGGGCCTCTGCAACCTGCATACCCTACCCCACTCCCTACTTTGTCACTGCTTTCTTCACTCTCCAGTCTTTCTCTCTGCTCCAGCTGCAAAGGCATATGCAGTCCGCAAGGTATGTCTTCCTCTTCACCTCACCAATCCCTTTGCATATGCAGATTGTTTTGCCCATAACTGCATAACTGCTTGCTCTACATGCTCTTCCTTCTGTTGCCTCCCTACACCTGAGCATTGACCTATATTCCTAGTTTACTCTGTTTACATTCTTCATATTCCAGTTCAAACATCATTTCCTCTGGGAAGATTGAGCTAATGCCCTAGGTTAAATCACATTCCCTTTACACATCTCTGCAATTTAAGGATATTTTCCTCAACCATGTTTAAATACACTCAGCACATTCTATCTGTGGGTTCCATGTCCTTGGATTCAACCAACTACAGATCAAAAATACTTGAAAAAAAATTTTTTTAAATGAAAAATAATACAACAAAAATAATGCAAATAAAAACCCAATATTGTATAATGACTATGTGTGTCGCATTTACTTTGTATTGGTATTATAAGTAATCCAGAGGTAACTGAAAGCATATGGGAACATATGTATAGGTTATTTGCAAAACCACACTGTTTTATGAGACTTGAGCATTGTAGGAATTTGGTATGGGGAGGAATGGATCCTGGAATCAATCTCCCACAGACACCGAGGGATGACTGTACAATGACTGTATTTTTGTAATTATTTATGAATGCTTTCTTTACTAGAACTTGAAAACAGGGGCAAGTTTTTCTCATCATTGTTTTCCTAATGCCTGGCTAACACCTGGCATATGCTAGTTGCTCAGTAAATAGGTGTTGAATGAATGCCAGAAAATGCTGTCCTGTCAGCCTACCTTCATGTTTTTTTCACTAAATTCACTCATAGTTTGCAGAAGAGAGGTTAATGTTTATATTGGGCACTTATTTTTTCATGTGTCTTTTCTCATAATAACCTAAATATTAATACTAGAAAATTGTAAAGTCTTCAGGGATAGCTACGTGTCCTTGGCTCAAATTCTAATCCTCATTTCCTTCTTTCCTGTTAGGGCTCAGCTTAGAATTCGCCTTCACTCACTCAAGGATAGATTGGGTGGCCTTTGTCTGTGTTGTCCAGCCCCCTGTAAATGTGGTTGGCACTCGTCTATTTTTCTCATCTGGCTCTCCATTGAGCTTAACAGTGGAGACTGAATCTAGTCTTAAATGTTTTCCCATTGCTTAGAACAGTGCCTAGTAGGTGCCAGAGATACTTTTTCAAATGAATAAATTAATGAATGTCTTGTACTTGTGTGATATTCCCCAGATATCTAAATCATTCCTGGAAAAACATTAAGTAAACAGTCGTAATATAATTCAGTGTCTTCAACATAGTATGTATACCGTTCAAGGACTGCTCAAGATAATCTACTTTTTTAGTGATCTTATAATTGGGGTGTAGATTGGGCACTTCATATAAATGCTTGGCTGGGGAGGAGAATAGGGGCAGAAGTCCAACCTGCCCTCCGCTCATTATGTTATGCCTGCCCTGAGAGAGCTCCTAAAATTTTTTTCCCCACAGAGATGCAATGTGTAATAACATGGTCCTAGATGTTGGAAGAAAATGTTAGAATTTTATACTTAGGTTTCATTTCAATTTTCTCTCAACTTTGAAACAAATCTCTACTTTTATTTATATTTTAAATATATATAGCATATTGGTAAGGTAATATTGATTTATAAATAACACATGACTAAGTTACAGTTGGTAAGGGATTATGCTCCAAATATTTTACTAATGCAGTAATATTTGAGCAATACAGTTATGGAGAATTTTGATTTAATTTACAATTCCAGTACCATCGTGGTTTCCAAAAATAATTTGCAGTTTTGGCTTGATGTCATTGGATGCCTTAAGAAGAGGATGAATGAACTTAGAGGTCCTTGGGACATCTTGCAGGTCCCATTCACCACTGTGTGTATATGCATAGATGTGCATGTGTGAATCATGTGTGTATCAGTTATTTCTGTGCATGTGATGAAGAGGAGAATGGACCAACTGTGGCTAAAGTTTGTCTTCAGGTGTGGTTCAAATCCATTCCAATGCAGTCCTTTACAGGGAAGGCGGATACACTTATTTCAAAATTCATTAGCCAGTTCCCCTTTCAGATGAGCAGTTTATGATGAATCTTCTTTTCTCTATTCATTGGCATACTCTAAATCTTTGGATATAAAATAATTACTTCATTTTTTTCTCTGCCTCTGGGATATAAAGAATAAGTTGTAGAATTCCAATCACAGAGTAGGCACATATGCTTGGAGTCAGAACATCTTAATTGGAATCATAATGCAGCTATGTCCTAAAAGTGTGACTTTGGGAAAAATAATTAACCACTCAGCTTCAGTTTTTTTCTCTGTAAAAGGAAAATAATATATATTAATTCACAGATTTGTTGTTAAGAAATAAATGAGAAACATGGCTGGCATAATACCAAGTAGATGTTGTTTATAGAATTTTTTTTTTTAATTTGAGCTGCAGTTATCTTTTTTTCTGTTTATTAGCAATAATAAAATCACAGCTGTTCGTGTGAAGTCTGATGGTTGCTTTTAAAAAAAGTTAATTCTTTCTCTATATTAAACCCGGTCAAAAATATGATTATTTGGTTAGATAATTGGGTAATGGATTTAGCTCTTTTTTGAAGAATGACAGCCTCCTAGCCTTTTTTTTTTTTTTTTGTCTATACTTCAGTCTACTCTAAGCAGCCATATCATGTGATTGAGTGGTGATACAATAGTAGTGCTTTCATCAGTGCCCTGAGCAATTTTAACTCATGTGAGTGACACAGGAACCTAGGGTAAAAACTGATTTTGAATGGGGTATCTGGGAAGGTAACAGATTAAGTGGATTTCTGTAGTTTCCAAAAGCATGAGACAGGAAAAGACCATCCATATAGACAGAATTACATTAGTTGAAAATGGTTAAGTGGTTAAAAGGTATGTTCATTGACTAATAAAAAGTTCATATTGCAGCAGTGGATTAAGGAGAGTCTATTCAAAGCTATTTTAAAGGCTCTGAGATGCCAAGCTAAGGTTTTCAGTCAGACTTTATTTGATAGGCAGGGATGATCTGATTAAGATAATGCTCTGGGAAGATTATGAGTGTGAATTGAAAGAAAGAGACTTGACAAAATAATACCATGGTCCAAAAATAATACCATAGTCTAAAGTCATAGTTTAGGGTGAAACTGTTAGAAAAAGAGAGGAAGGACATTTAAGGAGATATTTGCAATGAAATTACATAGCTGTCATATAGTATGATGGTTGTAGGTAGAGAACAAGATATTTAAATTTTAAACAAAATCTATTTAAACAGCAAAAAACAAACAAACAAAGAAACAAATAAAAAACCCAAATCCCTCAGATTTTGATTGAGGCCCTAATGATTATCAGGTTAAGTTCTTAACCTAGATAGGGTGCAATCGAATCATGAAAGGAAAAGCCTTGCTGTTCTTTTAGGGTTTGGAATCACTTATTAATAGCTTTTTTCCTGATATTGTTTTCCTTGTTCTGTTATTTGAGGAACCAGAGGCATAGATGTATTAATGTAACCTATATTTTTTCATATTAGAAGAAAAGGGGAATATACTTCCAATGCTGGAAAGAACTTAAAAACTTATGTGGAGAAACAGGTGTCAGGCATTATGTGACTTGCCAAGGTGGCCCAGCTCATGGAGGAGGAGCCTTTCACTGTGACTCAGGGTTCTGGTTCCCTGTGTAAAGGTGCTTGTAGGGCTCTATGCTGCCTGGTCTCCACCTGCTCCAGGGACACCCATCCTTTTCCTCTTTCTTACCATTTCATGGTGCTTGCCTTTGTCATTATTTAAGGACTTCTTTCTGAAATTCACAGAACTGTGTATGATACTTATCATTTTGTTTGTTTTTATCTTTAGAAAGGACCCATATGTTAAGGGTGCTATGCTGGGCTCTGTATCAAGCCAGGTAAATATACAAAGGCCTTAAGCTCCACTGTGTCTCATGTTTCATACAATTAAATTTATATCGTGAAGTCACTGGAATAAATGTTGACGTATCAGTTTTTCTCTGTAAATTCACCAGTTACACTTAGAGTTTTTAGGTTTTTTTGTATGTTATTGTTTTTAATTTTGGCTAATAGTTTGGGCCCTCAAAAAAGAGGGTAAGGAAATTCATATTCTGTTTGCCTGACTCTTTTGCAAGAAGCTATCTATATATATGGATTTTTAATTTATATGTGTAAGATTCTTTTAAGAAGGAGCTATTATGTACTTTAGTTTATGGATAAGAAAGCTGAAAATTGACCAGCCTAGCTAATGAAAGATAGAGAGCCACAGTAGAGAGTCCTGTCTTCTCAGACAGGACTTCTTCATACAACAGGCCATCTCTCATATTAAGAAGTGACATCATAATAGCATGATGGCAACCTGTAAGGGATTTGGAGGAAAATAAGGAGAGTATTAAAAGGTCTGAATGATATATCTTATGAGACTCAGTTGAAGAAACCTGAGATATTTAAAACAAAGAGATAACTAAAGTGCTACTTAATCAAATTTTTTAAAACCCCTAAGGTGTTATCCTTTCAAGGAAGAATCAAAGGCTAGATAGCTCAAAAAGACCATGTTGGAAGTGATTTTGCCTTAGAAGACCCATGTAGAGGGTTTGGGGCCAGGTATCTGGCACTACTTCGCTGGAAGAAGATTGCACAAGAACCGTGTCTTAAAGGTTTCTAACTTTAATTTTTCTGTCATAGAATTACATTTAATAATGAATCTGATACAAACTAACAATATATAACAGATTAACTGGAATTTCTCTGCTTCAAACAAGGACGGTAAAAAATCCCCTGTAATCTTGAAAGCTTCCCAAGGTCCCTTTCCGAAACAGTGTGTGTGCAATAATCTTAATTTGAAAACCTCTGTGGTAAAGGATTTCCACTTTCTATTCCTATGGATAAAAACTAATTTAACTTTAATTTGAGCAAAGTCAATTTGTGCTATCAAGTCTTGATTTGGCCATGACTTTTGGGGGAAATCCCCCCTAAGTTTTTACTTGGGCAGAAGACCATCCGCTGTCTTAATAGCCGGTCAATCCAACTTAACTCCTTTATTGCCAATTCAGTCCATTCCCTTCCTCACTCCCCTCTAAAGTTATGCAATATGTCTGACAAGCAGTTTAACCCAATAAGATGAAATAAAACAAACTCTTATACTATTTTAATGAGGTATTTTTAAAGATCATTTCTGTGCACAGAGATCTGTTTCTTCTAAATATCTAAAATCTATGTTCAGTAGGGAAGGCACAATTATAAGGAAATCTACTTAAACTTATAAGCTTGATTTTTCTTAACTGACTACTTTTGAAAATAAAGTAAGGGAACAAAAGGACAGATATTATTAAATAAAGTGTTACCAGTTACATGCTCAGATTATCGTGTACCTTGCCACAAAATGCCCTAGAGGAGATTTTTCCCACTTTATCCGTATTATGGTCTGTGTCATACATGAAATCTGTTCAATCTAAGAAAATGTCTGGGAGGCAGAAGTATATTCAGACAAGTTTTCTACCAATTGTTGTTTGATCACCTTTTAAATACTGTAGATATTCTAAAAATACTAACAAACCAAACAGATGTCCATTAATTACTCTTTCTGTCATGCTTATGAAAATAAACTGGTTAAACAGTTCTTATTCTCCCTGAATACAGAGATATTAGTTAACTTATTGCTTATTTTATTATTCTTCCTACTTATAATAATATCAAATGTTGAAGAAAAGGTTGTGGAGAGTGGAATGTTGTATTAAACAAAGAGAATAAAACCAAAAATAAACCAATTATCTGAACTGGAAACAAGTTTTAAAAAAATGTAATTTTTCAGTTGTACAGAGTTACCATGGCATTACCTTTCTTTTTGTGTCTGCTGGTGATTTTATTTAGTAGTTTTAGAAGATGCGTCTATTGCTATGTTTAAAAATTCTAATTACAATGATTGGTAAAGAAGTTTCCAAGTACAAGGGATATTTGTAGAGAACCTGTAAGACTGACAAGTGATTGACAGGTAAACAACCCCACTGTGCCCTCATATTCCATTCTGTGATGCTAGACTATAGATACTACATTAGCCTCAGGAAGTAAACACCTTCTAATTTTTATTAAATGCTTTGCTTCATGGATGCAAACAATATTGTGTATAAGTTGACTAAATGTGCCACTGTCTTTTACACTGCACCACCACCCTGACTCAGTGTGATGGAATATCTGTGAAAGGAACAAATAGGAACTTTCCTTTAATGTGTTTGACTGAATTTAAACCCTGAAGAGATGAACAAAGTACAGCTTTCATCAAATAGAGTGAAACCATCTAAAAGTGAACGAAAGGGATAGCATTTCTGTCTTGAAATGTGTTTATGACTTACCATTGCCAGTGTGAAATTGCCCTTTCTTCCCTGCTAATGCAAAGCTGACAGCTCAGAATGTACACACACATTTTGTTACGTGCAATCAGAAGCTCTTGAGATTGTCCTTGAACATGGTTTACTGCTAATATGTCTTGATTTTCGAAATGCCATATTTTTTTTTCTCTCTCAGACCTAGGCTTTCTTCTCGTACTTCTTCGGAAGTTTTCTTAATTCATATACATTTCCTACTGCACATCGTAGTCTTCATTTATTTTTTAAAAATATCTTTATGACAGCCTACTTTAATAAAATACTTTCAAATAGTTAATAAAAATAGATGAATGCTGTCATAAATAATGATTCTATGCAAATGGTTTATATGTTTAGTAATAAATTCAAAATTAAAGGCTTTACTTGATGTGAAACTTTGTTTTCTTCAAGCTTAAAATTTGGAAGAAAGACTTCTGTTTGTAACCATTTTATATATCTAAGAGGTTCTGATGATTGCTTTAGAGTCTGGAGGCAAAATGTTCTTAGTGATATTTTTTTCCCTCTTCAACTTGAATGCTAAGAACTTGGATGTTTTGAATGAGCTATTTGCCGGCAGATGACGAGTCATTCCAAATAAATGAGAAACCAAGTACAGTAAAATCAGTGTTTGCTAACCAGCAAAATCTGGAAAATCACATTTTTGACATTCCCTAGGCAAAATTGTCAATCTGATAAATGTCAATGGGCTAACTGAAATAGGGTAGGGTGACTATGGCAGAATTAGAGCAAGGTTGTTAGAGATCCATTCCATGTTCTTGTTGCTAAATTAAAAAAAAAATCTCATAGAGTTTTTACAAACAAAAATGATATACCTGTGCAAATCATGGCATTTTCATTCCTTTGCCAGATTATGAAGGAAAACTGTGAGGTAGAAAAAAAGGGGTCAACGTGAATTAACTCTGAGTTAACTGTAACTGATATCCTGTCTTCATAATGTATCTCATAACAAAAACTTTTTATGTCAGTGTATTCCAAAGGTTTGCAAGTTATTTAGAACTTGGAACATGTTTTCCCATAGAAACAATGTTGTAAATATTGGTTCAGTTCCCAAGCCAGTGCACTCAGCCGATTTAATCCATATGTATCTAAGAGACAGTACCAATGTTTGCTTGGGAACTGGGTCCTAAAGGCATATTTACAGAAAAGGGCACAGTGATGGGTATTTATGAAAACAAAATGGTCTTGTAGGAATTTGTAGAAGAAACTGAATTAGGTGTTTGTCTCTTCCTTTTGTGTGTCTTATTCAGAGGTCACAGAGTCCTCCTGTGGACCTCTTGGGAGTAGGACCGATAAGTTGCTTTCTAACCTGCTCTTTAAAGGGAAAGCAATGTGTTTGAAGAGATTCCTGTAAGTTGGATAATTTTGACCCCTTTATCGCTCTGGGATCATTGATAAGACTTATTAACCTCAATATTCTAAATGGAAAAATTTTAAGAACAGTAACAAGGTATATTTAAGCAATGTACATGAAGTATAAAAAAAGACAATTAGGGTGTGACAGAAACATCTTTATGTGTTGCTGGAGCTTTAAGAAAGTCTGGGGGCTTAGTTGTGATTTTTAATTTTTTTCCCTCTCTTCACAATGCCTTATTTCAATAGAAACTTTGTAGTTTTTCAAAGTAGCCCTCATAGTGATGGTGGCAGAGCTTTTGCTGAGGTGAGGCAATATAAAGGAGGTCGATATAATAGTAAGCTCTTTGTTTGCATATTGGATTTAATTTATTGCATAATTTTTCCCCATTTTTTTGGTATACTTTTCTGTCCATGTAGAGATGGAAATGCATATTGGCTGTTGTTTGATATTTGTCATTTTTTTTATTTTATTTATTTTATTTTATCTTTTTTTATTTCAGCTTATTATGGGGGTACAAAAGTTCAGGTTATATATATTGCCCATGCCCCCCATGCCCCCCGAGTCAGAGCTTCAAGCGTGTCCATTCCCCAGACAGTGCGCATCGCACTCATCATGTAGGTATACACCCAACTTGCCATTATTCAATTTGAAATTTATCTCAGTAACTGCATTACTTTTTGCAGTGTGTTTTTCTCACCATTCTATATGCATAAGCAAGTAGGGATTGTATATTTTCTTGGTCTTTATTAATCCCCCCTTTTTCCACATCAGTTGTTCTCAGACTTGCCAGGACAAGCAGGTTAAAGACAACCCACCCAGTGGGTGAATCATAACATAGCTGTTTCTTAAGAGACCTAAAGTTGTGTATTGCTTTAGCAATAAGAATGTAAGGACTTTTTAAAAAGTTTTTTAAAGCATATTTATATATCAACAAGTATAAAAACAAATTTTATTAACAGAACGTTATTTCAAATCACATTTTTAGTAGAGGAATAGCTATTTTACTTTCTTGATGCTTGGTTCAAAAGATGATGTGTTTTTTCAAGGAGGAAAGAAGTCAACGGCTTTCATGATATTGTGCATTTCATTTGGATATTTTATCTACTTCAGTAAATTGAAAATGCCTATTTTTCTTCACCATATGATGATTTTCTTGACCTTTTTATCTAGAATATATGGCTAAACTAGATTTTCAATGCAGTTGTAAGTCTACTTTTGTTTACATTGTTCATTTTGCATTTTTTTTTTGAAGATCTGTAATGTGATGGTCAGAAATGTGAACTTTTCAGGCCCAATAGGGGGAGCCAATTCCATATTCTATTGAGGTTTCCTGGCATTATTGCAGTTGCCCATTTGTCAAAGTCAAAATACTTTCTTTGCCTTTGCTGTCTACAGGACTCCGTAACAGACACTTTTCCTTAAAAATGATATACTATTTTATGCTAATTATCTTTTACTCATTAATACTACATCTATTAATCTATTATGGCCATGCCTTGGAAACTCTGAAATAGGATCATTGTTTTCAAATGTATGATATTTTTTTATTGGATATAAATATAATCTTATAAATATAACCTTTTCACAGTAAAATCAATATGGAAAATGTAGAGCATTTTAATGTTCTTAGAAATCCTTTAGATATAGTGTGTTATGATTAGGTTAATAAAGATGGGAACATCCCTGTTCAGCTTTTTAAACTAATCAAGTTTATAAAATAATTAAGATCACATGACTCTATTGTATGTTTTTATTCTTTTAAAAAATCATACTTTTAATAAAGTAGAAATCCTAGACTAAGTTCAAGGTCTACCACAGTGAATCAGGTTGGTATTGAATTTCCATAATTGTTTGGTTTTGTCTTTTATTCCCAGTAATAAAGAAAGAGAAATAGTTTTTCACTTAGTTGAATAATGTGGGATAGCTTTTGTCATAAGACATTCTTAGATTATAAAAGTTTTAAATCTGATATTTACATTCATCTTGACAAGGGACATGGAATTATATTAATATTTTGCATGGGAATTCATTTGTTTTCATGGTTTAAATGCATACAATTTCATAATTTCTGTGTAGTTGTCATTTTATAAAACTTAATTCCCTAGCTAGCAACATATCTATATGCTAGGTTATAACATATGATGAATGCATTTGAGTTGTCTCACACATGCAGATGTGCACTCACAAATACACACACATCCTCTTTATTTCCTGTGTTTACAGTGACTAGCATGATAATGGACATATATTATGTGTTGAATAAGTAATTAATGATGGATTACTTATTTTAAATTTCAAGAGAAATAAATCTCTAGCTTATTGTTTGATTTTACCAGAAGGGTAAATATATATATTTTCCCCCCTATAGAACTCTTCCTGTTTTTTTTTTTTTTAACTGCTGCTAGAACATCACTAAAGTATGATTATCCTAAAATACAATAGCATTTAGTCAATTTTCAGTTTTACTTTGAAAAATAATTAAATGTGCTATATATGATTTTCTAATTCAAAGATTAATCCTCATTAGTCTTTGTGTTACCTTACCATATAGTAGAGTTTTTGCCATATGGTAGTTGGATATACCATATGAAAGTTGGATAAATGAATGAATGAATGAGTGAGTGGATTTTTACTGACTGTGGGCCCTTGAACTGTACTTATACCTGTTTTCTCCTACATGAAATTAGATGCTAATGCTCTGCTTTGCTTGTAGGTTGATGGGTTAATCAAATGAGGTATGGAAGAGCTTTAAAAATTGTAGGTATTTTAAATTGTAAATTTGAATAATGATAGCACTACATTTTTATAATTCAGAATACTGGCTATTTTGGATACAGCTTTATGTTTATCTTAAGAAAGAGACAAGCATATTATTGCCTATTTGAAAATTTCTTTATGAGAATGTCTCTTTATTTATTTATTTATATTTTTAAATTGCATATATTTATGATGTACAACATGATATTTTGAAATATGTATACATCGTAGAATGGCTTAATTGAGCTAATTAACACATGTGTTACTTCACATACTCTCTTAGCAATTTTCTTTTTTTTTGTCATAATGTATTCTGCAGTTTATTTATTTATTTATTAAGTAGATTTGGGGGTACGAGTGCAGTTTTGTTACATGTGTATATTGTGTAGTGGTGGAGTCTGGACTTTTTGTGTAACCATCACCTAAGTAGTGTTCATTGTACCCATTAGGTAATTTTTTATCCCTCATCCTCCTCCCACCCTCCCACCTTTCTGAATCTCCAATGTTTACTATTCCACACTCTATATCCATGTGTAGGAGAATGCCTCTTTTTTGCAGTGCTACAGTGAATCATGCTATAGGAATGGCCAAATAGACCCGTGTCTGCTAAAGTTAGATCCTGTTATACCCAATTACCCTTTTGTTCTTCATGCCTCAAAATATCATCTTGCCCCAATGGCCAGGCATTAATAGGGCATTCTAATTCTAGTGTATGTGCTATTATGGAGCATGTAATATTAATTTCAGACTTCCTGCTTTTAATTGAAGAGCTACATAGTTAAAGTATCATGTCATGAATTCTAATTCACTAGAAGAGCTAAGGAAGAAAAGTTTATTGAAAGCTTTCCCAAATAACATTTCTTTTAAATTGGTGAGTACTTTGATTAATGGGATATTGGGGGATGATGCATTTTCATTTGTAAATAAAAATTGAGATTTAAAAAAATAATTGTTAAAGAAGGCCATTTTAGAATAATCCTATCCCTCCTGAGAAAAGTTGTCTTGACAACAGTACCATTTATAATTAGAAATGATGAATATTTTATTTCTCCAAGGAAAATTCTCCCTAAGTATGCTAGACAGTGATCGGGCTAAATGTTCATCAGGCTCAATCATTTCTGGTGCAAAAATACACTAGCGACTTTTTGGCTCAATAATAATCAAGACTTATATTTTAGTTTACAAAGAAAGGATTTTCATATACATTTATTACTAGTATTCTGTGAGATAAGAAAGGAGATATTATTGACCTCATTTTACAGAAATAGTACATATCTAATAAGTGGCAAAAATAGAACTAAAGAAATGAAGATTAGTTTTTTCTTTGCATCATTTTGCCAAAGGGTACAGAAGCATTTGACACATTTCATAGTTATGCTTTTGCTCATGTTGTAATTTATTTTTTCATATCTTGAAATTTGTATTTTTTCAATTTGTAATGTTTTATTCTCTTTACCTATGAAGAGTTGGCTAAAATTAAAATATCCAATACAAATTTTGGTCTTTTTTGAGTGTTAATGAAAGTAAAACCATTTAAGTAAATGACTATTCAAATTAAAAGGCAAGATTCAGGATTCATTATGTGTAATCATTTATTATAAGTCAACAAACATTCATCCAATGTTTACTATGTGCCAGGCAATGTGGGATGTTCAAGGTAAAGAAAACACTATTTCTATGGGAGATATGGGAGGACATATCTATAAAGCATTGACACCTTTCAGAGTATTGACATTGAAATTGCTGCATGATATCAGAGGATAGAACATTACCTTTCAGTTAAAGAGTTCATGAGGGCTGTGGGAGGAGGTGGCATTTGAGGTGCATCTTGAAAAAGTAGATGTATTTGAGGAGCGAAGTTAAAGTGAGGGTGTAACATCTACTAGAAGAAATGACATGTGCAATCCAATGTGGTCAGGGAGCAAGAGGGGGGAGCAAGCGATTAGGAGATGAAATGGAATGTTAAGTGAGGTCTGACTTTAGAAGGTCTTGGTGCAATTTTAAAGCAAACATTTATTATCCAATATTAAGTCTGTCACCATGAATTCAATGGCTTAATGAATTACACAATTGTTTGTATCTGATTGTATGTGATATGGAGCTTTCACAATATAAATTTAAATGCTGTCTTCACCTATAGACTATGTTAAAATCCATTCACTAATGAAACCTTATAACTGTATTATGATTAAAGTTTAAGACATATTTTACTTTAAATATTATACTTTTGAAAACCTTAATGACTATATTTTCATGGTGATTTTAAAGTTAAAGTGGTGTTATATGGAATACTTTAGCTTCATATGCAGTAAGATTTACTTTAATACAGGTTCACTGTTTGGATTCTATTCATAAGAGGGTAGAATTTATTTATTTATTTATTTAATTTCAAAATATTAAGGGGGTACAAATGTTTTCGTTACATGAATACCTTGTGTCATGCTTAAGTTGGGGCTTTTGGTGTGCCCTCACGAGAATAGCATTCATTGTAAGTTTTTACTCATTACTCCCCTCTCACCCTCCCCCATTCTTGGTTTCCAATGTCCTTTACATCTTTTTGTGCTATTCCCATGTGTGTCAATCCTTTAGCTCCAAATTATTAGTGAATATATATAGTGTTTGTTTTTCCATTCCAGAGATATTTCACTTAGGATAATGGTTTCCAGTTCCATCCAAGTTGCTGCAAAAGACATTTTTTCATTCCTTTTTTACAGATGAGTAGTATTCCATGGTATACATTAATATATATATCACATGATCTTTATCCACTTATGAATTGATGGCCACTAAGGTTGATTCCACATCTTTGCAATTGTGAAGTGTGCTGTAATAAACATTCGAGTGCAGATGTCTTTTGAAAAAAAAAAAAAAAAAAAAAGACTTCTTTTCCTTTCAGTAGATACCCAGTAGTGAGACTGCTGGCTTCAATGGTAAGTCTACATTTAATTATTTGAGGACTCTCCATACTGTTTTCCATAAAGGTAGTACTAATTTGCAGTCCCATCAACAGTGTATAAGTGTTCCTTTCTCTCTGCATCCATGCTAGCATCTGTTGTTTTTGGACTTTTTAGTAATGGCCATTCTGACAGGGGTAAGGTGGTATTTCATTGTGGTTTTAATTTGCATTTCCCCAAAGAGTAGTGATGTTGAGCAATTTTTCATATGTTTGTTGTCCATTTGTCTATCTCCTTTTGAAAAACTTCTGTTCATGTCTTTCGCTCACTTTTTTATGGGATTGTTTGTTTTTATCCTTGCTGATTTGTTTGAATTCTTTTTAGATTCTGGATATTCAACCTTCATTGGATGTATACTTTGGGAATATTTTCTCCCATTCTTTAGGTGTCTATTTACTCTGTTGATTATTTTCTTTGCTGTACAGAAGCTTTATAAGTTAAATAAGTCCCATTTATTTATTTTCATTATTGCTATAATTGCCTTTGGGGTCTCAGTCATAAATTCTTTGCTAGGCCGATGTCTAGAAGAATTTTTCCTATGTTTTCTACGAGAAATTTAATGATTTCATGCCTGACATTTAAGTCTTTTAACCATTTTAAAATCATTTTTATGTATGGTGAGAGATAGGGTTCTTTTTCATTCTTCTACATGTGGCTATCCAGTTTTCCCAGTACCATTTATTGAGTAGAGCTTCCTTTCCCTAGTGTATGTTGTTGTCTGCTTTGTTGAAGATCAGTTGGTTGTAGGTGGATGGTTTTATTTTTGAGTTCTCTATCTTGTTCCATTGGTCTGTGTCTCTACTTTTTTTTATACCAGTACCGTGCTGTTTTGGTTACTATAGTCTTGTAGTATAATTTAAGGTCAGGTAACATGATGCCTCCAGATTTGTTATTTTTGCTCAAGATAGCTTTGGGTAGAATTTAATTTAGGATTTCTAGTGGTTGGATTTGGAGTGCTACTGTCAGTGCCCTTGGAAGTCAGCCATTTTGCCTATTAGGAGGCATTAAAATAAGGATTGAATTGAAGTGTAGTGGCTCTTTATATTTATATTTCATTTATTTACTTTCTTTTATTGAACAGACAGGCATTTATTAGCTTCCATTTATTGTTAGAGCACGTTTTATCTTGGAGAGGATCTGAGGCCTTAAATCCAATATGTAGTTGCAACAGTGATATTTTTATTTTGAAGATAATTTATGAAAGACAATAAATTTCATAGAAATTAAAGAAAGATGACTCTTCCCCCTTTCATTCTTTTCTTCCTTTGTATCAAGCTCTGTACAACTTAGAAAATACCAATTTGTAAACATGGTTCCTTCAAGGAGCCCACAATCCAGTAAATAGATGAACACTCACACTAGTGAAACAACATTGATACTACATCGTAGGGTGCTGTGTAGGCATATGTGTTTAAATTGTTCTTTCTGTCTTTGTGGGTTCCTTACAGAAAATTACTTGAGTGTGGGTCTCAAAGGAAAATTACATGCAGTGGGCACAAAGGACTAGGGAAGAGTATTCCAGCCAGTTAGAATGACAGGAATAAAGATACAGCTCAACAAAGAAGAATGAATGGTAAGTTGAGGGGAAGTGATAGGAGATAAACATGGAAAAGCTGGCTATGGCACCATAAATGAGGTGATACAGAGTTTGGATCTCATCAATTAGGCTGGGGAAACATGGAAAATGTTTAAACAGTGTGTGACATGTTGAATTCTGTAAAACAAAAAAATAATTATGATTCTGAGAATGAGTTTAAAGGACTGGTGGCTTATATTGTTTTTCCTGCAGGGTTTTAGCTATGACAACAGAGGAAGTATTGTGGTCAGTCTCTCATGTCATACACAGTTCCTACTGCAGTGTAGTATCCTACTCAATACATGTTTATTCATTGAGTGAAAGCCACTATTTTCCCCCAATCCTAATTGGCAAAAACCAGCCAAACCCAGCTAGATTTTTACCAAAAACAAACAAACAAACAAAAATCTCAAAAACAATGAAAGGAGGAAAGAAAGGAAGGAAGTAAATAAGGTGAGAGAGAACGAAAAATTCAACTAGAAGGTAGTGAATGGATAATATAGAATGAAGAACATTTCAAAGTGGAATCAAAGGTACTTGGTTGTAAACAAAGGAGAAGAATTATGGTAGACTACTGCTGTGGCCCCAGGGAAACACACCTCCCTATTTTCACTTCCTTGTGTAGTACCTTTCCTTTGATATGAGCTTCACCATGTGACTGACATTGGTCATGAGACATTAGCAAATGAGATGCAAGCAGAGGCTTGATAAATGCTTATGTATGGGAGTTGGTCCTTTTGGAATGCGTGTGGTTAGAGTGCACCTTCTTGGAAGAGCTGCCATACTGTGAGGAAGCCCAATAAGTGATATAAGGAGATCTATGTGGAGGAAGGTGGAGATCCACAACTAAAACCCAGTGTTTTGTACTTCCAGCTAGTCTCAACTGTCAGGCCACTTTGCAACTTCCACCCATCCTAGCACCCCTGCTATGCCATATAAAGCATAAAAACTGCCTGTTAAAACCACAGAATTTTAAGAGATAATGGCTGGTGGTTGTTATTGGAGGTCGTAAAGTTTTTAGGTAGTTTGTTACATAGTAATATATAACTTCAAAAGGAATCAAGAATGGTTTTATTATATGTAGGCTGAATTAGTTGCTGGATTGTGGCACCTTAATTTATCTCATCAAAAAATGCAAGAGAGATAGCCCTTCTGCTAATACACTAGACCAGGAACTTCTGAAAGGAGGAGTAAATACTTTTACTACATCTTAGCACATGGCAGGTACTCAAAAGTGTTTGCTAAATGTAGTATTCAATGCAAGCCACACTTAGAATGATGATGTACCATTTGGTTACCACAAGACTGAGAACTGTCCAGGTGGTTTTCTTTTGTATTTTTTATTTCGGTTATCATAGAATCCTATGACCTAACATACAGAATGAAAACAGAAGGTATAAACACATGCACACCGTACAGACACATACACACAAAAAAGGAAGAAAAAAATGTTGGTTGAACTGGAGCTGGTTAGATCACATCTCATGGGAAAAAATTAAGATCTATATCACCTGTTAAAACACTTAAATTAATGAACAAATTTCTATAACATAATATAAGCCTGGTTTATTCTTTCTATTAAATTTAAGCTAACTTACATAGAATGCCATGTATGGGAAACTTGTAATTATGCACACAGCTTATATACATGGGTAAGAAAATGTCAGTTACCAATGCAATGAGAAACAAATGATGTGTTTGGAGATTGGTTATTACTTCCTGATAAAAATGTGTAATTAAGCAGTCTTAAATACATGATGGTGTCTACATAGGTTTGCTTAAGTGTATGTGGGATTTTCAAAGCTGTAAGTTCCTCCTACCAAGTTTTGCATAATTCTTGCATCTTCATTGCTATCAAAGTTGAATTTGTCCAACAAGAACATTCCTAGACCTTGGTCATTCTGGAAGAAAAGGGGAAAAAAAGTAAAGTGGTGGAATCAATTATATCATTGAAAGATAATGAAAGAATTTTTTCTTTTAAGCATCTGAAATTTGAAGCAGCAGGGGGCAGTAGAACATTTTGAGTATGGAACAGGAGGGCAAGGGGCTGGTCAGTGGAGAAGGACACTGGGATTTCCCAGGAAGTGTGTTTTTTTTTTTTTTAATAAATAAGACTATCTTTGATGATTACTCATATTTTCTGTTTTCACAGTCTTGCAAGCTGGGGATAAATTGTCACATGTAGTGAACATTAATAGTAAACAAACCCCACCCATTTAGGAAAAGAGCTTTTGCTCCTTTCTCAACTACATCAGTAAATAGAATTTGCTTCCATGTTAATTCCTGTTTCCTCTTCTGTATAACTTTGTTTCAAAATCCTAAAGAGTAACATAGAAGGACTCAATTAGGAAGCATGAGGATTATAAACCAGATAACAAATTGAGCATTTAGTTTTTCAATGGATTTCTTTTTCCTTCAATTTGAGGTCTTTATCCTCTATACTTTCTCATGCTTTTTATATTTTAGCAAGTCGAACCAAACCAGTTTTCATTCCTAGAGAAATCCTTTGTTCTGCTGCCTCTGTGCCTTTGCTCATACTGTACCTTTTATTCCTTTATTCTATATCCGTGGCTCCAAGATATAATCAATTCTTCAAAATTTATTTCAGATTCCAAATTATTGGTGACCACTCTGATATTTCCCCAACCAAAGGCAATTGCATCCTCCCTTGCATTCTCCATAGCAGTATCCATGCACTTAATTATAGCACTCAATTTTCTACCTTTTAAAAAAAATCTCATCATTTAAATAAATTTTATTTTTCTTACAAGATTATCAACTTCTTAAGTGCAGAAATTCATCTCTCTGACTCACATTGCACCTAATAGAGTTTCTTATTCTTATTAGACATGTGGTTAATATTCATTCCATCAAAAAATATAATTACTCTTGTTGAATCTTACCAACACTGTATTCGGACATTCAAGAAGTTAGAGGTGAATGGACAAGAAACTAACATCTATTAAGTGATTGAGTATGTACCAGGGATTCTAATTTCTTGTATCAGTTCTCTTTAAATCCTCATGGCAGCTGTTTAAAGTTAAGTAATATTATGTCCATGCAGTTGAGGACATGGATCTCACAGGCATTAACTTGCCCAAGCTCATGGGGGTAATGTAAGGCAGAACTGGGACTAGAAACCAGCCCCCTCTACCCCGCCACCTCCAAAGCTCATGTTGTTTTCACTACACAGCAAAGAGTTCTTTATTACCCACTGTGCACATATTGCTTTAGGAACTATTGATTCAACATTGAATAAAATATTATCTTGTTTTTGAAAGGCTCACAGTCCAACATGGGAGAGATTAAAGTAATTATTATAATTCTGAGTGATAAGTGCTTTAAAATGTCCTGTGGGTACCAGGGATCATTAGCTCTATCTGGAGAGAGATGCACTTCATGAAGAGCTGTAGATCAGACTCGAGAAGTGATGGGGTCTTGAGGGATTAGCATTTCACCATATGGAGATGTTAGAAAGACTACGGACAGAGTCAAAGGTTAAGAAACTAGATGGCTTACCCCAAATTACCAGTTCGTTGCCTGGGAGTGGACTTGAGAGTTTTGTACATAATGAGAAGAGAGCAGAAAATGCCATCACTTCCTAGTAGGGTATCTGGAGCACTCCAAGTTACCAATAGGCAACCTGATGTATTAAATCACACAGGAGCAGAGGTTTATAGTCTATGGACTAAATATCAAAGAAGTGGTTTATACTGAAACTGTAAGGTCAGACAGGAAAAACAGGAGAGGAAACATAACGTGGTGTAGAAAGCATGGGCTTTGAAGTCAGATAGACAAAGCTTTGGCACTCTTTAGCTACATGATCTTGACCAGTAACCCAACTCCTCAGAGTTTCAGTCACTGTCTCTGTAAAATGGGGACATTAACTACCTCAAAGTCTCATGGTTGGGATTAGAGAAGGAAACCACCATTTAGGTGTTTAGTAAACATAGGCTTAATTTTTCTACATGTAAATATACTTATAAAAATGTTGGTAAAGCAATGTTTAGTTTCTAAGACTATGTTTTTATATATTGATATATGAAGTAGTGTTAAGTTTGTAATAGATATACATACATACAAACATGTATAATTACCTTTATGTAATTTAATGAAATTCTGATGCTATACGGGCATGAAAAGTTGAGATGCTTTTCATTTTCTTGCATTCATTAGTATTAAAAATTATATTATTCTTCATTGAGTCTTATTTTGGAGGGTTTTGAGAATAAGTATAATTTTGTGCCATTCCTAAGACATTTTAGGATTCTTTTGTCAGATGAATATTAATAATTATCATGATTAATTCAAAATTATAAATTATGATTCTTCCAGTTTATAAACTAGTTCACTTAGTTTCCAAGTATGGTCAGTTAACAAGAGTACTATACCTGTTACTGAAATAATGTTTACCAAAAGTTATATTCTGGATATTCTGAAGCTAAAAGTAAATATTCTTAATATTCTTATTACAGTGAAGTTATCCGCATGTATTTCACAAACAATTCTTTTGTTTACTGAAAGGTCCTAAGTAAGAACACCAATTAAAACGTTGCCTGGGCTAAAACCTTCTATAGATGCTCACATTCCTACTTTCAATCTCTGAATAAGGCCGTGAAACCCCTTCCTGTTTATAACTGGTCTTTCTATTTTCTTTCTTTACCCTGTTTCCTTTTTTACAGGGTCCTTTTCCATCAGTTATTTCCATTTCTCCTATTTTTTAACTTACAACATTTTGTTAGCTCTTTTTCTCTGCATATAAATATGGTAAATATTCTCCTGTCCTCGAAAAAAACAACACAAAAAAAGGAAGCAACAAACACAATCTGCTTTACTTGTCAAGACCCCGTTCCTCTCCTCTCTATAGCTAGATATCTTGATAAAATTCATTTGCTGTATCTTCTACTTAATTTCTTATTAATTCCTCATCCTACTGTGCTAACCTCTATGCCCTTTGCCACATCACTAAAATTCCTTTTACTAAAATTATTGGTAACCCTCCTAATTTCCTCTTACCAAATCTGGTGGTCCAGTCTTCACCTGCAACTTGGGATAAGATTTACCACCATCTTCTCCTCAAACAATAATATTTCTTCAAATTTCTTTCTTGCTCTTTTTTTTTTTCCCTTCGTTCTCTGCATGCCTTCTGGAGAAGCTCACCAATTTTCCAGTTTTTTAAGTACCACTATAAACTGACAGTGTTAAAATCTGTATCTTCATCTCTGAACTTTAGATTTGTACATGAAAATACTCACTGCCCATGCAAACTTGGATGGAACATTAGCAATTCAAACTTAGCCAGAACAAAACAGTTCTCTTTCTGATGTGATCTCCTTCATCCCACCAAGAATTTGTTTCCTCTATTTTCCTTTGCAGTTCATGGCACCATCATTCCCCGAGTCAACTAGGAAACAAACGTAGGTATCGCACTCAGACTTTCCTCTTATTCTTCCTTTAGTAAACCTTTATCCCTGACAATTTTCCATTTTAGTTATCTTTTGAATCTTTCTCTTCATTTCCTCTCCTGTTCACCAATGCCCCAGTTTTGCCACTCACCATCCTTTTCCTGTATTATTGCATGGGTCCAAAATGGTCTTGCTGGGTAGAGGCATGCAGTGCCTCAGTGCCTTCAGTGCCTTCAGTGCCTTCAGGTGACCTTGTCCCAATTGCTGCGGAGTACTCTATCCCAAACCCAAGCCTCTCTATGTGTTTATCCTGGAAGCTCTTTCATGCTGTTTTTCCTTATCCTCTCACTAAACATTCGAATGAAGGGAATGGACTTATTATGTGTATTCTCAAAGCTTATCACAGTTTGGGTAGTCCAAAAATCTGTATGGCCTGAACTCAATATTTTATACCAAAATAATTTTGATAAAGAAAATGAATATATGGGAAAATTTGGGGGCAAATAGAAAACAGATTTGAACTTTGAACTCTGCATCCCATTTTAAAACCTTGCTGTTATAACAAGATTATCTCTCAGATATTTATGTTCACAGGTAAATATTTAAATGATAATTTTTTAAAAATGTGATGAAATAAGGTTGAGTTTCTTTACATTGTAATTGAATGGCAGTGCTATAAATTAAAAATGAGACAATCTATATAAAGTTCTTAGGATAGGATTTGGTGCATTGTAGATAAAAATTCTGATTTTTTAAAAATACAAATTATTATGGAAACTTATTTATAAAATTTTGCTACTTGAAGTGAGCTATGATTGTGCCTCTGCACTCCAGCCTGAGCGACAGAGTGAGATTCCATCTCTAAAAACAATATATAAAGAAATAAAATATTGCTACAAAGATATTTGCCAATTTTTTTCTCAAACTTATGGGCTGTTACTGGCACTGAATAGTTTTGTATGGTTTGCAAGTTTTGTTCTTATGAATAAGAACATTTTGGAGTTCTAGAAAATAGTCCAATCAGTGCTAATAGTTGTGTATAACTATTCTAATTGAGAATGGATGATTCGTTATAAAATATTTGGTAAATTATACAGAATATAGAGGCTTTATTGCTGGCAAAATTAATCTAATTTTGTTTGAAAGATACTCTATTAAGCCACTATAAATGTGTATCCAATAAGTTATTTGAATTAGTATTCAGATGAAAGCATATTGAGTTTCTCAGAGATTTCAATATCGGTTCTACTTCTGTGAGCACTTTAGCTTTCTAATACAAGGAATGCAATTTGAATTGTTTACTGCTGTAAGCCACTGGTTATTTTCAGACATAATGGAATAATGGTGTTCAGCCACAATGTGGTATTTTCTAAAAGCACATGAAATATTTCATGAATAAGATTAGCTAAAGAATTTAGTCTCCTTTTATGACCATGACAGTTTAGGTGTGCAACATGAGAAGTTTGTATTTTCAGAAAAGTTTCTCAGAGTTTTATTTTAAAGAAAGTGAAACTCTTTCTTATAGGATCAGATATTGGGTTTCCACTAACTGTGTTAAATATCTGGTTTTAAGTTACAGTATGGAAAATTTGGGTTACTCACTTATTTAGGCATTTTATTGTGAACCAAGAAGAGTTTAGTATAATTACAATCTTCTAAAACTGTCATACATATATGATGGTGGGATTGTAAATTCACTCTTTAGTAAAATACTAAGAATTTTATAATTTCGTTTTCCTCTGAATGTCTTGGGGGCTTTGTTTCCTGCTGTCCTTGCCCCTCACCCCTGCCTTCTACACACGGTTTGCTGGCTGGGGGTTGCTAGCTGGGCGGTGTGGGTCAGGAGGTTGGAGGAGGCCTAGCCGGGCAGGGGGCAGCAAGACCAGAAGTAAGACTGGAACATTCTTTTCTCCTATGTGGCTACAGGACCTCAGCAGCTTCTTTCTGTCCAAAAGAAAACTAAGGTCCAGAGGAGTAAAGTTTAATGTGACAGGATTTTAGAAATGACAAACTTGGTTCCATTAGAATTTTTATAGTCTATAAATGTCTCTTTTTTGTGGTGACAATCTTTTAAAAGCACAAAGAAAGAAACAATGTATTATACTTGCAGAAAAACACTCTTAAAATTCCTAGAAACATCTCCTGGGAGTAAATGTTACAGTTTTAGTCATTTCAGTGGTTTATTGAATTGACACAACTTTATGAATATTAAATGAATGTCATTGCAATAAAATATTAACTTGAATTTATAAGGAATAATTTATTTTTATATTACCAGATAAGCATTTCTTTTGGTGATTAAATCATATTATGAGTTTCTTATCAAATGAAAGGTAAATTGCCTTTCATTGGTTTCTATGAATACATCATAACATTACATTAAAAAGTTATAAAAATTTTAGTGTATATATATATATATATATATATACACATATATATTCCATCCCTTGAGAGCATAAATGTCTGTATCTTAGAGAAGCACAGATTGTTTTAGATTATCATTTTTGTTCACAAAACATTTTCATGAGTAATTCCTATTTATAGACTATTGCATAAATTATATTTTGTAGTTATAAGTAAAATTAAAATATATATTGAAGAAAAAACTGAAATATTATTTAGAGTAGAGCTTATAATTAATGTTTTACCTCTCTTCAAATGGCAAATTTAAAACAGATTTTCCTGCTTTTATTAGTTATTATTTTATTTCAATACTGACTTTCATGGGGTTTTGTCTATAAGAAATTGATTATAATTTTTGATGCTGAATTTTCAATAGAGGGATTGTTATTATTCAGTTATTTAAAATGTATTTGGTGAACATTAACCCTTAATCCAAGCTTTTTTGTTGTGTAAGAATGTTCTCTCACATAGAGGATTGACAAGAAAAGAACTTTAACCCTAACCAAAGAGTAGTACCAAAGGTTTTGAATTGCCCCAGCAAGCTATGTGGCAGTTGGGTAGGAGGGGTTTTCATTTAATAGTATTAGTCAAGTGGTTTCATGACAATATTGCATTCTAGCAATAATCGTTTCTGCTAGCCCCCAAGCATGATAACCACTGGTATGGTATTTTCTTTAGTAGTTCATTATTTGTCTCTCTGCTTGCCTTTATCAAATTTTTAGCTGAGGTATTTGTATTCTGATATAACATTACAATGAAAACAGACTGTTCTGGGTTTGAATGTTGAAAAAAATCCAACATTTTTGTCTGTGGAAATTTCTTACCGTTTCTGCTAATTATAAACAACACATAGGTGAACTTGTGATAGCTGGTCACTCATAATGCCTGGCAATCATTATGAGAAATAACATTTTAGAAATGAAACGAGAAAGCATGTAGTGATTCTACTGAGTAAGAGCATTTTAAGAGTTGTAGAAAATAGTCCAATCAGTGATAATCAAATTTTACTCAGGAGAAATTACTAGATTATACCACTTAACAGAATAATTTTTTATTACAAGTGTCCCTTCGAAGAACTGAGATTTAATTTATACACACACAAACTTGGTTTAAAAAGTTTATATATTATTACAAGTTACTATTAAATTATTTTATCGCCTGAAATGCTTTTATTATTAAACATATGTCTTTGATAATTTCTATGTGATTGGTTGGAATTTGATATGATTAAGGGATTTTTTGGTTCTGTGATTGGGATAGATTCTAGGGTTGTTGCAAGATTTTGTTCATAAACCATATTGATTTGGTTAATCACATTCTCCTGTAGTCACTTATAAAAATATGTGGATTTTTGTAAAAAGTGGCCTTCTGATTACTTTCTGCCTCCTATTTTCTTTGTCTTTTAAAATTTATCCACTTCACTGCTTATGTGTCTTAGTGTGTGTGTTCTTATAGCCATTTTTTAGGGTTACAATGATAAATATTTCATCTATTATAGCTAAAAAAAGAATGTTATTCTTGTTTTGTAGATATTTGTTTATCAGTTCAGGGGCAATTAAAGTTAAAAATTAAGGAATCAGCATTTTTCTGCCATCACCAGATTATGTACATATGCTAATAAGCACGATGACATAGTGGAAAGTGTTTATCTTTAGTCTCAGAAACAGAAGGATTTCTATCCCATCTCTCTACTTACTGGCTGTGTTACCTTGGGTAACTTTCTATGTCTTGATTTTCTCATCTGTAATACATAAATAACATTATTTGCCTCTCATGATTAAATGAAATAACATTAAGCTATGATAATGATTAGAAACACCAAATGATAATGAAGTACAAAAAACCTTCCTTCTCATTTGAGAAATGATATTTTATAGTTTTAGAGGTTAATATATGTACATGCACACTCTTATTCAACAAATTTATATATTGAATAAATGTATACATAGATATTTACTGAGTTCTTGTTGTTTGCCAGTCTCTGTTCTAGATTATTGAGATACATTATTTAACAAAACAAAGACCCATGTCTTTATGGAGCTTAGTATTTTAAAAAAGTGAATATTGCAAGCTTTCCTTTAATGTCATTAATGTTTATTTGAAACCATTCTAGCAGTCTTGGCTGTCTATTTTCTTGGGTTACAATATATTCATATTTCTGTGACATAATGGAAAGAAGGAAAAGTAGAACAGGATAAAATTTATTTTTCATATAAAAAGAGGTCTTATGAATAGATTTTAAAAAACTATAAGAGAAATTTACTAAATTATATTAATAGATAACTCACCAACAAACAAACAAACAAACAAACAAACAAAAAAAAACAAAAAAAGAACTGCAGTTGGCCAGTATCATGGAAAACTGCCTAAACTCACTAGTAAATAGGGAAATGCAAATAAAAGCATGAATATCTGTTTTTTTGCTCATAAAATTGGCAAAAAGGAAAAATGTCAATAACATCCAGTGTTGCTAAAGATGCGGGGAAAATAAGCACATTTCTACATAGGGATGCAGATTGTAACTTTTTTGGAAATTAATTTGTATTACCAAGTAAAATTAAAAATGAAAAAAATATGATCATACCCCATATTCAGCATTTTTACTTTTAGAAATATATCTTGTAGAAATAAAAGTACTAGTATGTAAAAATGTGTTTTCAACAATGTATACTTTACTATTTGAAATTTAAAAAGCTGAAAAAAAACCTTGAAGTTTCTCAATAAAAGGACATTTCAAGACAAAAGTACCAGTACATGAAATGGTGTCTCCAAGGCATACTGTCTTCATCCGTGTCTTTGAGAGCAAAAAAATGAAAAACAAATAAACAAACATGAATTTTCATAGATGACAGAGTAGTTCAACAGAGTATGGTGAATTCAAAGTATGCAGCATTATGTAGATATTAAAAAATGAATTAGAGCTCTTGGCATTGACATAGATATCTATGATACCTTAGTAAGTGAGAAATGCAATTAGGCTTGTGATGAATTTATTTTAATCATGTTTTGGTTTTTAAAAATCTGCATACATGGTTATTTCAAATTTGAAGATGTTTTATGAACATAGGTCAAGGTAGGGAAGAACGTGTACCAGATTATTAGTATTTGTCACTAACAATGACAAATTGTTAGTGGGGTTGTTGATGGGAGCAGGGAAGTCATGATACTTGACTTTCTTCTTTCTGATTTATTTGAGTTGTTATAATTATCACTTTTATAGCAGTGTAATAAAGAAAGAAAACAGGAAAGTTAAAATTTCAAGCTATTAAAAATGAACTACTTAGGGTATCATTGGTATGTCTTTTATCACTATAAAAGTGAATACAGGGGTCTTCTGGAATGCTTTGCATTATTTAGTCAGTGTTTAGTTAATATTTCAATCACTCATTAATTGAAATATATTGAAAACCTCTGTATCCAAGGGCTTTTATCACACATGCCCCGCCCCCCGCCACAAACACACACACACTCTCTGAAACATTTACTGTGTATTCTGTATATATATTATATATTAATCTGTATTTATAATACTTAGTAGGCTATTATGTGCAAGTTACCTTTGTCTATAAATAATTTTCCTGCTTAGTTTAGAGTTTTATTTTCTTGGTAGTGGGAATGAGCCAGGCAGGGATAGTATCAGCCCACAATAAAGTCACTACCCTCTGGCTTCCTCCCAGTTTCCGAAAACGTGAGCTGGGCAAGACATAAAGAACTTTATGTATTCATTCACTAAGTTATTTCAAGGTTTATTGCTTGCTAAGTCTTGTGGGAGGAACAAAGATTTATTCACAGGTCTTTTACCTACAAGGAGTTTACAGTTCTCCAGGTTATAAACGTGTCATCAACTCCATAACACTTAATTTTTTTCTTTTCATAAAGCCTAGATTAAGGTTTTATTACATACATATCAATTTTTACACAAAAATTAAAACCCTTCAATTCTTAACTTTTAAATAAGGAGACAAGACAAAAGCATGATTTCACTGTGGGATGCCCAAAGATGTGTTGAAAATTATAGCCAAGACATAGAAGATAATTTAGACATGCTGTACTGCAGTAATGGGTACCGTAGGCATTGTACTTGCATCCAAGTGTATTTGGTGTTCTTACTCTAGACTAGTTTAATATGTCTCACTTAAATTCATCTGCTAAAACCACTTCTATCTAATAAAACTTCCATTCTTTAAGGCTAGAATACTATACAGAAAGAAGCATTTTAATTAACTTTCATTCCTAGGATTTTGTGAAAGGATTAACTTTCATTGACATATTAAATTTATATTATATTTTATGATATACTCATATAAGAAATCTGATACCGGCAGAACTGCTACGATTTTTTTTGTACCGATACATTAGTTTTTGTTGGTATGTTGTGCATTTTTAATTCATCTGCATATTTTTGGCTAGCATTATTCTCTAACAATTCTGGCAAGACTTGAGATTTTTTTTATCTCTAGGGATTCTTCCTGTTTTCCGATTCATTGTTCTTAGTGTTTTGCGATCAAGGAAAGCAGATAACCAAATTTGCTAAATTATGTTTAAAATAAGTATTAATAGGCCCAGAAGGAGGGCTTGCAGTGTTCTCTTATGTTTAAAGCATATGAGCATAGTGGAAAAAATGTAAGGCATTTTGACTGCTTGGATTCATTGTATTTTTTAAAAATTTATTCATTGTTTGTTTTACTTTCTAGTTCACAGCCATGTTCTGACAAGTTAAAGGTTTCAGAAGATTTGCTTCTGGATACATGACATAAATAGGAGAGTTTAATATCTCCTTGAATTTAAGTTGCTACAATTCATAAGATTTTCCCCCCACATATCTGTCTATCACACAGTATTAATGATGACACGGTATATTTAGATTTAATTTACATAGTCTGAAAAAAAAGCTTCATTGTGGAGCTCAAGTTTGTAAAAAAAAAAAAAAAAAAAACAAATGAACAAACAAACAAAATCCCTAAAACACAAAACAAAACTAAGAGGCTTCAGTTTCATGTATTTTAAGGGAAATAGCAAAGCATTCAACCTTTAGAATTACAGTGAGACCCTCTAACATAGCAAAATTTTCAAGTAATTTATTGAAAGAACAATTTCAGTGAACAGGAACTTCTCTAGTGATTAGAAGGCATCTTGGAAATTAGAGGTGCATGAGCTGCAGTTCCAGTCAAACCTGAATTTGAATCATTTCTTCTTTATTAGGTTATCTAAAGTGAGCTATCTAGCCACGTTGAGCCTCAGTTTCTACATCTGTAAAATGGGATATCAGCACTGCAATACTGCACTTCTAAGTTTGTTGTTGGGAATAAAGAAGACTTGTCAGGTACCTCTAGCTTAGGCCCAGGGCCTGTTCCCATCGGTAACTGGTGGTTTAGCATTTAGTTATAACATACCAAAATTGTTTGTAATGAATTACTACTGCAGAGGGTAAACTATGACACTTGCTACAAGAATGCATTTTTCAAAATCGTTTTTTTAAATTCTCATTAGAGGATAAAAGAACAAATAGTGAGACAATCCTCAAGAATCCACATCTCTTTGTTGTGACTGATTCTGAACAAAAGGAAAAAGAAATTTAAATAAAGGATTTCCGTTGGATTTCTAGCCTTATAGAAGAATCATTTTCCAAAAATGCTTGTATGTTTTAATTTAATGATGCACTCTTTGGGGAGATGGTCCATTTTTTGTGCATTCATCATGGCTCTAAAACTGAGTTTGGATGAAAAGCATGTAGTGCTTGCCTTGTTCTTACATCAGAAGAATTTTTTCTTTTGTCCATTTTATGCTTGTTTCCAAAGGCTTAAAATGAAAGCTTTGTTTCTGCAATAATGGCTTAGTGTAGGCTTACATTGTTGATCCCCTCAGTAGATGCAATGTAATCCACTTTGGTAATGTGAATTTTTAAACAATCATAGGCCTCTGCCATTAACCCTTCTCTACTAATGATAATGCTCTACAAAAACTACAAAGGAACTCGGGCCTAGCTTAACATTAGACTTGGAGCACACTTAGCTGAATTTGCATTTCTTATTTTAGCAGCAGTGAATTGCTGAGCATATGTTGAACTTCATCAATACCCAAAGTAGAATAGGTGATTGTGAAACTAATGTTCAAGTGCAAGCATTCAAACACAAACAAGGGAAACTAGAAGAAAATAATGATGAAACGCATTAAAAGTGCTTTCCAGTCCAAAATTCCCCTTGAAGGGGCTTCGGCTGCTGTTGCTTTTTGCAATATTTTTTAACTTGACCTGTTGCTTTGCTTAGTTCATTGTAGTGCAAATGTCTCAATAAAGCTGTACATGAGTCATTTTTTTTTTCTTCCTCAGTTCAGGCTACTTGGATAATAGCTCACTTTGAACACAAGCATGGGAACCTATTGAATGTTTCCTGCATAAAGCCTAGAGAGCTTTGCTCAGCAGCTTGACATGTTCCTTTAGGAGAGAGAAATGGTAAATTAGCTAAGAGTAATTTTATTCCACGACATATTTCCAAACTAACGTTGAGAATACATTTCCACCTAGTATTTGGATTCCACTTTAGGGACTTAGAACTAAGGTTTCCTGAGTTTTGTTAAGTAATATATATGGTGGATGACTAAGTTAAGATGTTCTTTAGGGATTTGTAGACATTTAAAGCTTTACCTAACGCGGAGAGGACTTTACTGCTATTCTTATTGAAGCTGCAGTACTGTATGCCTTCAGGGCTGTGGATTTAATAAACAAAAGATCTGTCACCAAGCTTGGTTCACAGTAGGGGGTAGATGTAATTATATACTTTAAAGGGGAAAAGACTGTTGTTATTATTTTACATTTATTGAGTGCCAACATTTTGCAATGTGCTGTACCTAACACAGAATTAGACACAGTCCTTGCCCAGTGGACTATCTATTTAAATTAGACACAATCTAAATATTTCTCTTAAGTAGTTCCTGTGTTTTCAAATTTGTTACACAGTGCATTGTACGAGTGTACAAAAGTATTATTGTACTTGCAAATGTTATTTAAAACTATAAAGGCTTTCAAAGACAGGTGGTAAAATAAGATGTGATTATGAGACTATATAATTGCTCCTGTTTTGCAGGTCTTTTCCTTTAACAATTATTATAGATCTAACTTGAAATGGGAAGCTGGAGACGTATTAAATTTGGAAAATGACAGATAAATCCTATTGGTTTTTCTTTGGAAAAATATGACAGTTTAACAATAATAGTGCCATTTGTTTACTTAACTAGGCTTGAAATTATATTTGTTCATGTGGTTTTTAATTAATTCCAGTCCGGAATTCCACGAGGGTCACCAATAAGCACCCACGAAAAATTGTTGAAGGAATGAATGAAATGGGTTTACACATGTAAGTTGGTGTTAGTCATGGTTTTCTCAAGATTCTCTTTGTGATTTTAGAGTCTGAGGGGGCAGCGCTGTACTGGCTTTGGGCCAACAGAAAACACACACACACACACACACACACACACACACACACAAACCGAAACATCCCCAAACCAAAAAACTTTCCTGAGAATCTTTGTTGAAGAGCCCTGGTTTGGAATGTATTCTTTCTGATAAAGATGTTTCCTGTCTCTCAGCAAGATCTAAGCATGACGACCCAGAGGATCTTCGAAGACTGTGAGAGTCCTTAGAACTGTCTCGTTCCTCACCAGTGATCAAAGGACTTTCCACACCAGATTCCTGGTTTCAAGGGAGGTAGTCCCCCTACCCTGTAGTCAGCTTGCTGGTCTGTTGTGTAGACACACACAATTCCTATCATCTCTATTACAAGTCAGGGTGGTGATAGGGGAAAATGTGCAGATAAACATAAATAATATATAGGTTGGTCTATTTATGTATTTTTCCTGTGTATTGTGACTATTTGACACCAACTGCTATATTCTCAGCTCTAGCATGCTCATTCAGTTCTCTCTTGGTTTTACACAGTGCACATCAATTCTCAATTGCATGACAGTAGCTATGTACTTGGTAAACAGAAACGAGCATTCTTAGTATCACAGTGGCATCACTCTGCCTTGAGTTTGAATCTTTTACTGCCATTTACATTCTGTGTAGTCCAAGCGCAGTTACTTAACTTTTCTGAGCTCCAAGCTCCTTAGATGTAAAATGAGGATGATGATTGTGTTGAATTTGTCTTCCATTCACTCAACATACACTCACTCCTCTCCCTGGAGGCTTAAGTGTTAAATATTACATTTATGTGTGGATCCCCATAGATCCGCATAGCCTCTCCAACCTGTATCTCTGCCTTCAGGCCTTTTATCTCCAACTCTGTACTAGACACAACCGTCTGTTTTTGAAGAAACTCCATCAAACATACAAAGGCTAAACTTAACACCTCTCCTGCAAACCAGCGTCTCCTCTTGGTTTTCCTGTTTCTGTTAGGCTGCAAACTACTCATTTGATAGTTAATTGCCGAAATTCTGCTGATTTTCCCACCACATTGTCTTTCATAGTTTCCACTTCCCTTGCATGCTCTTGCCTCCCTAGCAGCAGGAAACTCCTCCACGCTACACCATTTCTAATCTTTGTAGTAAATGAGGAACCATAAAGTTCAAATTGGGGTGCTGGGCTCTGGTGACTAGCTTCTGACGCAGTGACCAAGAGACCTAAATGCATACAGATTATTCCCCGACTCTAGAGCCCAGCTGGGCCGAATAGATACATCAGATACCTTTCAATCCAGTAGAAATACTATAATACTTGTTGCCTGTTCACTGTGTTGGAATCATGAGGGAAGATTCACAAAGTGTCAAGTACATGGGAGCAAATGGCTCTTTGTTTTCCTACTTAGTATCACCTTATTTTAGACCTTACCGCCTCATACTCAGATTTTACTCTTAGTCATTTTTGCTCTTACTTTTCCTCTTCCTACAAATTATCCGACAAATTGTTCTTTTTTCAAATCTAATTCTATCCTAAATTTCTGCTTAAACTTTCAGTAGCTTGATCCTTCTGAAAGGACGGTGGTTCTCAAATGTGCTCCTGGACCAGCAGGAGCATCATCTGGGAATTGTTAGAAATGCAAATTACCTGCCTCTATTCAAGACCTGCTGACTAAGAATGTGTGGGGGTGGGGCCCAGCAAGTCAGGCTTTAACAAGTCTTCCAGGTGATTCTGATGCACTAATAGTAGTTGAGACCCAGTGCTTTAGCTAGGACAGCAATAAACATTAGCTGGGCATTTAGCATCCTCCTCAGTGCCCGCCATCTGGGTTCCAGACTTGCATTTCCTGCTTTCCTCTCTCCCCAGAACCTCTTTCATAATTTAGCCCTTTGTGAATTCAGGATCCTCTGTACTTACTGTGTTGTCCATCTTTTTGTATGGTTTTTGTTGGTTTGTTTCTTTAATCTAACCATTTCTTCACAGTCTAAGTTTATGTATTACTTCCATGAATCTCCTCTGAAATTAAATCCTGTAGTATTTATACAATACCAGTACTATTTAAGAGTGGTCATGCATTATTCTCTTTAATCATTATATCTTATGTCTTATGCCCCAAAATAAGCTCCAGGAAAAGAAAGTCAATGTCTAAGCCCTGTTTCAATTCCCTCTGGTGTCTAGTACAGGGCTTCTTTGTAGTTTTTCATGATGAATTTCAGGACTACAGAGACTAATAGTATTGAACATTCTGGGCTCTTTATTACTCCTTGTCAATATAGCTTCACCTTTTAACTAACAGCTCTTAGAGACACTATGTTGGTAAAAGGAGTCTTCTATGTCAGTATATTGGTTGGATAAGTATCATTTTAAAGATGCTTCAGAGTTTGCCAAGTACTTTCATGGAAATATGTTATGAGATCCTCCTAAAAATCCTGTGATATAAGTGCTTTTATTACCTCCATTTTGCAGATTCAGGGAATAAAAATTGTCATATATTGAACAGTTCCACTCTCTAGTTGAGAGTGGAAAGACTATGGAGATTAGGGCAGTAATCCCCTACCTAAGCAAAGATACTAACGTATTCAGTTCTGTTTTAGAGGATTTCAGCTCAAAAATATATTGTAACCTTGGATATCCACAGTATTTATCCATGTCAAGATTCTAATATCTTGCTTTCCAGGCAAGAATAGTAACCCAGTCTTTACAGTTAAATATATATAGTCGAAGAACGTAATATGCATGGAGAAAAGCATGGATTCTGTCTTTGGCTGAAGATGTTAACATTTAAGGGATTAGAAACAATTATTAGAATGAATGCTTGTATGTGCATACATGCCTATTTAAAATGAATAGTGAGAGTTTTAGCTATATAAATCGAATAAATCAGATTCAAAAGATTTTTTTCTCCTTTTACATTAAGAAAAATCCAGAGAGATATCAGTCTAAATTTTATCTTTTTTTTCCCTGACTTTTTCTGCAGGGAAAGTGGATGAGGAAAAGAATTGAACATGTAGGAGATACAAGAGTTCAGCCAAAATGGAACTTGCCCTTAGCAGTTTACAGACAAAGGAATATTCCATTGCAGTTCAGTTAGCTGTAGCCTGTATTTAGGAATAGAAAACATATCAGATTGGGCAGAGTTTAAGATTATCATAGGAAAAACAAGTAGACAGAATTTTTATAAGCTAAATTGCCACTTGAAGAATTACCATGAAATAGTTTGTTGTTGATTTTTACCTTTTAATTATTCCCATGCATCTTGCATGGTATCTCACTTATAGAATGTGTTCAATTTGTATTTACTAAATCATTTAATTTATACTTAAAGTGTTTTTAATTTGGAAGTTCATAACATGAACTTGAAGGCCCTTTGGAGAACTGATTAATGACAACTAAAAATTTTCAAAGCAAAACAAACACTTAAAGAGGGGAATAAATAAAATTATGAACACTTGTGGGGAAAAAAGGAAAAACAAGTCAAGAGTGTTGCGTGGTGAAATAGAGCTTGCTAAAAAGTATCTTAAAGTTGGCCCCAGTCATCACAGCACAAGAAAACCAGTCTGAGGACCAAATCATGTAGCACTTGAGACTCCTGGAATAGAATCTCTAGAGCCACTGTCTGGGCACAGCACCATTTGGTTTGCTATTTCCATGACCCCAAGTGCACTGAGGCAATGTAGATGAGCTAAAATGTTGTATTGGTGAGGTGCTGCTCACCTGGCCAGGCCATTTTCCTGGTCTCCTTGCCATTGGTGTTGAAGTGGAGGAAATGATTATGGGGCTATTCTGTTTAGAGTCTCCCTTAAAATAATAGAATGATGAAAAGAATAAAATAAGTAAAGAGCTAAAAAGTACATGTCCTCAATAATTCCTGAAAACAATCAGAAATTGAAAAGCCATAGGAAAGAGATTTCTTGTGCTGCATGGTGACTATAACTGATGACAGTATATTGTAGTCTTCAAAAATGCAAAGAGAGTGGGTATCAATTGTTCTTACCACAAAAATGATAACTATGTGAAAGACTGTATTTGTTAATCAGCTAGATTTAACCATTCAATAATGTATATATAGTTCAAAACATGCATGATAAATACATCCAATCTTATACAAAGAGACACCAGAGAACTGTTGCAGGTGGCAGATATGTTTATTACTTTGAGTGTGATGATGATAACACAAATGCATGCATTATATGTCCAAACTTACCAGATTGTATACATTAATTATATTTAGCTTTTTGTATATCATTTGTTCCTCAATAAAGCTGGAAAATAAAGAAAAGCTATAGAAGACCAGGCAGCTGTTTTTTTTCCTCTCAACTCCTCTTGCTCCTTTTCTCTTCCTCCTCCTCTCCCTCTTTTTTCCGTTTTTCTTTTCCTCCTCTCCTTCCTAAACTCTTTTCTCTCCCTATGTCCCTCATCCTTCTGCCCCTTTCCTTCCTTTTCTCCCTTCTACCCTCATCTTATTAATTTCACTAAGTGCAAAGAGAAGCAGTAGCAGAAGATGGCTTTCAAACTGCTCTCAAGTTCATCTCACTTCTGTTCAAGGGAATAGCCTAAACTCAATGCAAGTGTCTCAGAATGATGCTCTTGAAAACGTATCTTACAGGACAGCTTTAGTCTGATGGCCAAGTCTGATTCAATCAACTGTGGCCAATGACATGGGGTTAGGAAATACAAACCCATCCATGTATATTAGAGGATAAGGTGGGATAGATCTCAAAAAGAAAAAAAAAAAAAAAAAAGGAAGGAAGGAAGTGAGGGAGGGTGGGAGGGATAGGATAAAAGAAAAGAAAGAGTGGTCAGCTTGTCAATTTGGGCTTCGCTGATGTCCTGAAAAGTACTTTTTACACAATTCATTCTTCCAAATTTTTCCTTCAGATGACCAAAATGGAGCATACCTAATAAGTTTTATTTATTTTAAAGCACTGGTTTTACACATGTATGACCAAATATTTTGCCCTAAGTTTCATTGATGTTGAAGAAACAGCCCTATCTAGAATATTTGAATTTTGAAATTTTACTATAAAGGATATCAGTCTTTCATTATGGTGTTTGATATCTTTCGTTTAAATATAAAAACAACAAATTTGAGTTCAAAGCTAGAAAAGAAAAGCTCTTGATGAACTAGTGGTTTTCCTTATATTCAAATGTAATTTTATACGTACATTGTGCCCAATAAATATTTGCTTCATGGTAGAATAAATAAAGAAATGAAAGAAATCTATTTTATTTAGCTCTTCCTTTGGCTGCTAGAAATTTAGTGCTCAGTTTTGTGTTAGGCAGTAGTTTTTCTTAGTTGTGTTCCTGGCATATTCTTGTTCATCCTCATTTGCTATTTTAATGCTCTTTTGTGATTTTACTCTATCTGTGCCCTTCAAAAATCTGTTTTGGAAGTAGCTGGAATATAAATAGCATTAAAAAACTGCATATTCTGACATTTACAGTTGTAGGGATAATTCCATTTTAAGGATGATTCAGTTTCCAAATAAAGTTATTAGATATCTATCTAAATATATTTTGATTGTCACATAGATCTTCTCAGACTCTAGTGTTTCTTGTTTTTTGTTGTTTTCCTTCCCATCAGAACATTTCTCTCTCTACTCAAAAATGTGTAATGACTCAGTTTGGCTTGGTTTGTTAAACTGATGTTTTCAAGGGCATTTAAACTCTCCTGAATCTTGTCACAAGCCTTAAATTTTCTTTTTTTTTTTTTTTTTTTGAGACAGAGTCTCGCTCTGTTGCCCGGGCTAGAGTGAGTGCCGTGGCGTCAGCCTAGCTCACAGCAACCTCAAACTCCTGGGCTTAAGCAATCCTACTGCCTCAGCCTCCCAAGTAGCTGGGACTACAGACATGCGCCACCATGCCCGGCTAATTTTTTTCTATATATAGTTTTAGTTGGCC